>CM067167.1:80701289-80738789 GCA_034093135.1 Erigeron breviscapus
AATTTCAACCTTTTTCAACCATTAGATACCTTTTTCAACCTTTTACCATCTTCAAATCTGGTTCTGGTGGGTTTGAAAGTGCACAATCTGTACAGCTGTACTTGAAGCTGTGTCATTTTTGACTGCAATTATAGTTGTTCATAAAAGTGATCATTTTTTAGCTGCTTCTTGCTATTGGTTTTGAGCCTCTTTTAGCTAATTTAATGCTACTAATGTTGAGTATTCTTTAAGAGCATTTCCTTTAGGTGGTTTTGTTGGTTTTCCTGATAATAATTCTGATATTTGATATCCCAATTGATGTTGAAATTTTATTTTTTTTGTTATAAAAAAAATTAGGCCTATTTTGGATAGAATATTTGATAATTCAGTAGGTGTGATTTCCAATACAGTTTTTGCATATGTTATTATCTTTGCTCAAATTGTATTTTTTGGATTGCCTGTACAAGAAGCTTTCCCTGGTGTGATTGTACCCTAGGTTCGACCCTTTTTGGTTGCTTCCCGAGACGGGTTGCTAGCCGGTGATGTTATTCTTGTTGATGTCATTTAGAAAAATCCAAAATCGAATTATGATGCTGAGTTGCCTAACAGTATCCCGAATTCAGTTTCACATATTGTTGATGTCATTTAGAAAAATCCAAAATCGAAGGTGTTGTTTAAGGCTATCCCGGAACTCATCATATTTGAGATTTGGTACGTTAGATTCACATTATGATGACCAGTACATTTGGTAGTCGTGATAGCTTGTCACTGTATTGCAACTTGTTGGTCTTTATGACCGGCTTATATCATGTGTATAGAACCAGATAGTAAGATCGTGCTTGTTGATACATTGGATTATATCAGCTAATGCATCTTTGTTAAGGTTTATATTCTCTTCACATAGCTTATGACAACATTTGTATTCATTTGGTTGCTCTATATCTGATATACATGCTTGAAACTGATCATTTTTATAGCTTGAACATAAAATGCAGGTCAATCATAATTGAAGTCATGGAAATATTTGAGCTGAAAAAGTTTTTGATCAAAGCTTAAGATCTGATGAAATCATGGCTGACCAATATTAGGAAGAACTGTGAAGACTCAAATGATGAGAATGACCAAGTATAGATAGAAGGAAAAATCATGGCACTTACGGCGTTCAGATTGCTTTCTTGACTTTGAGTGATTATTATTATGGGACAATTCAGGTATGCTGATAGCATATTCCTTGTTTCCATATAGAAAAGTTGTGCTGTTTGTGGCTTGCTTTAATCACGGTATTGAATTATTGATATATAATCTGTATCAAAAAATCATCTAAGTAGTGAAATAACGAGTCGTGTTTAAACAGTTATATTGCCTTGGTGCAAAAATAACATTGAAACATTATGTTTTATTGATCATCTCCTTAACTCATAATGCTAAAGAATATAATTTAGTATCTTTAAGTGCTGATTTGTGCTTCACTTCAGTAAACTGTATGAGTCATATGCTAAACAGTTAAAAACTCAAGAAGCTAGTGACTCGTTATAATCTGAAAACTCAGGCAAATATATGTGAAAACTCCTAAAAGAGTCCAATCTACATGCTGCAACATGAATATACGTGTTCTAATGTTAATACCCAGTAATGGCAAACTTTTTTATTGGACAGAAAACTGATGAGACGTGGAAAAAGATCCGTTCCAGGTCAAATGAGCCGTGGCAACTGGAACCAATTCCTTTTCTAGATTTGTTCATGAAGAGGTAGCAATACTTCGTGTTTTTGTTTCATATTTATCTTCACCACCGTGCACTCTAATTTGATAGCATTACATGTATATGCGTTTCAAGTATATACTTCTCTTAACTAGCTAACACACCCTTTATATTGCAGAAAGGAAAGAAAGGTGTTGTTTTATTATCATGTGATATACCATACTGGATAAGTGGTACGCGTAAAGATGGAAGCATTGTGAATGGACTAGTTGCGGAAGTTATGGTATGTATCTCTGTTATTCTCTATCAAAATGGCTGGGTTGGGTCAGTGTGGGTAATGGGTCTTAAAGGTTTCACCTCAAAACAGGGCACATATCAGATGGGCATGGTTTATAAAAGTACTCGTTTAATGCACTGACTTTCTTGTGTTTATGATTGTTATTCTATCTGTCGCTTTCTCTCTCTCTCTCTCCCTCTATCTCACTTCGAGATCCATTGGAAGAATGTAGTTAGATTTCTTAAATGTAGTTAGGCTAATGTGGCTTTTATAATCTATTTTTATAGCTTAGGGTAGATTTGGATTTTGGGTTTTATTTTACTGATAACAGGTCCAAATGGTCAAATGGGTCTCTAAAATGCGCAATTAGATTCTTAAAACTTTAGTACTATGTATATTTTTTATTTTTAATAGGATGACTGAAGCAGAAACGGGCCTAACGGATCAAAGTAAAGTACTGGTTAAAACTTTAGTATATATTGTTTGCTTTGCTCTCTTAGTGTGATAGTTTTTTCTAACAGAATGTTAAATGCTTTCACATGAATCATACCCAGATGCCCTCATAGGTAACTCTACATGTTTGTTTACGATATGTGTTTTGCTTATTACGTGTTAAGCTTACACCGGTAATTTCTGTTTTGCTTATTAATTTTTTATGAGAAACTTTGTAATGACACCCTTAGGCTTAAGTGCTTAATACAAAATGCTATGATCGCTTACTCTTATAAGACTTAACATTATTAATATGTTTTATGGCTAAATTAATAGATTTCGTTTTGGATTTTGTTAGATTTTTGTGTGAGTTCTCTTCGTTTTAAAAAGAGTGTTGAATTTTGGTATTTTTGTCTGTACATGCATATTTTAGGCAACTGATGCTATTATTTGTAATTTATGCAACAGTTCTTGATGACGTCGTTTCCACTTATACGATAATTAGGTATGTCATGTCTTAGTAATTCGAGGTTACAGTATCTAATCAATCTGTAACTGTTGGTATGTGTGCTGGTGTCGATTTTATCGAACATACATGTTCATGGGAGTGAATTATATCCCATATAGTTCCAAATTTGATTTAAAACATTATCATACTATGATGTCTATAGTACCTTTTCATCCAAACGTGTGCTTCCAACAACTCGACATCCTTTAACTTAGCCAATTGCCTGGCAAACATTCCAAACGCCTCCCGCAGCAGCAGATATGAACGAATTTGATTCGGGTCAACAGTGATTTAGTTCAATATATGTTTCATATGTGCATTTTAGAGGCTCTTTGATCTTTATATCCAAAGCTCAATTCATGCTAGACTTTGTGAAAGTTGATATATAGAGTATACTTCTCTAGTTCCATTCATAATACTTCCCTTGCATCAAAACATTTGATTATAAAGGAATTAAGTTTGTTATGTTGATGCATAAATACAATGCATCAAACATATATTTTGGGGATATATGTAATTATGTCATAAAAGTTGGGTATATATGAAAATCACCTTAATTTATATGCAAGTCAAGAACACAAGTTGGCGAAACGTGATTTTATTTTATCTTGTTGAAATAAACTAAAGGAAATTAGCAGAAGACGACGCCATTAACCAGTGTATTGATCATTGATGAGGTCTAGTATTGGGGTGATTAATATATGGATCGAAGTCGAAGAAACCGATAATCAAATCAAATTAAATTGAATTTTGAAAATTCATTTGTTTTTCAAATTTTTAGTTTGGTTTTGGACCTACTTAAATTTGCAATTTGGTTCATGTTTGATTTACGAATTGTTGATTTTCAAACCAAATTATATGTTAAAGATAGAATTGTAGCAGAATTTGGTCTTCGGAATATGTCATACACATTTATGCTTGACATATTATTCGGTATCTTAATAGTAGTCACACGACCCACCTTAACTACTTGATATTGTTTTTCTTCCCATGGGTTATTGGATTTCAACTATATACCATGAAGTTCTTCTCACCAGAAGGGTTTGCTTCACCAAACTTTACTCAGCAGTAATTCTGTATGCGCAAATCCATACACACGAAGTTAATACCGCTGAACTGAACATGTGCAAACCAAATTAGCTGATCTCGAAGATGGTCATCTGTTCAATTCAAAGTCAAGAGTATGCATGTGTCAAACTTCAAAATCTAATGTCACCAACTTCAGGTCAAACGGAATTTTGAGAAAAAAAAAACAAACACTCAAAGAAATTTCCAAAACCGGTGAAAAGAAGATTTTGAAATCTTAGAAATCCTTTATTTTTTTTTAAGCTTTTACTTTGAAAACCGTTTTTCAAACACATGTATTGTTGGTCGATTAACTTGCACAAGTTTTTTTAATTAAAAGTTATAAAGTAATTAAGTAAATAAAAATAAACACAAAGTATAAAGAAATTGAATGTTAACTTTATTAATCACGTTAGAGTTGCATGTTTTAGTTAAAATATGGAGTACTAACAACAAACACGAGTGAAAGAAAAAACTTCAACTGACTCCATATATTGCAATGGATTATGGAATCACACACTTAGATCTACGGACAAAAGCTTTGATCTTCACCGTTTGTTACATTTTTTAGATATTCTTACAACCGTCTCCGAAGTCATGAATGTTGACGTGAAAGTGAATGTCAATATTTTATTGGTGAAGTACATTTGACATTTAATGCTTATGATTTGTTCACTTGTTCCTAGGAAAGAGAAATTGTGGAGTTGTTACACAATAATCTGTCCCATCGCTTGAATGCATATGAAACAGTCACGTGATTGATTGTCTTTTCGTTGAAGTCAAACATGTGACTGTTTTGTTGATCGGTTCTCTTTCTTCAGTCTCACTTATATTTAACATACAAAATTGGAATGAATATACTCGGTGTATACATAGTTAACGTGTTAGTTAATAACTAACTTTATTACAATGTTTTCTACTTTATAACTAGGATAACTAGTTTTGTGAATCTAAAACACAGTAAAAATTACGGAGTACTAACAGCAAACACGAGTGAAGGAAAAACTTCGTTACCTAATGACTCCATATATCGTAATAGATCATGGAATCACACACTTAGATCTACGGACAAAAGCTTTGGTCTTCACCATTTGTTACCTTTGTAGATACACTTGCAACCGTCTTCGAGGTTTTAGATGTTGAAGTGAAAGTGGTTGTCAACATTTTATTGGTGAAGTACATTTGACATTTAATGTTCCTGATTTGTTCACTTGTTCCTCAGCCATTTTTGGGGAAAGAGAAATTGTTTAGAGTTGTTACACAATAATCTATTCATTCCTTAAATGGATATGAAACAGTCACGTGTTTAGTTGTCTTCTTGTGGAAGTCAAACATGTGACTGTTTTGTTGAGCGGTTCTCTTTCTTCATTTCCGCTTATTTTTGACGTACAAAATTGGATGAATATACTTGGTCAAACATAGTTAATGTGACTTACGTCAGCAACCAAGTCGTCTCAACGAAACTTGGTCACTAACATATAAATTTGATAAAAATGTAAATGAAAAATCCTCTAACTTATAGACATAATTATAATTATAATAAGGAATAATATATAGGGGTTGGGTATTGTAAAACAAGTATATTAAAATAAAACAAATAAGACAAGATCTTGATTCTTAGATCATGATTAAATTGATGCACGAAGATTCACGAAGCAATTGATGCACGATGATTTTCATGATGCACGGTGATTATTAGTGAACATAAACCTATTGTTTTATTTGTTTTACTTTAATATTTGTTTTTATTTTACCTAAAACCATAATATATAATGACATAAACTATTACACCAAAAGGTAAGCACCGAAGTCAACTACTAGATTATATTGAAAACGTGGGTAGCAATAGTTAACAAACGAATCCTCATTATTCTTTCTGGTAGGCAACTAAAGTTGTATTGTATATATTGTTATATGAAGTATGCCATATATGTTATAACTTACATCACAAGCATTTTAACATGTTTATAGAGAAGGATCAAAAATGAAAGAGCACAATATATTTGCTCGCGGCTTTAATCAACAAGACCAGAAAAGATTTGGATATGGTGCATTATTTGGATGTTTCGTGGTCACTTGGTTCTTGTGTACGGAATTCAAGCCTTACTTTGGCCCCCTATATGTACGTAAGTACATACAACTTCTTCCATGTTAACTCGCAAGACCGAGAAATTTTGGGCCAAATATGGGTGCAACACGGGGAATATGTAACGTGTGTAGGTTTGTTTATATAATTGTATTATTTGATCTTATTTTTTTGGTTTTTTCAGTGAATTTAAGGTTAATGATGGTTGATGAAATAAAATTGGCGATGGTTACCGATATCACTAGCATACCCAAGCGGCCATGTAAGTTAAATTGATCATCATGTTAAATAAAGTATGTTTATACATGCAACAAAATCTCTTTACTTCTATCACAAGTAGGCAACATAAAAATATATGTGCAAATACATAGATGATTTTCATCTCCATATAAAAGCAAAATGATTTACAAGCTAACAAAATTTCTAACACGCCTAGATGACTTGATACACTAATTATTATTATTTATATATAACATTTAGAGAAGCCTTAACTACAGTAAACTTTGGCTTTTTTAACTTTTGCCACAAAACTTTTTACCTTTTCACTTTGAGCCACACATTTGTCTCCTCATTACTCTTTCTATAATTTTTCTTTAACCTGAACAGTGAGTACCACAAACATCAAAAAACAAAAAAGATCTTAACAATTAACACCCTCTATGATGAAGGCATGTTTAGTAAATTGATAAAAGGAAAAATATTGGAGCAGATCTCCGGCCACGCCCATCAACTCCGGCCAACGATTCCAACTCCGGCAGTCGTCGTTTCCAGCTAGAGAAACAAACACAATACATATTTAAATCGTAGATCTACACGCACATACATAATAGATGATGTTGTTGTAACACCCCAAGCCGAGGCTCGGAATATCACGGAAATCACATAGCACCAGGTGGAATTACAATAGAACAACTAAATGCAATTAAAGGATTCAGTGAATCCATACAAAACGATAAACAAGTAACAAAATACAACAGGAGCAAGTAAACATCAAGATTACAACCGACAACAAAAGAAGGCTATCAATCCTAAATACAATGCAACATAAGGCAAATGGATCCTTGATCCATATCAGTCCAGTCCGGGTTCAACAGTAAGCAAACAATCAAACTCCGCGTCCTGAATAACCTGGTTACCTGAAAAGTGTACTAAGCATAGTCAACACAAGGTTGGTGAGTTCGTAATAATGGTTCGTAAAGAACCAACATCAATAATCACAATATAAGAATAGAGGCTAGACATGACTTACAGTGAGCCTCTACATAACACAACATCGCCCAACAACAAGATTACACAAGACAAGTAAATGTGTAAATAAGGAATGCATAAATGATATGTGTATCAATGCAAGTGCCGGAATGCATGAATAAGCAAACATGCCTATCCTATGCGTGACCTTCAGTCACCTATGCAACGATACCCTTCTGCCATCGCAATGGACAAGGCTGTATCTCAAAATCATCGAGATATATATGTCTATATACTCGGGGTCACGTTCTACATCCAAAATGGGTGCATACATCTATGCACCAGGATGCCGGCAAATCCCCTGCCGAGGGTCCATCAATAATGTATGCAATGCTTACAATCAAATGTAAATGCATAAATCGTAAACCAACAATCGATATACGATGAATATGAATCAATAATCAATATTCGCCAATCCTGAGTCATCAATCAACAAATCGACAATCATAAATCAATAATCACCATTCATCAACATCAGCCATTAACCACAATTTATACCAACTATACGAACATATACTTCAGAGGATTCTACTTTCTTCAAGTCCCAGATGCTTATATATAGGGTCACCCGCAGCCTCCCCACCACATCTAGAACCCAAATGAAAGCATAACCGACTTCCATGTAGGTACGTCTATCCTAATAATAATGTAATACTTAACCAAAACATAAACCAAGTCAATCAACATACGATGAACCATAAACTAATAATTCAATAGTCGTCAATCATAAACCAATAATCAATAATCGTCAATCATAAGCCACTAACCACCATTCAAACCAACTATACGTACATATACTTCAGAGGATTCTACTTCCTTCGAGTCTCAGATGCTTATATATAGGGTCACCCGCAGCCTTCCCACCACATCTAAAACCCGACGAAGGCATAACCGACTTTCATGTATGTACATCTATCCTAATATTACTAGATACTTAACAAATATAAACTAAGTCATTCAAACGTGATAATCATCTCAACAATTCAATACTCAAACCAATTTAACCAATCAAACGAAAGGAACCATCACACCAATCCAACAATTAAAACAATCAATCAATCAATCAATCAATAAATGCAAGTAAATCAATCAACAATCAATCAATAAACAAATCGTAACTCAAGCCAAACATCAATAAGTACAAAAGCATATTCTCAAGTGCAAGACACTTGGATGTACATCAACAATCAATCAATCAATAAGCAATTACAATCAAATGTAAATGCATAAATCATAAACCAACAATCGATATACGATGAATATGAATCAATAATCAATATTCGCCAATCCTGAGTCATCAATCAACAATCGACAATCATAAATCAATAATCACCATTCATCAACATCAGCCATTAACCACAATTTATACCAACTATACGAACATATACTTCAGAGGATTCTACTTTCTTCAAGTCCCAGATGCTTATATATAGGGTCACCCGCAGCCTTCCCACCACATCTAGAACCCAAATGAAAGCATAACCGACTTTCATGTAGGTACGTCTATCCTAATAATAATGTAATACTTAACCAAAACATAAACCAAGTCAATCAACATACGATGAACCATAAACTAATAATTCAATAGTCGTCAATCATAAACCAATAATCAATAATCGTCAATCATAAGCCACTAACCACCATTCAAACCAACTATACGTACATATACTTCAGAGGATTCTACTTCCTTCGAGTCTCAGATGCTTATATATAGGGTCACCCGCAGCCTTCCCACCACATCTAAAACCCGACGAAGGCATAACCGACTTTCATGTATGTACATCTATCCTAATATTACTAGATACTTAACAAATATAAACTAAGTCATTCAAACGTGATAATCATCTCAACAATTCAATACTCAAACCAATTTAACCAATCAAACGAAAGGAACCATCACACCAATCCAACAATTAAAACAATCAATCAATCAATCAATCAATAAATGCAAGTAAACACGCCAGGTTTACACTTTTCAGCCCAGATCTCAAGCGAGTAGGGAGATACGAAACTCACCTTGATCGGCAAAGAAGCTTAAGTCGAGTTAATAAAAGATTAATAACGAGTAATAGGATCCGCACGGCCACAACCTATAAATATACATCATAATACCATAATGTCAACTATACAATCTTAAACAAGTTGGTTTAGCACAATTAGGTCAAATCGCAAACCCTAGACGCCTTTACAACTTAAACGAGCAAGAATAAGACACTTGACTCGACATTTTTAGAAATGGAAGAAGGTTCATATAAAACGAGTGTCATAACATGAAACTAGACTCTCCTACGATTCTAACGATAGGTCATATGACTCGATTGGACTTACGGATCAAAAGTTATTGACGTTTGAAAACTGACGCGCACACATTCACAGTAACAAACCACTGCGCCGCAGTGAGCCATTGCCAAGCTCACTGCGCCGCAGTGAGCTAATCTCGAACCAACCAGCCCCTAGCCACTGCGCCGTAGTGGGCTAGCCTAAGCCACTGCGCCGCAGTGGCCCAGTTCTGGTCCCAGAAGCAGCAGCTGCAACAAGTGCAGGAAAACCAACCCAAAAACCCTTAAAACTCGACCCAAACCAATCCAAATCGATTTGTAGGAACTTGTAACTTAAATTGAAGCATACATAAACACCATTAACCATAAATAAACATAACCCAATCCTCAAATTCGACCCAAAACATCAAAATCATAACAAATCGCTCTAACCCTAATCGAAACCCTAATTTGACCCAAATCGTCTTTCGACTCGATTCAAGACTTGAAATTGTTCAAGATGACTAGAAATGCATAAACAAACATAAATAGAAGTAAATGGGATGAATTTGACTTACCAAAACTTCCTTTTGAGCTAGAATCCGAAATTAGGTCAAAGTGGACAAAATGCAAGAACTTGACTTTGATTCTTCGATAGGAAGCAAACGAGAAGAAGATGGCTATGATTTCTATGTTAAGACCGTTCCAACACTAATTCGATGCAAGAAATGGTGAAGAACAAGAGATGAAATTGTCTTGCTTTTTACTTGAGAGAAAGAGAGAAAAGATAGAAAGATAGATAGATAAGAGAATGAAAGGGAGAAAAGGGATAAGGAGGGGAGATTGGGTCTTGGGTGGCTGGTGGGTCGTGGACTACCCATGGGCCGACCCGCTTCTCATCCCAAGCCAAATTACAAACGTTAGGCATTTAAACACCGATTAAAACATATTATCGACCCGACGAATATACCACGTTGTCATTTAGTCACAAAACGACCCAAATATTTCATTAACTTAAATTGTTAGTCAAATTGCACGTAAAGTCAAACGGTCAAATTTCACGGATGTTACATTATTCCCCCGTTGAAAGAATTTCGTCCCGAAATTCAACAAAACCCTAATTAGCCAATAAATGCGGATACTTAGACTTCATGTGATCCTCTCGCTCCCAACTGAACTCGGCTCCGCGCCTAGCGTTTCCACCTAACCCTATCGATCGTGTAGAGTTTATTCTTGAGTTTCTTGACTCGGCGGTCCAAGATCTCTACCGGTTCTTCAATAAAATTCAAATTCGAATCAACCCTAATTTCGTCCATAGGCACATGATATGTAGGGTCCGCCAAACACTCGCGTAGGTTGCAAATATGAAACACATCATGTACACCGCTAAGCTCTTGTGGTAATTCTATTCGATAAGCAACTTTTCCAACCCTCTTCGAGGATCTTGAAAGAACAGTTATACCTCGGCCCGAGTTTGCCTCGCTTCGCGAATCGGATGACGCCTTTCCACGGTGATACTTTCAAACGTACCAAGTCACTCACTTTCAACTCTAACGGTCTCAGCCTCACATCGGCATACTCCTTACTTAGCATGTGAGCTAGCTGGGCTATCCTCTTAGCTTGAGAAGTTGTTCTTGTCGTTCTTATTAGAAATCCTGACCCGTTACTTTGGCTTTCCTTGCTTCTTGGTTCGTCCCAGTGGAGAATAACATCTCTACTACTTAGTGTTTCGGTTAGTGACATTCGAATACTCGCTTAACAACCGTCATTGTACAGGATTTCCGCCATGGTTATAAGTACATTATCTTCACATGTGATCAAGTCTCACGATGGGTTGAGTGCCCGTTGCTCATTGGATGGCTCCCTGAATTGGGGTTGAGCGACTTTCTTTATCTGGAAGGACAGAAATCGAGTCTTCGTGTACCTAACCCATTTCTTCTAAACACCAATGTGCCGAGTTGTCAAATTTTACCGGTTTCGTCGTATCATGATCACTTCTTGACGTCGGCGACTTCACGGCGAAGTCCATTCCAATTCGTTTTTCTTCCAATCTCTCTCCCGTCTTTCACTACATGCTTATTCACGTCTCAGAAGTCTATAAGGGCTTTGACTACGCGCGCGATGTTGGGAAGTTGAGCATAAACGAAATTTAAGTTATCGAGATGGGACAAGCCCGGTAAGTCACCCGGAAAGTCCTCGGGAGACTCAAGATTAACAAAGATGACGTTAGCTTTCAGATTCTTGAGACGGTAGCTCTAAGGACGCCTAAGTTGGAAGACTTACACGGAACCCTAAGAATCCTACCGTTAGATATTTTACACTAGTAACCCTACTACGCAACATTAGAACTGTCTTACCCGGTGACATTCAGATTACACTTGTAACACCCCAAGCCGAGGCTCAGAATGTCACGGAAATCATACAGCACCAGGTGGAATTACAATAGAACAACTAAATGCAATTTAAGATTCAGTGAATCCAAAACACAATGAAAACAAGTAACAATATACAACAGGAGCAAATAGTCATCAAAGTTTACATAATAACATCCAAAGATGGCGAACAAATCCTAAGTATAATGCAAAAGACAGGCCAATGAATCCTTGATCCATGAGGTCCATAGTCCGGGTTTACAGCAAGCCAAGCAACTAAACTCCACGCCCTGGGAGAACCTGATTACCTGAAAAGTGTACTAAGCATAGTCAACACAAGGTTGGTGAGTTCGTAGTAATGGTTCGTAACGAACCAACATCAATAATCACAATATAAGAATAGAGGCTAGACATGACTTACAGCGAGCCTCTAAGCAACACAATATCATCCAACAACAAGATTACACAAAAGAAATGAGAGTGTAATGAGGATGCACAAATGATGTATGTATCAATGCAAGTGCCAAATGTATGAATAAGCAAGTATGCCTATCCCAAGCGTGACCTTCAATCACGTATGCAACGATACCCTTCTGCCATCGCAATGGACAAGGCTGTATCTCAAAAACATCGAGATATATATGTCTATATACTCGGGGTCAGGTCTACATCCAAAATGGGTGCATACATCTATGCACCAGGATGCCGGCAATCCCCTGCCGAGGGTCCAACAATAATGTATGCAATGCTTACAAACAAATGTAAATGCATACTTCATAAACCAACAACCAATATACGATAACCTGTGCCAACAATCAATATACTGGAATGTCAATTATACAACCTCAACAATTTGAAATTCGACACACATAAAATCACAGTGACTATCCACTGCGCCGCAGTGGAGCAGAACTATGCCCACTGCGCCGCAGTGGCTAAAACAATGCACTGCGCCGCAGTGAGCAAAGGTGAGCTCACTGCGCCGCAGTGGCTAAACTGGACGAGGACCAGAAACAATGCACTGCGCCGCAGTGGCTAAACTGGCCCAGAACCAGTACAAAAGCACTGCGCCGCAGTGAGCAAAGGTGAGCTCACTGCGCCGCAGTGAGCAATCTCACTGCGCCGCAGTGGCTAAACTGGCCCAGAACCAGTACAAAAGCACTGCGCCGCAGTGGCTAAACTGGCCCAGAACCAGTACAAAAGCACTGCGCCGCAGTGAGCAAAGGTGAGCTCACTGCGCCGCAGTGACTAAACTGGCCCAGAACCAGTACAAAAGCACTGCGCCGCAGTGAGCAAAGGGGAGCTCACTGCGCCGCAGTGGACTAAACTGGCCCAGAACCAGTACAAAAGCACTGCGCCGCAGTGAGCAAAGGTGAGCTCACTGCGCCGCAGTGGCTAAACTGGCCCAGAACCAGTACAAAATGCACTGCGCCGCAGTGGCAAACTGCAGAACCAGTAAGCACTGCGCCGCAGTGGCTAAACTGGCCCAGAACCAGTAAACAATGCACTGCGCCGCAGTGGCTAAACTGGCAGGACCAGAAACAATGCACTGCGCCGCAGTGGCTAAACTGGCCCAGAACCAGTACAAAAGCACTGCGCCGCAGTGAGCAAAGGTGAGCTCACTGCGCCGCAGTGGCTAAACTGGACCAGGACCAGAAACAATGCACTGCGCCGCAGTGGCTAAACTGGCCCAGAACCAGTACAAAAGCACTGCGCCGCAGTGAGCAAAGGTGAGCTCACTGCGCCGCAGTGAGCATGCTCACTGCGCCGCAGTGGCTAAACTGGCCCAGAACCAGTACAAAATGCACTGCGCCGCAGTGGCTAAACTGCAGAACCAGTAAATGCACTGCGCCGCAGTGGCTAAACTGGCAGAACCAGTAAAGCACTGCGCCGCAGTGGCTAAACTGGCCCAGAACCAGTACAAAATGCACTGCGCCGCAGTGGCTAAACTGGCCAGAACCAGTAAAAATGCACTGCGCCGCAGTGGCTAAACTGGCCAGAACCAGTAAAAGCACTGCGCCGCAGTGGCTAAACTGGACGAGGACCAGAAACAATGCACTGCGCCGCAGTGGCTAAACTGGCCCAGAACCAGTACAAAAGCACTGCGCCGCAGTGAGCAAAGGTGAGCTCACTGCGCCGCAGTGACTAAACTGGCCCAGAACCAGTACAAAAGCACTGCGCCGCAGTGAGCAAAGGGGAGCTCACTGCGCCGCAGTGACTAAACTGGACCAGAACCAGAAACAATGCACTGCGCCGCAGTGGCTAAACTGGCAGGACCAGAAACAATGCACTGCGCCGCAGTGGCTAAACTGGCCCAGAACCAGTACAAAAGCACTGCGCCGCAGTGAGCAAAGGTGAGCTCACTGCGCCGCAGTGGAGCAGAACTATGCCCACTGCGCCGCAGTGGCTAAACTGGACCAGGACCAGAAACAATGCACTGCGCCGCAGTGGGCAAGAACTATGCCCACTGCGCCGCAGTGGCTAAACTGGCCCAGAACCAGTACAAAAGCACTGCGCCGCAGTGAGCAAAGGTGAGCTCACTGCGCCGCAGTGACCACCTCCTGCAGCCAGCACCAGCAGCTTCAACAGCAACACGAACCCAAAAACCCCCAAAACAACCCAAAACGATTTGTAAGCGTTTGTAACATAATTTGAAGCATCTTTAAGCATTGTTACACATAACCACACTTAACCCATACCATAAATCCGCCCATTAACATCAAAATCATACCGAATCGCCCCAACCCAAAACAAAACCCTAATTACACTAAATCGCCTTTTTACCCGATCCAAGACTTGCAATAGCACCAAATCAACTAGAAACATATAAACAAGCATAAATGGAAGTAAATGGGATGATTTAGACTTACCAAAACTCTTCCTAGTGCTCAAATCCGAATTTAGGTCAAAAGGATAATGCTTGAACTATGAACTCCAAGGTTATGATTCAATGGAATTAAGTTATGATAATGATGATGATTCTTGTATTAAAGCAATTCCAACACACAAATTAGATGCAAGTAAGATAAAGAACTAGAGATATGAGATGGTTTGGGTGTTTTGCCTTTACTTGAGAGAAAGATGGAAGAAAAGGAGTGTGTGGTGAATGAGAAGGATAAGGGGGGAGTATGGGTCATATGGCTGGTGGGTCATGGACTACCCACGGGCCGACCCGTTTCTCCCACAAGCCATAAAACAATCGATTACACTACTAAACGTCAAACAACAAATTAGCGACTCGACTAACATACCACATAGTCATAAATCATAAATGGGCCCAAATTACTTCATTCAATAAGTTTGTTAGTCAAATTACACAAAAGCATTTACGATTTCAACTTGACCACTACGGGCCATACATACATACATATATACATACATACATGACATATATACATACATACATACATACATACATACATACATACATACATACATACATACATACATACATACATACATACATACATACATACATACATACATACATACATACATACATACATACATACATACATACATACATACATACATACATACATACATACATACATACATACATACATACATACATACATACATACATACATACATACATACATACATACATACATACATACATACATACATACATACATACATACATACATACATACATACATACATACATACATACATACATACATACATACATACATACATACATACATACATACATACATACATACATACATACATACATACATACATACATACATACATACATACATACATACATACATACATACATACATACATACATACATACATACATACATACATACATACATACATACATACATACATACATACATACATACATACATACATACATACATACATACATACATACATACATACATACATACATACATACATACATACATACATACATACATACATACATACATACATACATACATACATACATACATACATACATACATACATACATACATACATACATACATACATACATACATACATACATACATACATACATACATACATACATACATACATACATACATACATACATACATACATACATACATACATACATACATACATACATACATACATACATACATACATACATACATACATACATACATACATACATACATACATACATACATACATACATACATACATACATACATACATACATACATACATACATACATACATACATACATACATACATACATACATACATACATACATACATACATACATACATACATACATACATACATACATACATACATACATACATACATACATACATACATACATACATACATACATACATACATACATACATACATACATACATACATACATACATACATACATACATACATACATACATACATACATACATACATACATACATACATACATACATACATACATACATACATACATACATACATACATACATACATACATACATACATACATACATACATACATACATACATACATACATACATACATACATACATACATACATACATACATACATACATACATACATACATACATACATACATACATACATACATACATACATACATACATACATACATACATACATACATACATACATACATACATACATACATACATACATACATACATACATACATACATACATACATACATACATACATACATACATACATACATACATACATACATACATACATACATACATACATACATACATACATACATACATACATACATACATACATACATACATACATACATACATACATACATACATACATACATACATACATACATACATACATACATACATACATACATACATACATACATACATACATACATACATACATACATACATACATACATACATACATACATACATACATACATACATACATACATACATACATACATACATACATACATACATACATACATACATACATACATACATACATACATACATACATACATACATACATACATACATACATACATACATACATACATACATACATACATACATACATACATACATACATACATACATACATACATACATACATACATACATACATACATACATACATACATACATACATACATACATACATACATACATACATACATACATACATACATACATACATACATACATACATACATACATACATACATACATACATACATACATACATACATACATACATACATACATACATACATACATACATACATACATACATACATACATACATACATACATACATACATACATACATACATACATACATACATACATACATACATACATACATACATACATACATACATACATACATACATACATACATACATACATACATACATACATACATACATACATACATACATACATACATACATACATACATACATACATACATACATACATACATACATACATACATACATACATACATACATACATACATACATACATACATACATACATACATACATACATACATACATACATACATACATACATACATACATACATACATACATACATACATACATACATACATACATACATACATACATACATACATACATACATACATACATACATACATACATACATACATACATACATACATACATACATACATACATACATACATACATACATACATACATACATACATACATACATACATACATACATACATACATACATACATACATACATACATACATACATACATACATACATACATACATACATACATACATACATACATACATACATACGTACATACATACATACATACATACATACATACATACATACATACATACATACATACATACATACATACATACATACATACATACATACATACATACATACATACATACATACATACATACATACATACATACATACATACATACATACATACATACATACATACATACATACATACATACATACATACATACATACATACATACATACATACATACATACATACATACATACATACATACATACATACATACATACATACATACATACATACATACATACATACATACATACATACATACATACATACATACATACATACATACATACATACATACATACATACATACATACATACATACATACATACATACATACATACATACATACATACATACATACATACATACATACATACATACATACATACATACATACATACATACATACATACATACATACATACATACATACATACATACATACATACATACATACATACATACATACATACATACATACATACATACATACATACATACATACATACATACATACATACATACATACATACATACATACATACATACATACATACATACATACATACATACATACATACATACATACATACATACATACATACATAGATACATACATACATACATACATACATACATACATACATACATACATACATACATACATACATACATACATACATACATACATACATACATACATACATACATACATACATACATACATACATACATACATACATACATACATACATACATACATACATACATACATACATACATACATACATACATACATACATACATACATACATACATACATACATACATACATACATACATACATACATACATACATACATACATACATACATACATACATACATACATACATACATACATACATACATACATACATACATACATACATACATACATACATACATACATACATACATACATACATACATACATACATACATACATACATACATACATACATACATACATACATACATACATACATACATACATACATACATACATACATACATACATACATACATACATACATACATACATACATACATACATACATACATACATACATACATACATACATACATACATACATACATACATACATACGTGTTTCACATTACTACACTAAGGACAGTATATCAAAGTTCTCAAGTAATCGTTATCTATCATTTTCTCGTGCTAAGTTCACAACAATTTACCATCGTCAAAACCAATTACTCGTATTAAACACATCTCATTACAAGCAGCTAAAACAAGTCACTAACACGAGTGGTTTAAAGTATAATCCGAATTCGATATGCTCTCTAGTTATTGACCAGGTATGTATACAGGGTGTACCAACGGCTAACCCTCCACCTAATCAACTCCCATTAAGCATATCGGTTCCTTATTATACTCTAAGCCAAGCATGCGCAATCCATGATGTTATTAACTTGTTATAATATTGGGTGACCATAAAAGAGTTGATCGGGTTCTTTTAGGGTTGCCACAATATTATACTAAGTTAATAACATAACTTCATTTTGCTCTAAATCATCAAACTAGCACCAATCAATAACAACAATCCATATTAATGACAATCAAATTTAATCAAAGCACACATTAACCACATTGTATCCATTCCACATTCATCACGTTGAATTCAAGCCATCACATAAGTGGTCTTAACTACGAACTCACAAGGGGATCCACATAATTCACATTGCACACGAATTTCCTAACCATGCATGCTATATGAAGAGTTTTAACTTAAGCCGTAGTCTAGGTCAAACCGCCTAATTCTCTACGACCACGCATGGGCCACCATTCTGTAACA
The DNA here is from genome assembly GCA_034093135.1 of Erigeron breviscapus. NCBI lineage: Eukaryota > Viridiplantae > Streptophyta > Magnoliopsida > Asterales > Asteraceae > Erigeron > Erigeron breviscapus. The sequence goes on from CM067167.1 coordinate 80,720,968, forward strand.
CCCCAAGCCGAGGCTCGGAATATCACGGAAATCACATAGCACCAGGTGGAATTACAATAGAACAACTAAATGCAATTAAAGGATTCAGTGAATCCATACAAAACGATAAACAAGTAACAAAATACAACAGGAGCAAGTAAACATCAAGATTACAACCGACAACAAAAGAAGGCTATCAATCCTAAATACAATGCAACATAAGGCAAATGGATCCTTGATCCATATCAGTCCAGTCCGGGTTCAACAGTAAGCAAACAATTCAAACTCCGCGTCCTGAATAACCTGGTTACCTGAAAAGTGTACTAAGCATAGTCAACACAAGGTTGGTGAGTTCGTAGTAATGGTTCGTAAAGAACCAACATCAATAATCACAATATAAGAATAGAGGCTAGACATGACTTACAGTGAGCCTCTACATAACACAACATCGCCCAACAACAAGATTACACAAGACAAGTAAATGTGTAAATAAGGAATGCATAAATGATATGTGTATCAATGCAAGTGCCGGAATGCATGAATAAGCAAACATGCCTATCCTATGCGTGACCTTCAGTCACCTATGCAACGATACCCTTCTGCCATCGCAATGGACAAGGCTGTATCTCAAAATCATCGAGATATATATGTCTATATACTCGGGGTCAAGACTACATCCAAAATGGGTGCATACATCTATGCACCAGGATGCCGGCAAATCCCCTGCCGAGGGTCCATCAATAATGTATGCAATGCTTACAATCAAATGTAAATGCATAAATCGTAAACCAACAATCGATATACGATGAATATGAATCAATAATCAATATTCGCCAATCCTGAGTCATCAATCAACAAATCGACAATCATAAATCAATAATCACCATTCATCAACATCAGCCATTAACCACAATTTATACCAACTATACGAACATATACTTCAGAGGATTCTACTTCCTTCGAGTCTCAGATGCTTATATATAGGGTCACCCGCAGCCTTCCCACCACATCTAAAACCCGACGAAGGCATAACCGACTTCCATGTAGGTACGTCTATCCTAATAATAATGTAATACTTAACCAAAACATAAACCAAGTCAATCAACATACGATGAACCATAAACTAATAATTCAATAGTCGTCAATCATAAACCAATAATCAATAATCGTCAATCATAAGCCACTAACCACCATTCAAACCAACTATACGTACATATACTTCAGAGGATTCTACTTCCTTCGAGTCTCAGATGCTTATATATAGGGTCACCCGCAGCCTTCCCACCACATCTAAAACCCGACGAAGGCATAACCGACTTTCATGTATGTACATCTATCCTAATATTACTAGATACTTAACAAATATAAACTAAGTCATTCAAACGTGATAATCATCTCAACAATTCAATACTCAAACCAATTTAACCAATCAAACGAAAGGAACCATCACACCAATCCAACAACTAAAACAATCAATCAATCAATCAATCAATCAATAAATGCAAGCAAGTCAATCAATCAATCAATCCAACAACTAAACCAATCAATCAATCACTCAATAAGTACAAAAGCATATTCTCAAGTGCAAGACACTTGGATGTACATCAACCAATCAATAAGTACAAAAGCATAATCAATCTCAATCACAAAACCCATCAATCAATCAATCAATCAATCAATCAATCAATCAATCAATCAATCAATCAATCAATCAATCAATCAATCAATCAATCAATCAATCAATCAATCAATCAATCAATCAATCAATCAATCAATCAATCAATCAATCAATCAATCAATCAATCAATCAATCAATCAATCAATCAATCAATCAATCAATCAATCAATCAATCAATCAATCAATCAATCAATCAATCAATCAATCAATCAATCAATCAATCAATCAATCAATCAATCAATCAATCAATCAATCAATCAATCAATCAATCAATCAATCAATCAATCAATCAATCAATCAATCAATCAATCAATCAATCAATCAATCAATCAATCAATCAATCAATCAATCAATCAATCAATCAATCAATCAATCAATCAATCAATCAATCAATCAATCAATCAATCAATCAATCAATCAATCAATCAATCAATCAATCAATCAATCAATCAATCAATCAATCAATCAATCAATCAATCAATCAATCAATCAATCAATCAATCAATCAATCAATCAATCAATCAATCAATCAATCAATCAATCAATCAATCAATCAATCAATCAATCAATCAATCAATCAATCAATCAATCAATCAATCAATCAATCAATCAATCAATCAATCAATCAATCAATCAATCAATCAATCAATCAATCAATCAATCAATCAATCAATCAATCAATCAATCAATCAATCAATCAATCAATCAATCAATCAATCAATCAATCAATCAATCAATCAATCAATCAATCAATCAATCAATCAATCAATCAATCAATCAATCAATCAATCAATCAATCAATCAATCAATCAATCAATCAATCAATCAATCAATCAATCAATCAATCAATCAATCAATCAATCAATCAATCAATCAATCAATCAATCAATCAATCAATCAATCAATCAATCAATCAATCAATCAATCAATCAATCGAACCAATTTAACCAATCTCACGTCAGGAACCATCACACCAATCCAACAACTAAAACAATCAATCAAACAATCAATCAATCAAACAATCAATCAATCAAACAATCAATCAATCAATCAATCAATCAATCAATCAATCAATCAATCAATCAATCAATCAATCAATCAATCAATCAATCAATCAATCAATCAATCAATCAATCAATCAATCAATCAATCAATCAATCAATCAATCAATCAATCAATCAATCAATCAATCAATCAATCAATCAATCAATCAATCAATCAATCAATCAATCAATCAATCAATCAATCAATCAATCAATCAATCAATCAATCAATCAATCAATCAATCAATCAATCAATCAATCAATCAATCAATCAATCAATCAATCAATCAATCAATCAATCAATCAATCAATCAATCAATCAATCAATCAATCAATCAATCAATCAATCAATCAATCAATCAATCAATCAATCAATCAATCAATCAATCAATCAATCAATCAATCAATCAATCAATCAATCAATCAATCAATCAATCAATCAATCAATCAATCAATCAATCAATCAATCAATCAATCAATCAATCAATCAATCAATCAATCAATCAATCAATCAATCAATCAATCAATCAATCAATCAATCAATCAATCAATCAATCAATCAATCAATCAATCAATCAATCAATCAATCAATCAATCAATCAATCAATCAATCAATCAATCAATCAATCAATCAATCAATCAATCAATCAATCAATCAATCAATCAATCAATCAATCAATCAATCAATCAATCAATCAATCAATCAATCAATCAATCAATCAATCAATCAATCAATCAATCAATCAATCAATCAATCAATCAATCAATCAATCAATCAATCAATCAATCAATCAATCAATCAATCAATCAATCAATCAATCAATCAATCAATCAATCAATCAATCAATCAATCAAAACCAAGTCAATCCGAACGAAACAATCAATCAATCAACAATCAATCAACAATCAATCAATCAATAATCAATCCATCAAATTCGACCCAAAACATCAAAATCATAACAAATCGCTCTAACCCTAATCGAAACCCTAATTTGACCAAAATCGTCTTTTGACTCCATTCACGACTTGAAATTTTTTTATTTTTAAATTACTAGATGAAGATTAGCTAAGACTCTATCCTATCATTTTTTAAAATCTTTATTAATTACAAAAAGCGTAAGATATAAGGTATAATACAATGCGTCATATTTTATGATTAAATTATTTGAAACCCGCTGCAACGCGTGGGGTTATTAAACTAGTTATACTGTATGGATATACAGATACATGTAATCGATCTATTTTTTAAGCAACAAATTAAGAACAGACAATATGTAAAAAAGAAAAAAGGTAATACGCATAGGGAAAAAATAAGATAAAAGCTACCAGTGCGGACGGCGAGTAAGAGATGAAGAAGACGAGAGCTCGATCGGTCGAAGGAGTGGTATGTGTTGCTAATTAAGAAGATGAGGCAGGTATTTTACCGGCATCATATATATGACTCATACGGGGTGGGTCGATGGGTATCCAATTGTGGTACCGGGGCTAAAAAAAATGATACTATCAAATACTCGTACTACGTATATATAGAGTGCATGGGTAGAAATCTTCGATAAAGGTAGGAATTACTTTGCATTTCTGTTATATGCAAAACTGGAAAACAATTACCATTCTCTACAAACACCAAACATTTTTCAAACAATGTATACAAATATGTTAAAAATTGTACTTTTTAGAGTTTGTTTTAATATCCTTAAAGATATTTGTATAAGCATAATCATCTTTAAATGTATTTTCAAGATCGGGTAAAGTTTAAATAAGCTGAATTTATGATGGTTGTGCAAACAACAGTACTAAACAATGTTGTTATCGTTTTGTTTTTGTTTACCCGAAAAAAGATGTGGGTTGCAATGGACTAGAGTGAGCGGTGGAGTAGAGAGAGTGAAATACCAACATACAAAACAAACACCGGCCCACCGTTTTGCAATTGATGTAAGGATTAGCTAGGCACGTGGAACACCAACTTACAAAACAACTTTACTTTTTGTTAAAAGGCTGAACAACTTTTCTATTTTTAGACCTTTGCTCCAAAATAATTTATCTAACTCCCTTTTATATTTTAAACAAAAAAGTATATATTCTATTCAAAAATTACAAATAAAACTAAACATCCCATACTAAGGATTATAATTTCATCTTTACAAAAGTCAAAATAGCCAATACTAATTGGGCTGGCACCACCTCAACACACGATTACATACTTAAAAAAACGGATGTAGATTTGCAAAATAACTAGACAGCGGTTTTAGCATATGTCGTTAACTAACATCTTGAATTGTGTCACTTAAGAATATCAATAAATTGTGAATAAAGATTAGCTAATACCTTGAAATTTTTTTTATTTTTAAATTACTAGATGAAGATTAGCTAAGACTCTATCCTATCATTTTTTAAAATCTTTATTAATTACAAAAAGCGTAAGATATAAGGTATAATACAATGCGTCATATTTTATGATTAAATTATTTGAAACCCGCTGCAACGCGTGGGGTTATTAAACTAGTTATACTGTATGGATATACAGATACATGTAATCGATCTATTTTTTAAGCAACAAATTAAGAACAGACAATATGTAAAAAAGAAAAAAGGTAATACGCATAGGGAAAAAATAAGATAAAAGCTACCAGTGCGGACGGCGAGTAAGAGATGAAGAAGACGAGAGCTCGATCGGTCGAAGGAGTGGTATGTGTTGCTAATTAAGAAGATGAGGCAGGTATTTTACCGGCATCATATATATGACTCATACGGGGTGGGTCGATGGGTATCCAATTGTGGTACCGGGGCTAAAAAAAATGATACTATCAAATACTCGTACTACGTATATATAGAGTGCATGGGTAGAAATCTTCGATAAAGGTAGGAATTACTTTGCATTTCTGTTATATGCAAAACTGGAAAACAATTACCATTCTCTACAAACACCAAACATTTTTCAAACAATGTATACAAATATGTTAAAAATTGTACTTTTTAGAGTTTGTTTTAATATCCTTAAAGATATTTGTATAAGCATAATCATCTTTAAATGTATTTTCAAGATCGGGTAAAGTTTAAATAAGCTGAAATTACTTAAAACATTATAATTTATTTCTTTAAACAAAATACTCTTACGATGCGTTTGTCTTTTAAATAAAGCCTTTTTACCTTTTTCATCGATGACACCTGGAAAAAGGTAACAAAAACGTCTTAGTATATAACCTTTGGTTATAATGAATATCATGTAATGTTGAAAATTGTTAAAATCCGCAAAAACTAAACAATAATGTACATGGTGAATTGTCCCTCCACATTAAAATCGACCACATGTCTTTGTCACTTTACAATATATTAAAAAAATAAATGACTTAAAATAAAAGTAGTTGCCTACTTAAAAAAAAAAAGATATCTAATTAAAATGGAATTGTAAATGCAAATTAAAGGACGTGGAGTGAAAGACCGAATCTTGATACTATCTCCATGCAACCCACTCTTCCACTATAAATCTTGCCCCCTTACATTTGAACCTGTGTATACCCAAGTCAAGCTCTCATAAAGAGACTTAATTCCTATTTCTTTTCCAACACTTGAACACAAGATTCGACAACAGATAAGTTGTTTATTAGTTAATATTAGAAGATTGTTGTATTTGCTTATACATAATCTACGTTCATAACTTCGTATTATTATTTTTTCTTATGAATAAGTTAAATCCAAATTACCAATTAATTATCACATAAAAATCTAACAAAAGTAACTCTCATAAATTCAAAGCTAAAATCGCAGCGAAGCGCTACATAGATGATTTTCATCTCCATATAAAAGCAAAATGATTTACAAGCAACAAAATTTCTAACACGCCTAGATGACTTGATACACTAATTTTATTTATACATAACAAAGAAAGTAGCGTTAGCTACAGTTCAGTTTTCAATTTTTTTGTTTTCACTTTTAGCACCAAAGTTTGGTTTTATTTAGTTTTTAAACATACATTTTTCTAACTTTTGTCACGAAAGTTTCAGTCTCTTTACTTTCTATCACAGAAACTTTTAACTTTTTACTTTTTGTCACATAAATTTAATTTCTTTTACTTTTGGCACAAAAGTTGTTTTATTTGGTTTTAAACTTTCTTTTTTCTAATTTTTGCCACGAAACTTCATTCTTTTTACTTTTTATCACTGAAACTTTTAAACTTTTACTTTTTATCACATAACTTTTATTTCTTTTACTTCTTGCACGAAATTTTTTTTATTTACTTTTTAAACTTTCTTTTTTCTAATTTTTGCCACGAAACTCCATTCTCTTTACTTTTTATCACATAAATTACTAAACTTTTCGTCCTTTTACTTTTTGCCACATCACTTTCGTTTCTTCTACTTTCCACACAAAAGTTTTGGTTTTTTTTTGCTTTTTATACTTTTATTTTTTTAACTTTTGTCAGGAAAGTTTCATTCTCTTACTTTATTTTTGAATTTTTAACTTTTGTCAACGAAGTTTCATATTCTTAACTTTTTATCACATAACTTACTAAACTTTTCGTCCTTTTACTTTTTGCCACAAACTTTCATTTCTTTACTTTTTATCACATAAATTACTAAACTTTTCGTCCTTTTACTTTTTGCCACAAAAGTTTCATTTCTTTACTTTTTATCACATAAATTACTAAACTTTTCGTCCTTTTACTTTTTGCCACAAAAGTTTCATTTCTTTACTTTTTATCACATAAATTACTAAACTTTTCGTCCTTTTACTTTTTGTACAAAAGTTTCATTTCTTTACTTTTTATCACATAAATTACTAAACTTTTCGTCCTTTTACTTTTTGCCACAAAAGTTTCATTTCTTTACTTTTTATCACATAAATTACTAAACTTTTCGTCCTTTTACTTTTTGCCACATAACTTTCATTTCTTTTACTTTTTGTCACAAAAGTTTCATTTCTTTACTTTTTATCACATAAATTACTAAACTTTTCGTCCTTTTACTTTTTGCCACAAAAGTTTCATTTCTTTACTTTTTATCACATAAATTACTAAACTTTTCGTCCTTTTACTTTTTGCCACATAACTTTCGTTTCTTTACTTTTTGTAACAAAAGTTTCATTTTCTTTACTTTTTATCACATAAATTACTAAACTTTTCGTCCTTTTACTTTTTGCCACATCACTTTCGTTTCTTCTACTTTTTGTCACATAACTTTTATTTCTTTTACTTCTTGCACGAAATTTTTTTTATTTACTTTTTAAACTTTCTTTTTTCTAATTTTTGCCACGAAACTTCATTCTTTTTACTTTTTATCACATAAATTATAAATTTTCCTTTTACTTTTTGTCACATTTACTTTTTTTTTACTTTTTGTAACAAAAGTTTCATTCTCTTTACTTTTTATCACATAAATTACTAAACTTTTCGTCCTTTTACTTTTTGCCACATCACTTTCGTTTCTTCTACTTTTCACACAAAAGTTTCATTTTCTTTACTTTTTATCACATAAATTACTAAACTTTTCGTCCTTTTACTTTTTGCCACATCACTTTCGTTTCTTCTACTTTCCACACAAAAGTTTCATTTTCTTTACTTTTTATCACATAAATTACTAAACTTTTCGTCCTTTTACTTTTTGTCCACAAAAGTTTCATTTCTTTACTTTTTATCACATAAATTACTAAACTTTTCGTCCTTTTACTTTTTGCCACAAAAGTTTCATTTCTCTTTACTTTTTGTCACAAAACTTTTATTTTTACTTTTTGTCACATAAAGTTTCATTTCTTTTACTTTTTATCACATAAATTACTAAACTTTTCGTCCTTTTACTTTTTGCCACAAAAGTTTCATTTCTTTACTTTTTATCACATAAATTACTAAACTTTTCGTCCTTTTACTTTTGTAACAAAAGTTTCATTCTCTTTACTTTTTATCACATAAATTACTAAACTTTTCGTCCTTTTACTTTTTGCCACATCACTTTCGTTTCTTCTACTTTCTACCACAAAAATTACTAAAGTTTTCATCCTTTTACTTTTTGCCACATCACTTTCGTTTCTTCCTAATTTCTACAAAAAAAAACCTTTAGTATATATATATATATATATATATATAGATATAGATACTCAATATTTTAATAATAAAAATTAGTAATACTCATAAGTACAATTTTGTATATATATATATATATATATATATATATATATATATATATATATATATATATATATATATATATATATATATATATATATATATATATATATATATATATATATATATATATATATATATATATATATATATATATATATATATATATATATATATATATATATATATATATATATATATATATATATATATATATATATATATATATATATATATATATATATATATATATATATATATATATATATATATATATATATATATATATATATATATATATATATATATATATATATATATATATATATATATATATATATATATATATATATATATATATATATATATATATATATATATATATATATATATATATATATATATATATATATATATATATATATATATATATATATATATATATATATATATATATATATATATATATATATATATATATATATATATATATATATATATATATATATATATATATATATATATATATATATATATATATATATATATATATATATATATATATATATATATATATATATATATATATATATATATATATATATATATATATATATATATATATATATATATATATATATATATATATATATATATATATATATATATATATATATATATATATATATATATATATATATATATATATATATATATATATATATATATATATATATATATATATATATATATATATATATATATATATATATATATATATATATATATATATATATATATATATATATATATATATATATATATATATATATATATATATATATATATATATATATATATATATATATATATATATATATATATATATATATATATATATATATATATATATATATATATATATATATATATATATATATATATATATATATATATATATATATATATATATATATATATATATATATATATATATATATATATATATATATATATATATATATATATATATATATATATATATATATATATATATATATATATATATATATATATATATATATATATATATATATATATATATATATATATATATATATATATATATATATATATATATATATATATATATATATATATATATATATATATATATATATATATATATATATATATATATATATATATATATATATATATATATATATATATATATATATATATATATATATATATATATATATATATATATATATATATATATATATATATATATATATATATATATATATATATATATATATATATATATATATATATATATATATATATATATATATATATATATATATATATATATATATATATATATATATATATATATATATATATATATATATATATATATATATATATATATATATATATATATATATATATATATATATATATATATATATATATATATATATATATATATATATATATATATATATATATATATATATATATATATATATATATATATATATATATATATATATATATATATATATATATATATATATATATATATATATATATATATATATATATATATATATATATATATATATATATATATATATATATATATATATATATATATATATATATATATATATATATATATATATATATATATATATATATATATATATATATATATATATATATATATATATATATATATATATATATATATATATATATATATATATATATATATATATATATATATATATATATATATATATATATATATATATATATATATATATATATATATATATATATATATATATATATATATATATATATATATATATATATATATATATATATATATATATATATATATATATATATATATATATATATATATATATATATATATATATATATATATATATATATATATATATATATATATATATATATATATATATATATATATATATATATATATATATATATATATATATATATATATATATATATATATATATATATATATATATATATATATATATATATATATATATATATATATATATATATATATATATATATATATATATATATATATATATATATATATATATATATATATATATATATATATATATATATATATATATATATATATATATATATATATATATATATATATATATATATATATATATATATATATATATATATATATATATATATATATATATATATATATATATATATATATATATATATATATATATATATATATATATATATATATATATATATATATATATATATATATATATATATATATATATATATATATATATATATATATATATATATATATATATATATATATATATATATATATATATATATATATATATATATATATATATATATATATATATATATATATATATATATATATATATATATATATATATATATATATATATATATATATATATATATATATATATATATATATATATATATATATATATATATATATATATATATATATATATATATATATATATATATATATATATATATATATATATATATATATATATATATATATATATATATATATATATATATATATATATATATATATATATATATATATATATATATATATATATATATATATATATATATATATATATATATATATATATATATATATATATATATATATATATATATATATATATATATATATATATATATATATATATATATATATATATATATATATATATATATATATATATATATATATATATATATATATATATATATATATATATATATATATATATATATATATATATATATATATATATATATATATATATATATATATATATATATATATATATATATATATATATATATATATATATATATATATATATATATATATATATATATATATATATATATATATATATATATATATATATATATATATATATATATATATATATATATATATATATATATATATATATATATATATATATATATGTATGATTTCATTATATATATATCTACTAAATGTTTTTATTATTTGTAAAGATGATAATAATAATTTTAATATGTGACATACAATTTTGATGCAGCCTTATCAAAAGCTACCAGCACATGCCTTCAGTACTCAAGGTAACTTTACTCATCCACATTTTGTATGTTGTATCAAATATAGTAAACTCTGTTAAGTTAGCAACTTAGCATGTATTCATGTAACGACGAGTAAGGAAGTCACTCTAGAAATGCAGTGTAAGTGGGGTCAAAATGACCATGTCAGCCAGTTGGGTTAGTGCGTCAAAATGAATACTTTTTCTAATGTTGGTTGGAAAGATCCGAGAACACGTTCTAAATATAGTTTCAAAAGCTATATAGTAAATTAAATATATAATGCAACATCACAGTTGGGTTAGTTGATCAAAATGAGTACCTTTTCTAATGTTGGTTGGAAAGACCCAAGAACACGTTCTAAATGTATTTTCAAAAGCTTCAGATAAGTTTTTATTGTTTGTATGATTTCATTTTTTTAGCAATACATTATGATAACACACTACTAATTTAGTAATTTTCCATGTGTTTCCTGCTATATACGTATGCTACTAGATGTTTTTATGGTGGAAGTGTGGGTGGGTCTAAATCATCATCTTGGGTTCTTATAAATTACAACTTTCATCCCAATTTTGTTAGGATCTTTTGAATTTTTAGGGCTGTTTTTGTAAGTGGTAAAGTTTTTTTAGAAAGATATGTTTAATGTGCAGATAAACGGGTAAATTTTATGATGAATTTGCATTGTTGCTTATGATTGTGCTCTTCATTTGTAAAGATGATAATAATAATTTTAATATGTGACATACAATTTTGATGCAGCCTTATCAAAAGCTACCAGCACATGCCTTCAGTACTCAAGGTAACTTTACTCATCCACATTTTGTATGTTGTATCAAATATAGTAAACTCTGTTAAGTTAGCAACTTAGCATGTATTCATGTAACGACGAGTAAGGAAGTCACTCTAGAAATGCAGTGTAAGTGGGGTCAAAATGACCATGTCAGCCAGTTGGGTTAGTGCGTCAAAATGAATACTTTTTCTAATGTTGGTTGGAAAGATCCGAGAACACGTTCTAAATATAGTTTCAAAAGCTATATAGTAAATTAAATATATAATGCAACATCACAGTTGGGTTAGTTGATCAAAATGAATACTTTTTCTAATGTTGGTTGGAAAGATCCGAGAACACGTTCTAAATATAGTTTCAAAAGCTATATAGTAAATTAAATATATAATGCAACATCACAGTTGGGTTAGTTGATCAAAATGAATACTTTTTCTAATGTTGGTTGGAAAGATCCGAGAACACGTTCTAAATATAGTTTCAAAAGCTATATAGTAAATTAAATATATAATGCAACATCACAGTTGGGTTAGTTGATCAAAATGAATACTTTTTCTAATGTTGGTTGGAAAGATCCGAGAACACGTTCTAAATATAGTTTCAAAAGCTATATAGTAAATTAAATATATAATGCAACATCACAGTTGGGTTAGTTGATCAAAATGAATACTTTTTCTAATGTTGGTTGGAAAGATCCGAGAACACGTTCTAAATATAGTTTCAAAAGCTATATAGTAAATTAAATATATAATGCAACATCACAGTTGGGTTAGTTGATCAAAATGAATACTTTTTCTAATGTTGGTTGGAAAGATCCGAGAACACGTTCTAAATATAGTTTCAAAAGCTATATAGTAAATTAAATATATAATGCAACATCACAGTTGGGTTAGTTGATCAAAATGAATACTTTTTCTAATGTTGGTTGGAAAGATCCGAGAACACGTTCTAAATATAGTTTCAAAAGCTATATAGTAAATTAAATATATAATGCAACATCACAGTTGGGTTAGTTGATCAAAATGAATACTTTTTCTAATGTTGGTTGGAAAGATCCGAGAACACGTTCTAAATATAGTTTCAAAAGCTATATAGTAAATTAAATATATAATGCAACATCACAGTTGGGTTAGTTGATCAAAATGAATACTTTTTCTAATGTTGGTTGGAAAGATCCGAGAACACGTTCTAAATATAGTTTCAAAAGCTATATAGTAAATTAAATATATAATGCAACATCACAGTTGGGTTAGTTGATCAAAATGAATACTTTTTCTAATGTTGGTTGGAAAGATCCGAGAACACGTTCTAAATATAGTTTCAAAAGCTATATAGTAAATTAAATATATAATGCAACATCACAGTTGGGTTAGTTGATCAAAATGAGTACCTTTTCTAATGTTGGTTGGAAAGACCCGAGAACACGTTCTAAATGTATTTTCAAAAGCTTCAGATAATTTTCAACATTTCTGACCCTTTTGCTTTCTACATCAGAATTTCAGATCAACCCATTTATAAGAAAATGGGTCGAAATTGTGACATATAAGAAAAAGCGAATCAACCGATCGAACTACCATTGACTGCCATGTCTACTCTCTGCTTGCAACTTCATCGAAGGCAACAAAATTAATACTTGCATTTAACAGTTGTCGACTCGAGTATACCCACTATTTACTCTGCCACCAGGCCTAATCATAGGTAAACCAGCTAACAACCCCTTTTTGGACTTATCATACGGTTGCTGGTTTTAACAATTACTTACCATAATGTGTCGCCTTTTACTTTTACCATGTCTACACAATTAAGGGAGGCTTAGCTACAGTAGCCTCCCTTAAAATTACTTTTCTGCCCCCTTATTTAGCTAAATATATCACCGATCTTCTACAGCTTTCTCATTCCTTCTCAATTGTTACCAGCTTTCACTTTTACAACTCTCTTTCACCCTTTTTTTATCCTCCATGCTGCTGCTTCTTCTTCTTCATCCTTCCTCTTTCTTCTTCTTTTCCTTCCGCAGCTCAGGCTGGTAAAATTTTAATTTTTTAAATAAAGTTTTGATTTTGATTATATGGGTATTCATATTTTTATATTTCATGATGTGGGTGTGTTTTATTTTGTAGTTTTACTTGGAGTCGTTGAACGATTTTGCTTATGAAATAAAGGTCACGGCTTCAACTTCTTACTCGGTTCCAACTTAACCGAAGGCAGGTTCCAACTTCAATTGAAGCCAACTTCCAGCTTCCTTCTGTTGATTCTTATGTGTTATTAGCAAAAGTTATGTTAAAAGTGAAAAGATTATGTTAAAAGTCCAATCATAAGGTAATAATCGTATAAGACTAATAGGCTGGCTTCACGAGTAAGTATAATTGTATTAAGTATCTTTAGTCAAAAAACTCACATAGTAGCTGAAAACCATTAATGTTTGTGTTGATTATAATCTACAAATTAGTATATATTTATCTTAGTTTTAAAAGCTTTTTTTTAAGCTAAAGGAGTAAATGCTTTGTTTGTTTGTATCATGATCGGGAAATTGCTAAACATGCTGTCAAGTGCGTTATATCTATTCATGAATATAGCCTTCTACTTTTGGGTTTTTATTGTTTGTATGATTTCATTTTTTTAGCAACACATTATGATAACACACTACTAATTTAGTAATTTTCCATGTGTTTCCTGCTATATACGTATGCTACTAGATGTTTTTATGGTGGAAGTGTGGGTGGGTCTAAATCATCATCTTGGGTTCTTATAAATTACAACTTTCATCCCAATTTTGTTAGGATCTTTTGAATTTTTAGGGCTGTTTTTGTAAGTGGTAAAGTTTTTTTAGAAAGATATGTTTAATGTGCAGATAAACGGGTAAATTTTATGATGAATTTGCATTGTTGCTTATGATTGTGCTCTTCATTTGTAAAGATGATAATAATAATTTTAATATGTGACATACAATTTTGATGCAGCCTTATCAAAAGCTACCAGCACATGCCTTCAGTACTCAAGGTAACTTTACTCATCCACATTTTGTATGTTGTATCAAATATAGTAAACTCTGTTAAGTTAGCAACTTAGCATGTATTCATGTAACGACGAGTAAGGAAGTCACTCTAGAAATGCAGTGTAAGTGGGGTCAAAATGACCATGTCAGCCAGTTGGGTTAGTGCGTCAAAATGAATACTTTTTCTAATGTTGGTTGGAAAGATCCGAGAACACGTTCTAAATATAGTTTCAAAAGCTATATAGTAAATTAAATATATAATGCAACATACACAGTTGGGTTAGTTGATCAAAATGAGTACCTTTTCTAATGTTGGTTGGAAAGACCCAAGAACACGTTCTAAATGTATTTTCAAAAGCTTCAGATAAGTTTTTATTGTTTGTATGATTTCATTTTTTTAGCAATACATTATGATAACACACTACTAATTTAGTAATTTTCCATGTGTTTCCTGCTATATACGTATGCTACTAGATGTTTTTATGGTGGAAGTGTGGGTGGGTCTAAATCATCATCTTGGGTTCTTATAAATTACAACTTTCATCCCAATTTTGTTAGGATCTTTTGAATTTTTAGGGCTGTTTTTGTAAGTGGTAAAGTTTTTTTAGAAAGATATGTTTAATGTGCAGATAAACGGGTAAATTTTATGATGAATTTGCATTGTTGCTTATGATTGTGCTCTTCATTTGTAAAGATGATAATAATAATTTTAATATGTGACATACAATTTTGATGCAGCCTTATCAAAAGCTACCAGCACATGCCTTCAGTACTCAAGGTAACTTTACTCATCCACATTTTGTATGTTGTATCAAATATAGTAAACTCTGTTAAGTTAGCAACTTAGCATGTATTCATGTAACGACGAGTAAGGAAGTCACTCTAGAAATGCAGTGTAAGTGGGGTCAAAATGACCATGTCAGCCAGTTGGGTTAGTGCGTCAAAATGAATACTTTTTCTAATGTTGGTTGGAAAGATCCGAGAACACGTTCTAAATATAGTTTCAAAAGCTATATAGTAAATTAAATATATAATGCAACATCACAGTTGGGTTAGTTGATCAAAATGAGTACCTTTTCTAATGTTGGTTGGAAAGACCCGAGAACACGTTCTAAATGTATTTTCAAAAGCTTCAGATAATTTTCAACATTTCTGACCCTTTTGCTTTCTACATCAGAATTTCAGATCAACCCATTTATAAGAAAATGGGTCGAAATTGTGACATATAAGAAAAAGCGAATCAACCGATCGAACTACCATTGACTGCCATGTCTACTCTCTGCTTGCAACTTCATCGAAGGCAACAAAATTAATACTTGCATTTAACAGTTGTCGACTCGAGTATACCCACTATTTACTCTGCCACCAGGCCTAATCATAGGTAAACCAGCTAACAACCCCTTTTTGGACTTATCATACGGTTGCTGGTTTTAACAATTACTTACCATAATGTGTCGCCTTTTACTTTTACCATGTCTACACAATTAAGGGAGGCTTAGCTACAGTAGCCTCCCTTAAAATTACTTTTCTGCCCCCTTATTTAGCTAAATATATCACCGATCTTCTACAGCTTTCTCATTCCTTCTCAATTGTTACCAGCTTTCACTTTTACAACTCTCTTTCACCCTTTTTTTATCCTCCATGCTGCTGCTTCTTCTTCTTCATCCTTCCTCTTTCTTCTTCTTTTCCTTCCGCAGCTCAGGCTGGTAAAATTTTAATTTTTTAAATAAAGTTTTGATTTTGATTATATGGGTATTCATATTTTTATATTTCATGATGTGGGTGTGTTTTATTTTGTAGTTTTACTTGGAGTCGTTGAACGATTTTGCTTATGAAATAAAGGTCACGGCTTCAACTTCTTACTCGGTTCCAACTTAACCGAAGGCAGGTTCCAACTTCAATTGAAGCCAACTTCCAACTTCCAGCTTCCTTCTGTTGATTCTTATGTGTTATTAGCAAAAGTGGTTTATGTACTTATGGTGTTTGTCAAAATGCCTAAGTGAAAAGATTATGTTAAA
>CM067167.1:80746289-80756338 GCA_034093135.1 Erigeron breviscapus
ACTGCCACCGACACCACTAGACCGCCTTCCCCACCACTGCCGCCGCATTGCGCGGGTACCATGCTCGTATTATAAAAATGAGAAGTTGATAATTCTTAATTCATACTAAAATCATGAAAACTGACTCGGGAACTCTCTTTAAATTTCATCAAATTTCTAAATTAGGCAGTTTCATGATATACTTATGGAAAACTTGTTCTTACTCGGAATCATTTATAATGCAAAACTTGTGTCAATGTGATTGGTTTTGGCGTGTTTCAAGAATAGAGAGAATGGCATCCGGAAATAAGACATGCAGCGGTGGAAGGTTGGTGTCTAAAAAGGATACACGGCAAGAAACTTCTATTGCTCTGATATAGGATATCATATGAACCTGGAGATGGTTTTTTCAGGTTACCAAGGGGTTCTCCCAATAACGAAAAAGTTTAAAGTGTGCCAAAATCTAACTGGGGTTCGCGGTAAAGGTGGAGGGGCAGGAACATGAGACCTCCTGAACTAGGCCACCCCATCTCATACGAAGGTGTAAAGAGAATTAATGAAACAATGATACAAGTATGTATAAACAAAATGACAATTCCTACGGTTCATTATACATATTGGGCCAGCCTCCTATAGTTTAAGTTTTCTTCCGTCATAGTATTCTATAGCAATACATGTAAGTCTGTAACTTTCATTTATGTACTTCGCCATTATATGGAATTCTATCTTTTGGCTAATCTTGACAAGGCATGGGGCATACGCTACATTATGTAATGTCCCTTGCAATAATTAATTAGTTGATTGGAGTAATGTTTTACCTCTTGTTTAGAAAAAGGATCAAAATTCACCTAAGATGAACTTTAACGCACGCAACCTCCTAAAACATAATCAATATTGTAACAATACCGTCTTTGTAATCATTTTTTTGCACTAATTACTGATCAACAAAATATATATTTATAAAAGGATAAAGAAGAATATGTGGGACAACGCAACCAGAACGGTACAAAAAATTAAGTATCCAGCTAGACACTAATCGATTTTACCCATTACTCAAACCATGAGACCCACCCAATTTACTACCTCTAGTGTAAAGACTTCCATTTAGCAATCATATAATTTAAGGGATAAGCATACGTACTTGAGATCTTAAAATCCAAAGTATAGGGTACCATCCAAGTAGATCAGTGCAGGAAGAATTCATTCGCGGCTATTCTAGCAGCCCTCCTACCATCCAAGTAGATAACTGTAGCACACACTCGGTAGGGAAACAATGTATTCCTCTTGTCCTTGGCAGCCTCCAATGGAGGTTGTAATCATAAAAGCATAGTTGGTCAGGATACAAACACTATCATAATCTCTTGGCAGGATACTAACACTTACAAACATAAGCTTACATATATAGTGACTGGCATGGTCAAGAAACAAATAATTTAAATCTAAGTACATGTTAAAAGCATTTAAATCATTAAGCAGGAAAAAAGATTTTTAACTAAAAAACTTATCACATTAATATAAGTAGGACACTGCTCCACGTCATTCGGTGGTAAAATGTTCATGATGGATAAAGGTTCAAAAGTCATAACCACGTACGGTCAGTATGAAAAAATCTTTAATCGAAATGGGTTGACCCAAAACACTTTTCGTCCAAAATACCAAATGGTATGTACACGTATATAAATAGTTTATCAAAATCTTTATACTACTTCCATTTAAAATTTATTGTATATAAAACGCTGAAGAAGGTTTATACATTATAAATAAACTTCAAGGGAGTGAGGGACTATAACACTATTCAGCTATTTTTGAAACCATTTGAACCATTATACAAAAGAACATAACCCCAAGCAACCGACACATAAGTTAATGGGCAAAAATTAGCACATCGGATGATTTTTGTTAGAAAGAAACAGAGATGATTAAAAGGCATGCTTACCTTTACAGAATGATATTTCATTTCCATGAACCAAATGAAATAGATTGAAGAGATATCTGACACAAAAACAGATCCTTCAAATGCTGCTTACATAACCCAATCCTCCTCCCATGTAAACTTGGATGAATACTGGTCGAAAATCCCGTTTTCCAAACAGGAAACTTTTGTCTTTGCATAACATGAACAGTATAAACAAATGGTGCAGCTGTCACACCCCGTTGTAGCGGAAATACAGGGTTAACAAAGAATTGCATACTAATCAGAAGGTTAATAGAGATTACATCCATTTATACCAATACAAGTCAATACAAGTACAATCGTTCAAAGTGTGGACCCCAAAATACGGATATAAGTCATCCTCATTTGGAACTAGGCCCACAGAATACAAGTTCAATAAATTGGACAGTCAAATACAATTAAAGCCAAAAGCATGAGAGTCCTCAATGTCTGATGCTAATTGTACGTCCAAAGTCAAAAGATTGGCCCTATAATGCCAAAGACGATTCCAAGACTTACTGATGGTCACCTGAAAAGCATGAAATTTGAGAGGATCAACTATCGAAAATAGTTGGTGAGTTTACAGTGTGTTTGACTAAAAGATCAATCGTCGTTTGTTGTAGTTATTTAATACAGGACGGTCCAGACCGAAGTCCGACCCTGATATGAAGACAAGACGGTTCAGACCGAAGTCTAACCTAAATATAATGACAAGACGGTTCAGACCGAAGTCTAACCTAATATAATGACAAGACGGTTCAGACCGAAGTCTAACCTAAATATAATGACAAGACGGTTCAGACCGAAGTCTAACCTAAATATAATGACAAGACGGTTCAGACCGAAGTCTAACCTAATATAATGACAAGACGGTTCAGACCGAAGTCTAACCTAAATATAATGACAAGACGGTTCAGACCGAAGTCTAACCTAAATATAATGACAAGACGGTTCAGACCGAAGTCTAACCTAAATATAATGACAAGACGGTTCAGACCGAAGTCTAACCTAAATATAACTACATGAGGGGGGATCATTTTAGTTCGTCAAAACACAAAGAACAGTTTAGTCAGCCGACAACATGGCAAGTCAAGAAATATAGATCGATTTTCATAAGACATGTATACACATTTTTAGACAGCCGTCTCATGGCAAATATAAGACAAATGATTTCATTTACCAAATCTCATGGCGTAGACAAAGACAAATCATTTACAAAGTAGTCGTGTATACATTACATGCTTTCAGGCCCAAAGTAAAGGAAAAAGGGCGCCATAAACTCACCTTAGCGATAACAGAGCTAAAAGTATGAGCAGTCAGAGAATAAGAGCAGCCTAGCCTCCACGTCTATCCAAAACCTAGGATATGAGCACGAATGGTGAGGATCAAATCTCACGACGACAAGTATCCTACGTACCACTACTTAGCTATAGACCCTAGAATGCCATAACCGAGAATGTGTTTCAAACTTTCATTTTACCAATCAAAAGTAAATAAACATATTCGGACTTTCGGATTAAAAGTTATTAATGTTTTAAAAATTTATGCGCAAAAATCTTTACAGTGGGTATCCACTGCGCCGCAGTGAGCCAGAACCTTGCTCACTGCGCCGCAGTGGGCTAAATCGAACCAGGGACCAGTACAATGGCACTGCGCCGCAGTGGGCCATTGCCAAGCTCACTGCGCCGCAGTGAGCTAACCATGCTCACTGCGCCGCAGTGAGCCAGAACCTTGCTCACTGCGCCGCAGTGAGCCAGAACCTTGCTCACTGCGCCGCAGTGGCCTCATTCTGCAGCCAGCACCAGCAGGTGCAAATATGCAGGAAAGCCCAAATCGTTTTTCAACTCAATTCCTTTCATTATAACAAGTTTAAACATGTTCAATAGACCTGGAAACATACCATTTCGCCAATCATTTCGCCATTTCAATCATTTAGACCTCAAAACCTAATTCTAAGTCAAAACCTAATTAAGTTAACCAAACCAAAACTCATTTCATTTCCATGGCTATCTAATTCATTTAAAAATACTGAAATTAAACTTGAAATGGAAATTAAATCAAATCAAAAGTTTGAAGAAGAAAGTTACTTACCAAAATTTGGTGTTCTTGAGAAATAGGAAGAAAATGGTGAATATGATGATGATAAACCCTTGAAACTAATAGATGATTACTTCTTTTGCCCAACAAAAATCAGATTCTTGATGATGATATGATAGATATTTGGGAGGATTTGAAAGTATTTTGGTGATTTGTGTGTGTTCTGTGTGTGTGTGTGTGTGTGTGGTTGTCAGGCAAATAAAAGAAAAGGGTGATGGGGGTGTTTGGTGTTTCCCTCCCTGCCTTTCAATTCCAATTCGGCCCATGTGGCCAAATATTAGATATATACCTTACCCCTACTTTGGTAAAATACTTACGATTAAAATACCGTTTGACTAATTTGTTAAAATGTAAAGTAAAGGTATTTTTCCTCGTCTCATTTTAGTCAAGACAAGCCAATAAAGTTTCGTCAAAGGGAACTTTATAATATTAAGTCTAGACAGTCTATTTATTTTGTACAAGACATAACCTTTAAATATTTATTTAAAGTTATTTTTAAAGACTCGGCATTCGTCTAGATAGCTAATAGTCTACGTCAACAAGATACGTCTAATTTGACTAAGTCAAAAGTCCAAAAGTCTAATAAGTTCCACGTCAAATGACTGTCTAATCGAGATTAGGACTAACCCGATGTAAATTAATTACGAGTTGTCACAGCATCCCCGACTTCTAAGGATTTCGTCCCGAAATCAAGTCTTGCTCAGTAAAAAGATGAGGGTAGTTATCCCTCATATAGTCTTCACGTTCCCAAGTCGAGTCGGGACCATGTTTTGAGTTCCAACGAACTTTGACCAATTTGATACGACTACGTCTAAGTTGTTTGAGCTGTTGGTCTAAAATTTCAACAGGTTCTTCAACGAATTGAAGAGAGTCAGTCACTTGCAGCTCTTCGACAGGTACGACTAAAGTCTCATCAGTCAGACATTTCTTAAGATTCGAAATGTGAAATGTGTGATGAACGTGTTCTAGCTCCTTAGGTAAATCGAGCTTGTAAGCCACGGAACCAATTCTTTGAACAATTTCGAATGGTCCGATATAACGAGGACTAAGTTTCCCTCGTACGCCAAAACGTGCAGTGCCTTTCCAAGGTGACACTTTCAACATGACTTTGTCTCCCACTTGAAACTCAAGTGGTTTCCGTCTACGGTCGGCATAGCTCTTTTGACGATCTTGAGCCGCCTTCAGCCGTGCCCTAATTTCGACAATTTGATCAGTAGTCTTCTGAACTAGTCCATATTTAAATAAACAACGTTCTCCAGCATCAAGCCAACAGACAGGAGATCTACACTTTCGTCCATATAAAGCCTCATAAGGCGTGCGCATTTGATGCTAGTGTGATAGCTGTTGTTATATGAAAATTCAGCTAACGGCAAAAAGGTATCCCAACTACCCTTGAAGTCAATGACACATGCCCGAAGCATGTCCTCTAAAGTCTGGATGGTACGTTCACTTTGTCCGTCAGTCTGTGGATGGTAAGCTGTACTCAGGTGCAATTGAGTGCCTAGGGCGTCTTGAAAATATCGCCATGATTGTGAAGTGAAACGACCATCACGGTCAGAGATAATAGACAAAGGAACGCCATGAAGAGATACAATCCTTTCAATGTATATTTGAGACAATTTCCTTATCTTCCAGTTCTCCCGAATTGGAATGAAATGAGCAGACTTCGTCAATCGATCGACAATGACCCAAATAGTATCGTATCCTTTCAGGTTCGAGGTAACTTCGTAATGAAGTCCATAGTAATCTGTTCCCATTTCCAGTCAGGAATTTAGGGTTGTTGGAGCAGCCCAGAAGGCTTTTGGTGCTCCGCCTTGACCATTGAACAATTTAGACACTTCGAGACATAAGTGGCGATATCTCTTTTCATACAGGCCACCAATAAAAGTCCTTCAGTCCATGGTACATTTTGTCAGCGCCAGGATGGATTGAATACCTAGACCGATGACTTTCGTTCATTAAAAGTTCTCTAAGTCCATTATACTTGGGAATCCACACTCTGCCCTTAACATGTCGGATTCCATCGCCATCCAATTCAAACAAACGTTCTGCATTCCACAATGCTTCCTTCTCGATACGCCCTGGCCGTAGGGCTTCGTTTTGATCGTCTAAAACTCTATCCCTTAATGACGAGCCAAGATAAGAACTTGCTCTTGTTATGACAGATAGTGAAATTCTATCTTTTCGACTTAGCGCGTCAGCAACAACATTTGCTTTACCGGGATGATATTTGAGTTCACAGTCGTAGTCACTGAGTAATTCTACCCATCGTCGTTGTCGCATATTCAGCATTTTCTGATCGAAGATATGCTGAAGGCTTTTGTGGTCCGTGAATACAGTACACTTGGTACCATACAGATAATGTCTCCAAATTTTTAATGCAAAGACAACCGCTCCGAGTTCTAGATCGTGGGTGGTATAGTTCTTTTCGTGGATTTTGAGCTGTCTAGAAGCGTAAGCAATGACCTTACCTTCCTGCATAAGTACACATCCCATGCCCTGATGTGAGGCGTCACAGTATACCACGAAATTTTCAATGCCATTTGGTAACGCTAGAATAGGAGCATTACACAGCCTGTCCTTTAACGTCTGAAATGCCTTTTCTTGGGCATCCTGCCAAATAAACTCCTTAGTCTTCTGAGTTAATAAAGTCAAAGGTTGAGCAACCTTAGAGAAATTCTCAATGAATCTCCTGTAATAGCCAGCCAGTCCAAGAAATTGACGAATTTCCGTCGGAGTCTTAGGGGCTTCCCACTTCTTTATCGCCTCGACCTTAGATGGATCTACATGGATCCCATCCCTGTTCACTACATGACCCAAGAAGTGTACTTCCCTAATCCATAATTCACATTTTGAGAATTTCGCGTACAACTTCTGATCCTTGAGCAGTTGCAGAATGGTTCTCAGATGACCTTCATGTTCGTCTTTATTCCTTGAGTATATCAGTATGTCGTCAATGAATACAATGACAAACTTGTCAAGATACGGTCGACATACTCGATTCATTAAGTCCATAAACACAGCAGGTGCATTGGTTAAGCCAAACGGCATAACCAAAAACTCATAATGTCCGTAACGAGTTCTGAAGGCTGTTTTAGGAATGTCCGTCTCTCTGACTCTGAGTTGATGATACCCAGATCTGAGATCGATCTTGGAAAAATGTGATGCACCTTCCAATTGATCAAACAAGTCGTCAATACGAGGCAAAGGGTACCTGTTCTTGACAGTCAACTTGTTCAATTCTCTATAATCTATACACATGCGCATAGAGCCGTCCTTCTTTTTGACAAATAGAATCGGAGCTCCCCAAGGTGATGAACTTGGGAGAATTAGTCCTTTAGCTAACAACTCTTGAAGTTGTTCGGATAATTCTTGCATTTCTGACGGCGCAAGACGATAGGGTGCCTTGGCCACGGGTGCAGCTCCAGGGACTAAGTCTATTCCAAACTCAACGGGTCTGTGAGGTGGAAGTCCCGTCAAATCTTCAGGAAATACTTCTGGAAAATCCTTGACTACAGGAATGTCTTGAATGTCTTTACTCTTTGGCTTCCTTTCAACAACTAGTGCCAAGAAGGCAGGGTATTCTTTTTGTAAATATTTATTCGCCTTTATCGCCGATACTAAAATCAATTCCTTCCCTGACTTGTCTCCTTGCACTACTAGGGTTTCGTCATTCGGAAGGGGTATTCTAACAACCTTCTCGTAACACATTATTTCAGCTCTAACCTTAGATAACCAGTCCATACCAACAATTACATCAAAACTACTGAGTTCTATGGGAATTAGATCAATTTTAAAGGTTTCGCCAGATAGTGTCAAATTGCAATCTACTAAATGATCTCTAGCAATATACTGTTGACCGTTTGCATATTCGACAATATAAGTGTCTTTCATGGGGATAGCCACTATACCAAATCGGGACTTAAATTCTAAGGATATAAAGCTTTTATCAGCACCAGAGTCGAATAACACAAAAACATAATGATTATTGAGTATGAATGTACCTATCACAACGTTGGGATCACGTCGTGCATCAGCAGCATCCAAAGCAAAAACTCGGCCTCTACCTCGTCCATCTTGATTCCTTGCTTGATTATTCCCCGCATGGTTCCTTACTGGAACTATTGCATTGTTGTTCGGGTTCAGATTGAGTCTTGGACATGCAGGTCGCAGATGGGTTTCGCTCCCACATTCGTAGCATTGAGCCTGTGTCTTGCCCTTACAAAACTTTTCCAGATGTCCCGCCCTTTTACAACGGCGACAAATAGGACAATTTCCTCTGTGATGGAGATTACACCTATTACACCTAGGATCTGCGCCAGTGTACCTCGTGACGTCCTGAGTAACTACCGCAAAGTTTCTGGAAGTCTTAAACCTCTTGCCATTTCCACCGCCACCATATCCACTACCAGAGGCATGATCACTCCTTCTCTTGACCACTTCAGTTCCAACAGAAGAACCAGTGGTTCTTTTCAAGTCTATCACCATCCGGTTGGTTGCACTAACTGCCGCTTGAAGAGTCATAGGATTAAAAGCGGCTACCAATCTTCGGACATCAGGTGACAAGCCATAACAGTACCTCTCGATCAATTTCTCCTCCGTATCTACCATACGAGGAACTAGTCTTGTCAGCTCATGAAAACGAGTAGTGTATTTCTCGTTGTCTAGCCCGACCATAGTATGATTCCAAAATTCGCCTTCCATTTTCTGTACTTCCTCCCTAGGACAGTATTTTTCCATCAACATACTTTTAAAATCAAACCAAGGTATCCTATTAGCTTGGTCTCGACCTCGGGTCCTAACCTGCTCGTTCCACCATGATAGAGCGTGCTTTTGAAATTGAGTGGAAGCATATTCCACTTTGTGCTCTTCGGCACAACGACTAATATGAAGCACCGCCTCTATGCTTTCTAGCCAGTTGATTAGACCTACCGGACCCTCGGTACCATGAAATTCTTTTGGTTTACAATAGGTAAAGGTCTTGTAGTCACCCACTCGAAGTTGAGCTCGAGGAACAACTTGTTCAGCAGTAGGTTCAACGTTGTTACTATTGTCAGTATGATGATTATTATTGGCGTTCATGCTTGCCGTGATCTGAGCAACTAAAGTAGGCATGGCGGCCAACAGTTGCTGTGTCACAAATGCTGCCATATTATTATCCCCGCCAGTATTTGGGGTAGGTCCAGGACCAGTGTTCACCTGGACAGTAGCAGCTTCCGGTCCTTGCTGAATCACAGGTTCTTCCTGTTCAGCTTCATTATTCAAAGGAGTGGATCGAGTAACTCTCTTTGGTGCAGTTTTCTTGACTGGAGTCTTTTTCTGAACTTTGCTTTTCGTCTTAGGAGCCATAAGTCTAAGATATGAACAAAAATGTCATTTAGAGATTTCCTTGATAGGTTAAATAGAAAGTAGCTTTGCAAGACAGATGACAGTACAATGCAAGTCACAATTTGTTGACTTGTATGAATTCATGTACTAGACAAGACAAGAAAAAATATGGAAAAATCATATTTCTAGAGCTAAGAATAAGCAGTTGACATAGTCTGAACAAGTAAGTAAGCCAAAAGACAATCGTATTTCATTGATGTTCAAAATTTTACATAGTCTGGTATGTACAGTCCAAAAACATGTGGGAAACTTCATCCACAACGATAGACTACATAGTCGGAGCAATACGATTTATAGACACGTGGGAAATACATCCACCAAAAAGATTACAACTCAAAGTACAGAAGTACGAGTTGTTAAAAGTTCTAGGCTTACAATATAGGAAAGACTTATTACAAAATTACATCTTGCAAATAACAACGACCAGCAAAGCCACCACCAAAACCACCACAACAGACAGTATCCAGATCAACCTCCCAATAGTTTCCTTCCCCTCTCTAGCAACAGTCAACGCCTCCTCCGCCTGATGATAAGCTCCAGTCAACGCCTGAGCTTGATTCTCTATTTTCTCCCTTGTACAGATGAGGGAATTGTTCATCCTTGACAATTGTCGGCGATAATATTCCGACCTATCAGCTGCAGATGCAAGCAT
>CM067167.1:80757338-80803866 GCA_034093135.1 Erigeron breviscapus
TGCCCATCGTCTTTCTTCTTCACAAATAGTATTGGAGCTCCCCAAGGTGATGAACTTGGGCGAATTAGTCCTTTAGCTAACAACTCTTGAAGTTGTTCGGATAATTCTTGCATTTCTGACGGCGCAAGACGATAGGGTGCCTTGGCCACGGGTGCAGCTCCAGGGACTAATCTATTCCAAACTCAACTGGTCTGTGAGGTGGAAGTCCCGTCAAATCTTCAGGAAATACTTCTGGAAAATCCTTGACTACAGGAATGTCTTGAATGTCTTTACCTTTGGCTTCCTTTCAACAACTAGTGCCAAGAAGGCAGGGTATTCTTTTTGTAAATATCTATTCGCTTTTATCGCCGACACTAAAATCAATTCCTTCCCTGACTTGTCTCCTTGCACTACTAGGGTTTCGTCATTCTGAAGGGGTATTCTAACAACCTTCTCGTAACACATTATTTCGGCTCTAACCTTAGATAACCAGTCCATACCAACAATTACATCAAAACTACTGAGTTCTATGGGAATTAGATCAATTTTAAAGGTTTTGCCAGATAGTGTCAAATTGCAATCTACTAAATGATCTCTAGCAATATACTTTTGACCGTTTGCATATTCGACAATATAAGTGTCTTTCATGGGGATAGCCACTATACCAAATCGGGACTTAAATTCTAAGGATATAAAGCTTTTATCAGCACCAGAGTCGAATAACACAAAAACATAATGATTATTGAGTATGAATGTACCTATCACAACGTTGGGATCACGTCGTGCATCAGCAGCATCCAAAGCAAAAACTCGGCCTCTACCTCGTCCACCTTGATTCCTTGCTTGATTATTCCCTGCATGGTTCCTTACTGGAACTATTGCATTGTTGTTCGGGTTCAGATTGAGTCTTGGACATGCAGGTCGCAGATGGGTTTCGCTCCCACATTCGTAGCATTGAGCCTGTGTCTTGCCCTTACAAAACTTTTCCAGATGTCCCGCCCTTTTACAACGGCGACAAATAGGACAATTTCCTCTGTGATGGAGATTACACCTATTACACTTAGGATCTGCGCCAGTGTACCTCGTGACGTCCTGAGTAACTACCGCAAAGTTTCTGGCAGTCTTAAACCTCTTTCCATTTCCACCGCCACCATATCCACTACCAGAGGCATGATCACTCCTTCTCTTGACCACTTCAGTTCCAACAGAAGAACCAGTGGTTCTTTTCAAGTCTATCACATCCGGTTGGTTGCACTAACTGCCGCTTGAAGAGTCATAGGATTAAAAGCGGCTACCAATCTTCGGACATCAGGTGACAAGCCATAACAGTACCTCTCGATCAATTTCTCCTCTGTATCTACCATACGAGGAACTAGTCTTGTCAGCTCATGAAAACGAGTAGTGTATTTCTCGTTGTCTAGCCCGACCATAGTATGATTCCAAAATTCGCCTTCCATTTTCTGTACTTCCTCCCTAGGACAGTATTTTTCCATCAACATACTTTTAAAATCAAACCAAGGTATCCTATTAGCTTGGTCTCGACCTCGGGTCCTAACCTGCTCGTTCCACCATGATAGTGCGTGCTTTTGAAGTTGAGTGGAAGCATATTCCACTTTGTGCTCTTCGGCACAACGACTAATATGAAGCACCGCCTCTATGCTTTCTAGCCAGTTGATTAGACCTACCGGACCCTCGGTACCATGAAATTCTTTTGGTTTACAATAGTGAAGGTCTTGTAGTCACCCACTCGAAGTTGAGCTCGAGGAACAACTTGTTCAGCAGTAGGTTCAACGTTGTTACTATTATCAGTATGATGATTATTATTGGCGTTCATGCTTGCCGTGATCTGAGCAACTAAAGTAGGCATGGCGGCCAACAGTTGCTGTGTCACAAATGCTGCCATATTATTATCCCCGCCAGTATTTGGGGTAGGTCCAGGACCAGTGTTCACCTGGACAGTAGCAGCTTCCGGTCCTTGCTGAATCACAGGTTCTTCCTGTTCAGCTTCATTATTCAAAGGAGTGGATCTAGTAACTCTCTTTGGTGCAGTTTTCTTGACTTGGGTCTTTTTCTGAACTTTGCTTTTCGTCTTAGGAGCCATAAGTCTAAGATATGAACAAAAATGTCATTTAGAGATTTCCTTGATAGGTTAAATAGAAAGTAGCTTTGCAAGACAGATGACAGTACAATGCAAGTCACAAATTGCTGACTTGTATGAATTCATGTACTAGACAAGATAAGAAAAATATGGAAAATCATATTTCTAGAGCTAAGAATAAGCAGTTGACATAGTCTGAACAAGTAAGTAAGCCAAAAGACAATCGTATTTCATTGATGTTCAAAATTTTACATAGCCTGGTATGTACAGTCCAAAAACATGTGGGAAACTTCATCCACAACGATAGACCTAGTCGAAGCAATACGATTTATAGACACGTGGGAAATACATCCACCAAAAAGATACAACTCAAAGTACAGAAGTACGAGTTGTTAAAAGTTCTAGGCTTACAATATGGAAAGACTTATTACAAAAATTACATCTTGCAAATAACAACGACCAGCAAAGCCACCACCAAAACCACCACAACAGACAGTATCCAGATCAACCTCCCAATAGTTTCCTTCCCCTCTCTAGCAACAGTCAACGCCTCCTCCGCCTGATGATAAGCTCCAGTCAACGCCTGAGCTTGATTCTCTATTTTCTCCCTTGTACAGATGAGGGAATTGTTCATCCTTGACAATTGTCGGCGATAATATTCCGACCTATCAGCTGCAGATGCACTTGGGTTGTAGACAGGCGCTCTGGAGGGACCCGCCGCATACGGATCTCCCTGAAAGAATGAAAGACCAAGTCCACTGTTGCCCTGAACTGGTGCAGAAGGACCAGGGGCATAAGGGTCTCTAGGAGCATAAGGCAAATGAGCTCCCTCGGTAGTCCTCCTCTGATATGGAGATACCGGTGTTACAGATGATTGAACATGGATAGACACATGTTCACCTCCAGATTCACTGGAAGATGACACTAGATTGATAGGGCGTGATTCATTGCCCGATTCCTCCATTGGTTCCTCTTCATAAGAGTCAGGAACATAAGGAATGGAGTTTGCCAAGACAGGAACTGGAGGTGTACAAGGTACAACAGCATTTGAGCTAACTCCATCCGACATGACTAGTCTGAAAAGATAGTCAAAGAATCCATATAAGTCAAATGGATAAGGCAGTACGTCTCAAATGGATGATACAGTACGCAAATTGAGTTTTAAAGAAATCTTCGTCTAGATTACACACATTTGGTTTGGGTTTCTATTACCAACATATTTGAAATGCTTATATATAGGGTCACCCGCAGCCTTCCCACCACATTTAAATATGCTGTTAATATAATCCAAACTATCACGTATATAAACCTTATGCATACACATACGATTTGAGTTTCTATTCCTAACATACCTTCAATGTTATATATAGGGTCACCCGCAGCCTTCCCACCACATCTACAGTATGTTGTGAATATAGCTCAAACTATAACGTATATACAAAATCTAAGATATTTATTTCGAGCCTTATATTATTTTACATAATCGGGACGTAGTTGATCAAGTTAGGTCTAATTATAGACAAATAATATAACTCCTGAAATAAGTATCCTAAACCTAAATAGACTTAGATTCCCTTTTGAAACGAAATGGCTATAGATTGAGTTTTTCCAGCGGAAAAACTCGGTATTAACTATAACCTTGTCTCTGATACCAATTTTTGTCACACCCCGTTGTAGCGGAAATACAGGGTTAACAAAGAATTGCATACTAATCAGAAGGTTAATAGAAATTACATCCATTTATACCAATACAAGTCAATACAAGTACAATCGTTCAAAGTGTGGACCCCAAAATACGGATATAAGTCATCCTCATTTGGAACTAGGCCCACAGAATACAAGTTCAATAAATTGGACAGTCAAATACAATTAAAGCCAAAAGCATGAGAGTCCTCAATGTCTGATGCTAATTGTACGTCCAAAGTCAAAAGATTGGCCCTATATGCCAAAGACGATTCCAAGACTTACTGATGGTCACCTGAAAAGCATGAAATTTGAGAGGATCAACTATCGAAATAGTTGGTGAGTTTACAGTGTGTTTGACTAAAAGATCAATCGTCGTTTGTTGTAGTTATTTAATACAGGACGGTCCAGACCGAAGTCCGACCCTGATATGAAGACAAGACGGTTCAGACCGAAGTCTAACCTCAATATAATGACAAGACGGTTCAGACCGAAGTCTAACCTAAATATAATGACAAGACGGTTCAGACCGAAGTCTAACCTAAATATAATGACAAGACGGTTCAGACCGAAGTCTAACCTAAATATAATGACAAGACGGTTCAGACCGAAGTCTAACCTAAATATAATGACAAGACGGTTCAGACCGAAGTCTAACCTAAATATAATGACAAGACGGTTCAGACCGAAGTCTAACCTAAATATAATGACAAGACGGTTCAGACCGAAGTCTAACCTAAATATAATGACAAGACGGTTCAGACCGAAGTCTAACCTAAATATAACTACATGAGGGGGATCATTTTAGTTCGTCAAAACACAAAGAACAGTTTAGTCAGCCGACAACATGGCAAGTCAAGAAATATAGATCGATTTTCATAAGACATGTATACACATTTTTAGACAGCCGTCTCATGGCAAATATAAGACAAATGATTTCATTTACCAAATCTCATGGCGTAGACAAAGACAAATCATTTACAAAGTAGTCGTGTATACAGTACATGCTTTCAGGCCCAAAGTAAAGGAAAAGGGCGCCATAAACTCACCTTAGCGATAACAGAGCTAAAAGTATGAGCAGTCCGAGAATAAGAGCAGTCTAGCCTCCACGTCTATCCAAAACCTAGGATATGAGCACGAATGGTGAGGATCAAATCTCACGACGACAAGTATCCTACGTACCACTACTTAGCTATAGACCCTAGAATGCCATAACCGAGAATGTGTTTCAAACTTTCATTTTACCAATCAAAAGTAAATAAACATATTCGGACTTTCGGATTAAAAGTTATTAATGTTTTAAAAATTTATGCGCAAAAATCTTTACAGTGGGTATCCACTGCGCCGCAGTGAGCCAGAACCTTGCTCACTGCGCCGCAGTGGGCTAAATCGAACCAGGGACCAGTACAATGGCACTGCGCCGCAGTGGGCCATTGCCAAGCTCACTGCGCCGCAGTGAGCTAACCATGCACAAAACCAGCCCTAGCCACTGCGCCGCAGTGGGGCTAAGCCCATGCCACTGCGCCGCAGTGGCCTCATTCTGCAGCCAGCACCAGCAGGTGCAAAATGCAGGAAAGCCCAAATCGTTTTTCAACTCAATTCCTTTCATTATAACAAGTTTAAACATGTTCAATAGACCTGGAAACATACCATTTCGCCAATCATTTCGCCATTTCAATCATTTAGACCTCAAAACCTAATTCTAAGTCAAAACCTAATTAAGTTAACCAAACCAAAACTCATTTCATTTCCATGGCTATCTAATTCATTTAAAAATACTGAAATTAAACTTGAAATGGAAATTCAATCAAATCAAAAGTTTGAAGAAGAAAGTTACTTACCAAAATTTGGTGTTCTTGAGAAATAGGAAGAAAATGGTGAATATGATGATGATAAACCCTTGAAACTAATAGATGATTACTTCTTTTGCCCAACAAAAATCAGATTCTTGATGATGATATGATAGATATTTGGGAGGATTTGAAAGTATTTTGGTGATTTGTGTGTGTTCTGTGTGTGTGTGTGTGTGGTTGTCAGGCAAATAAAAGAAAAGGGGTGATGGGGGTGTTTGGTGTTTCCCTCCCTGCCTTTCAATTCCAATTCGGCCCATGTGGCCAAATATTAGATATATACCTTACCCCTACTTTGGTAAAATACTTACGATTAAAATACCGTTTGACTAATTTGTTAAAATGTAAAGTAAAGGTATTTTTCCTCGTCTCATTTTAGTCAAGACAAGCCAATAAAGTTTCGTCAAAGGGAACTTTATAATATTAAGTCTAGACAGTCTATTTATTTTGTACAAGACATAACCTTTAAATATTTATTTAAAGTTATTTTTAAAGACTCGGCATTCGTCTAGATAGCTAATAGTCTACGTCAACAAGATACGTCTAATTTGACTAAGTCAAAAGTCCAAAAGTCTAATAAGTTCCACGTCAAATGACTGTCTAATCGAGATTAGGACTAACCCGATGTAAATTAATTACGAGTTGTCACACAGCAGCCCACACCCAATTACAAAGCAAGTACAAGGTCGAGATTTACTTACTGCTCTTGCCAACGATAGTACACACAAACCGCTATATGGAATCCCATACAGTAATCCTTCATCATAAGAAACATCCTGATTTTCCAAAATCTCATTGACAAAATCATTTTCAAAATCTTCAGTTAATGGAAGTTTGTTCAAATCCGAGTCAAATTTCCGCTCTATCTCAGACTCATGTAATCTATACTTTGTTGCTAGTGTACGAATACAAGATTTCCTAACTTTTTCAGTAATAATTAGCTTTACTTCAACAAAGTTATCACATAAACTATACCATCTAAGCCACCGATAAACTAAACCCGAGAACCAATCGATAATATGATCATGATCTAGTAAAAGAAGCATTTGACAGGCACGTGGGTACCCTTCAGAGTTGATTATTCCGTATCGTTGGAGACACATTCGTATAGGCTTCAATGGGGCAATAACTTCTGTGATGGAATATGACTCAGAAGAGTTGCTAGATTCAGGCAAAAGGGTAAGAGTAGATTTAGTCTCGGAAGAAACATAATTTTTGGCATGGTTTTGAAATGTATAAAACGAATCTTTTAGGTCATTAGGTAATGATTCTTCAGCGATAAACTTGGATATAATACTTTCTTCGGTCTCGGTAGATTTCACATCTATGTCTTGCATCCATACTTTTAGTAAGACTTTATACCAATGATCGGTTTCCATTCCTTGTTTACGAAAATGCGACACCTGGCTCAGAACTGAACCACTGTCAGCAAGATGTTTGATTTCTGATTCTTTAACTCTCTTGAATCCATGACCCAACACTTTTTTACCAATTCTGACCATCCCCTCATCCCATGCCTCTTGTTTTTGTAACGCAAATAACTCAACTTTTTCCTTCAACTTGTGAACCGCTCTAACTGCAGGACTATCTCTCACAGTCCTCTTGATAATCTTGCCAATAAATTGAACACCTCGAGAATCATTACAATGCAGGATAGCTGTCTTACTATCAAAATCCAAATAAAGAGATTCCCGAATGTAGGTTTCTATCTCAGACTTTAAAATCAAACTCACTTCTTTGGAACCCTTCATGACTACAAGAATTTCATCCATTAACCGACAGCAATGTACCCTAACTCCCGACAAAACTTCTTCATTTCTATGACCAGGGCCAATCTGTCTCCTAAACCAGCTGCGCAACTTAGACTTTGAGTCTGACCCATCACATTGACTATCATCTGCAGCGTCAATAACTTCATGTTTCATTGACAAATTACGGATTTCACTATCAAACATATCAAGATGTATATTTATTAAGACTGGAGACAATATGCCCTCTTGCGGTAAACCGTGGCTTTTAGCAAACCCTCCAAACTCCATGTTTAAAACACCAGCTTCAAACATGCTATGAATTATACCAAATAATCTGGGATCTTCAATCTTAGTCTCCATTGTCGAAATAAGCTTAGAAAGAATACAAGTGTCAAGTCTTTTGTTAAGTACAAGCGTGAACCACCAATCAGCATTCGAGATTTCTTTACGAATGTACTTCAAAGCCGAAGAATGACCCCTTCCACTTCGACACCCGTGTGAGATTTTAGAATAATGAGGCTTGTAAACAACTTCCAAAGCTATTCTAACAGCTTCTTGAACTATATTCAAACTAAGATTCGGAAGCACTAATGTCTCCTTATTCACTCCCCTCGTTGAAATAGAATAAACGTTAGAACTGATATCAAAATCTCCTAAAGATAATTCTTTTGCTAACGAGTCAAAGTTAATATCGTCGCACTCGAATGCCAAGTTGATGTTAGAGTTAACCCGAATACTATTATAAGCGTCTTGAAGAGTATAAGGATTAGCAATGACTTTTTCGAACAGATTATGAAATTTTCCGTCCCTATATTGATCTTTTACCCTTTTCTTTATACGAAACTCGAGAAACCTCTTTAAATCTAATCGGGTCAAAGGCTTCTTTTCACCATCAATTAAAGAGGATTCTTGAACCAAGGATGCTAAGTTGGTTGCTAATGACAATTTTTCAATGCTAATGTTACTGCATTTTAATGATGAATTAACCGAATGACCAATAAATCGTTTTCCTCCTGCAAAGACACACATTTTATCATTTATATAATTTATTATAAATTAACTTAAGAACAACAATACCAGGGAAACAGGGGAACTGGGGAAGTACGCTTGTATCTAACTATCTAAGGGTAGAGAGACTGTTTCTAAAAACACTTCCGACTTAAAATATATATATAAATTTGAGACAGAGAGAGAGGTACCTGGGTAAAGGGGTGAGAAAATAAAAGAGTGAAGATGTTTGATCCTACTGTTTATAAGTTTTATTCTGCTGCTGTAACTGCAAATCATTGAATTATTATTAGGGTTTAGAAACAATTTCAGGAATTTTTTTTATGGGTTTTGTTCAGTGGTGAGGTGCGTTTTCAGCCCAGGGCCTCTGATGTTTTGTTTTGTTTTGTTTTTCATTGACGTCACTCGTCACTAGTGACACACCGGGCTACTATTTTATGATTTTATCTGAGCTACGGCAATATTCTACAACTAAATATGATTAAAAAACGAGCAATCGAGCATAATGCCCGCGCGTTGCGGCGGCTAGAAGACGGTGACAATATGAAAGGGAGGCGGTGGAGAAGCAGGGCGGCGACGGAGGGTGATAGAAGGTCGATGAGAGTGTGTAATGATTAGAGAGAATGGGGAAAGGAGGGTATACGAAGGTTTTATGTTTAAGTAGGGGTCTTTTGGGAAGAAAAATTTTGCTTAATTTCTTAATCTTATTCTCTTTATAAGGGATTATAGATACTTAGGTAAGGATATCTATACTTCTATACTAACTTAAAGCATTTACCCCTTCTTATTTTCTTAAAAAAGAACTTGATCTAGCCAAATTACCCTTCTCTTTTATCTATTAGTTTGAATATCATCACCTAATATACCTATAATACCCTATAATCTCAACCACTCATTTTTTTCTCTCTCCTCCATAAATCATTTTATTACTCTAATTCATTTAAAATCTTTTATCTCAAAAACCGTACATCGATAAATTATAAAAATTATATGGGTGTTCTTAAAATTTCATGCTCTTTCACTAGAGAGGTCATTCGATATACTTTCGACGAATTTTTAAACCCGAGGGCGAAGCCCGTACGGCTAAGGGTGGAGTCCGTCAGGTAGATCACCCCATCACCGATCACCCTATGACCTATCACCCCCTATGATAAATTTCCTGCTATGACCTATCACCCCCACCATGTCATTGCCGCATTGCGCGGGCATTTGGCTATAATTAAAGGGAATAACCAATATGTTCAAGCTAAATCAAGATTACAAATGTGTTTTGATAAAAGCGGGACTGTATATATAAATTTGTTTTTCACAACTTTGTTTATAGAAGCATATAAGTGTTAGGAAGCATATTGGTTGTTCCTTTAATTAGAAGACAAAAAACTTTAGCATTTATCATACTATGTAGTTGTTTGTTTCAGATTTTCAAAATTAAAAATAAAAAGCAAATATGAAATAAAGCCTTTCATGTGCATGAAAAATGTGTGCTTTTCACATCAAAAGTTTGTTTACCAAATTTTATGATAAGTGTACAACTATTTAATGCATCTTAACAGTAACCCTTAGGGCTTTATTTAACAAAACGCAAATTAAAAATGGGAAAATCGAATATGCAGTTGACTGCAAAGTTCATAGATGCAGTCAGTGTTGTAAATCTCGGCCATATCGGCCGAGATATCGGATCTGGGATCGGGATCGGCCAGTCAAGGAGACGAGATGCTAGGATCGGGTCATATCTCGGGTCAACGCTGGTCAACGTTGGAAAAATCGTTGGATCGGGTCAAATCTCGGAATATCGGTCAAATATCGGGTCAAAGTCAACAAAAGTTTTTTTTTTTTTAATATCTATATTCTCAGAATATATCATATATTTATATTTATATCTATTTATATTTGTCAATTTTTTAAAAAAGTTATACAAAAGTTCAAGATTTATGAGTTTTTAATATATTTTTAAACTTTTATTACATATATTTCCATAAATTATTATTATTATTCACTATTCACCCAATCCGATATCTCCCCGATTTTTCAAGATCTCCCGTCTCCCCAACTCGCCGATCCGATCCCGATCCCCGAGTTCTACAACCTTGGATGCAGTCACACACAGATATCATATAAATGATTGATATATTACAAAAATGCCCCCTGATTTTCAAGGTAACATCATCAAAAAAGGATGCAGTTAACTGCATCCAAGCTAAGTCCATTAAAAATATGTAAGTTGAATAAACTTAATGGGCTTAATTGTAGAAATAGATAGTTTAACTAATTATATAAAGTACTGTGAGATATATTGATCATTTTGTATATTGAATTTTTTTAAAACAAGCGAGGTTTGATCAAGAGTTCTATACTCATGTGTTGCAAAAACCAAAGGTCTTTTTCTATAATTTAGATAATATCTAGAAGCAGCTTTTCTAACTTAGGTAGCAGTAAAGTTATCTACATTTCAAACTCCTCCATACATTGTCGTGGTATTGGGATCTAAAACCCACAAAAACTCCATTAGTGTTACTACTTACGAATATTGAATTTGGAAACACATAAGTGTTAGGTCGGAAATCGACCAAGTATAATTTGTTCAGAAATAGATTGAAGTTCAGTGAAAACGTTTGTACATAATTCTGAGCCGTCTCAGAATTACTTCACTGAAGCTTCACTTCAGTTCAGATCAAGATAAATCTGAAGCATTCATTCTGAAGTCAAAGACTGAAGTATGAAGAAGAGAATCATCTCAGAAGCGAGCAAAGAGTGATTCTACCAGATCGAAGACTGAAGCATCTCAGTATAAAGTATTTACAACACTTTACACTGATTACGAGGAAGACTTTTTACTTTACATACCTTTACCCAATTAATAGATTTATCTATTAATAAAAGGTACAAGGTAAAAGTATAGGTTTGGAACGCAGTACTATAAGTCACATCAACTGACTTATATACTCTTCCTAGTACAAGCATGTAAGGAATTAAGTTTAATTCCTTAAATGCTCACAACCACTTTTATACGATCTTGTCCATGTCATCATGAACTTGGTCTATAAATACAAAGTCTTCTCACAACTTGAAAAGAGCTTGAAACTTTAGCATTGCAACTTGTGAGATATACTCTAAGTAAACTTACGAGTATTTCCAAGTTATTTAGATCACTTGTTTTTCGGGATTTTTTAGATACTTACACTTGGGTGTTTATCTTTGTTCCGCAACAATCCTTGTATTTGTTTATATATCAATAAATCAAATACATTAGAAAGGAAACAACGTGTCTCAATGCTACATACTTGATTATACTTATATATATCTTTATATAGTTTCTGCCATTTAGTTCGTGCATTTTATCTTAAGTCAATTGTTTCTTGTTATCCATATCTGGATCGTAAACTGAACTTGTCCATCAAGATCAGTTGTACTTGCCAGTCGGGTTTAGTTAATCATCTCTATTTGGGACTAACAATTGGTATCAGAGCAGCAAGGTTGAATTATATCAATTCTTTAACCTTTGATCTGCATAGATGGCTGACTTTCAACAAGAACGTCCTGACCCTAATAACACTACACCACCTACACCCCCTATCGTCAACAACAATATACCATCGCATAATGTACACGTACACTTTCCAAATAATCCTGTTCCCAAGTTTGATGGGAACAGTGAAAACTTTCAAACATGGAAAGCAAGCATGCTAAAGTATATTGCTGGTGTTGAAAGACACTTACCCGATATCTTAAAAGAAGGACCCTTTGTCCCCATGAATGCTTCTACTGTTGTCAGAAATACCGATGGGACTCCTAGGCAGTCACCTAAGGAGAAGGATCATTGGTCTGAGGAAGATCATAGACTTGTAGACCTTGACACTAAGTTACAAAATATGATTTTATATGCAGTTCCTGAAACCCTTATGCCCACTCTTGTTTTACTTGAAAATTCCAAATTAATGTGGGAGGAACTAATGACACAGTTTGAAGGCACAAATGAGACAATTGTCACAAGAAAAGTTGCTCTAAACAAAAGATATGAGTCTTTCTTTGCTGTCCCTGGGGAAACTTTAACTCAGACTTACATCAGATTTACAAATCTGGTAAATCAACTGAAAGCCCTGGGTGTTACCAAAGATAAAGAAATTTTGTTGGAAAAATTTTGTGACATTTTACCTTCTAAATGGGAAAATTTAATCTTGGTCTTGAGACAAGGCAAAACTTTGCACAGTCACACTCTTGCTTCCCTTTATGGAGCCTTCAGATATACTGAAGAGAACAAAGCTGGGAGAGCTTTGGCTGAGCAGGATGCCAAGAATCATGTTTCTACCAGTTCTGGTATGGTTCAGTATTCTGAACCACATAGTACTGCTCTACTATCTTCTGAGAGTGACATTTCTGACTCGATGAAGAAGATGGTTTCTGAAATGTTAAAAACTGGTGTCTCTGGTAATGTTACTCATGATTGTAATGAGGATGACAATGATGATCTGGTTGCCATGCTGGCTAAAATGTTCAATCGTTTTAAGGCCAAATCAAATCGATCTGGCAAACCTTTTGCTTCCAGCGCTTCTATTGACAAGTCTAATCTTGAATGCTTTAAATGTGGCAAGAAAGGACATTTCATGAAGGAATGCAGATCTAGTCAACCATCATCATCACAATCTGCTCCTAACCATTCTATTTTTCAGAAATCTGACGACAGCTATAAGGCCAAATACAAGAAGTTAAAGGCACATATGGCTCTTCTGGCACAAGACAACTCAAGCAACAGTTGTATGATTGCCAAAACTGAAAAATGGGAAGAATCTGATGAATCATCCGATGATGAAGAAGAAGTTAGGGACATGTGTTTCATGGCACAAGAAGATCAAGGTCATTTGGTCAAATCCGATGTTGAATCTGGTCGCTGGGTGGATATTGTAATGAAAAAGGTCAGTAATTTTGGCTTTGAAAAGAATGAGGAACACAAACTGGACCTTTTGGTTCTTTTAGAGGCTGACATCTCATTTGTTGAGACAGTGCGTTCAGAAAGCCTAAAAATGTTTGAAAATAATGCTTCTGAACTAAACGCCAGTCATGCCAGACTGAAAGAACTGAAAGATGTTCATTTGGCTCTAAAAAGTTATCAGTGTATGGTTGCAACTTTAGAATTGGAAAAGGAAGAATTAAAATCTATCCTTGAAAAAGAACAAGCAATTATTAAATCTTGGATGAAAGCACCAAGGCCAGATGCTGCAATTAAAAATACTTTTGCATCACAAAGAGCAGCATATGAGTCTGGTGATCTTTATTTGGCATCCATAATCACTGATTTAGATGCACTTCCAAAGGAAATGAAGCCTGAAATTGTTTTTCCTAAAGTTGGCAAGCAGAAAACTGTAACTAATAAAGCCCAGGAACAATCTGAAAGGAGCCACTAAATCCAAAAAGCCATCCCCTCAGACTTCATCTAAGGTTCCTAAAGACCTAAAGAAGAAGAAAAACTTCTCCCCTACTGAGCCACCTACCTCAGATTCAGGTAAGGCTCAGGTGTCTAATGAAGAATCAATTTTGTTAAGGTTAGAAAGTCAATTTCAACTATTGGCTAGACAAGTGCAGAGTTGTAATGCACGTTTAAGAAATGTTGAAACTCCTTCTCTACAACCTAAACAAAATACAAAACCTTTTTCTAAGCAAATCAAGCAGAAATCTAAAAAGAAAAAGGTTGAAAACCCCATCAAACCAACTATTTTTCTGTCATCTGAAATAATGACTGAAATCCCCTCTGATCCTTCTGTTCCTTATGAACCAAAGAAATCTGAGACTGCTAAGGGAGAGTCTAGTGAACCCATCCAGAGATGGGTTCCCAAAAGGAACTAATCTTTGTTTGTGTGCAGGGAGACCGAAAGAAGAATATATGGTTTCTGGACAGTGCTGCTGGCCGAACCATGACTGGTTATCAGACCCTGCTAGAGGAATATAGGGTGCAAGAGGGGCCCTCAATAGTTTTTGGAAATGATGGTAATGGAAAAACTGAGGGATATGGTGTGGTGAATAATGGTCAAGTCAAATTCACACGTGTTGCGTATGTGAACGGTTTGAAATATAACCTGATCAGTGTCAGTCAACTGTGTGATGATGGCTTCAAGGTTTTATTTGATATTTCACAAGGCACCATATTCAACAGAGATGGAAAGGTGGTACTGATTGCACCAAGGAAGGGAAACATTTATGTCATTGATATGAATCCTTCTACCACTGAACAATGTTTCTACTCAAAGGCAGATGAAGACACAAACTGGCTGTGGCACAAGAGATTATCCCATCTGAACTTCAAAAATATTAATAAGTTGTCTAGAAAACAACTTGTTGATGGGATACCCTCTATGTCTTTCAATAAAGACAAGCCATGTCCAGGTTGTGAAATGGGTAAGCAGAAAAGAGCTTCATTCAAGACAAAACAAAGCTTTAGTATAACTGAACCTCTTCACATGCTTCACATAGACCTTTTTGGACCAGTGAATGTTCAGACCAGAGCAGGAAAGAAGTACACCCTTGTTATCGTTGATAAATATTCAAGATACTGCTGGGTGAGTTTCCTCAGGTCCAAAAGTGAAGCTGCTGCTGAAATCATTGCTCTCATCAAACAAATTGAGCTCAAGCACAAGCGAAAAGTTTGTCAGCTCAAAAGTGACAATGGCACTGAATTCAGAAATGATACTCTGGAGTCCTTCTGCACTGAAACTGGCATATCTCAGAACTTCTCCTCAGCTCACACACCAGAGCAGAAGACGGTGACAATATAAAAGGGAGGCGGTGGTGGAGATCGAGGTAGGCGGTGGAGAAGGAGGGCGGCGACGGAGGGTGATAGAAGGTCGATGAGAGTGTGTAATGATTAGAGAGAATGGGGAAAGGAGGGTATACGAAAGTTTTATGTTTAAGTAGGGGTCTTTTGGGAAGAAATATTTTGCTTAATTTCTTAATCTTATTCTCTTTATAAGGGATTATAGATACTTAGGTAAGGATATCTATACTTCTATATCTATATCTATATCTATACTTCTATACTAACTTAAAGCATTTATCCCCTCTTATTTTCTTAAAAAAGAACTTGATCTAGCCAAATTACCCTTCTTTTATCTATTAGTTTGAATATCATCACCTAATATACCTATAATACCCTATAATCTCAACCACTCATTTTTTTTCTCTCTCCTCCATAAATCATTTTATTACTTTAATTCATTTAAAATCTTTTATCTCAAAAACCGTACATCGATAAATTATAAAAATTATATGGGTGTTCTTAAAATTTCATGCTCTTTCACTAGAGAGGTCATTCGATATACTTTCAACGAATTTT
Organism: Erigeron breviscapus; assembly: GCA_034093135.1. Taxonomy (NCBI): domain Eukaryota; kingdom Viridiplantae; phylum Streptophyta; class Magnoliopsida; order Asterales; family Asteraceae; genus Erigeron; species Erigeron breviscapus. The sequence goes on from CM067167.1 coordinate 80,773,029, forward strand.
TAAACCCGAGGGCGAAGCCCGTACGGCTAAGGGTGGAGTCCGTCAGGTAGATCACCCCATCACCGATCACCCTATGACCTATCATCCCCTATGATAAATTTCCTGCTATGACCTATCACCCCCACCATGTCATTGCCGCATTGCGCGGGCATTTGGCTATAATTAAAGGGAATAACCAATATGTTCAAGCTAAATCAAGATTACAAATGTGTTTTGATAAAAGCGGGACTGTATATATAAATTTGTTTTTCACAACTTTGTTTATAGAAGCATATAAGTGTTAGGAAGCATATTGGTTGTTCCTTTAATTAGAAGACAAAAAACTTTAGCATTTATCATACTATGTAGTTGTTTGTTTCAGATTTTCAAAATTAAAAATAAAAAGCAAATATGAAATAAAGCCTTTCATGTGCATGAAAAATGTGTGCTTTTCACATCAAAAGTTTGTTTACCAAATTTTATGATAAGTGTACAACTATTTAATGCATCTTAACAGTAACCCTTAGGGCTTTATTTAACAAAACGCGAATTAAAAATGGGAAAATCGAATATGCAGTTGACTGCAAAGTTCATAGATGCAGTCAGTGTTGTAAATCTCGGCCACATCGACCGAGATATCGGATCTGGGATCGGGGTCGGCTAGTCAAGGAGACGAGATGCTAGGATCGGGTCATATCTCGGGTCAACGCTGGTCAACGTTGGAAAAATCGTTGGACCGGGTCAAATCTCGGAATATCGGTCAAATATCGGGTCAAAGTCAACAAAAGTTTTTTTTTTTTTAATATCTATATTCTCAGAATATATCATATATTTATATTTATATCTATTTATATTTGTCAATTTTTTAAAAAAGTTATACAAAAGTTCAAGATTTATGAGTTTTTAATATATTTTTAAACTTTTATTACATATATTTCCATAAATTATTATTATTATTCACTATTCACCCAATCCGATATCTCCCCGATTTTTCAAGATCTCCCGTCTCCCCACCTCGCCGATCCGATCCCGATCCCCGAGTTCTACAACCTTGGATGCAGTCACACACAGATATCATATAAATGATTGATATATTACAAAAATGCCCCCTGATTTTCAAGGTAACATCATCAAAAAAGGATGCAGTTAACTGCATCCAAGCTAAGTCCATTAAAAATATGTAAGTTGAATAAACTTAATGGGCTTAATTGTAGAAATAGATAGTTTAACTAATTATATAAAGTACTGTGAAATATATTGATCATTTTGTATATTGAATTTTTTTAAAACCAGCGAGGTTTGATCAAGAGTTCTATACTCATATGTTGCAAAAACCAGAGGTCTTTTTCTATAATTTAGATAATATCTAGAAGCAGCTTTTCTAACTTAGGTAGCAGTAAAGTTATCTACATTTCAAACTCCTCCATACATTGTCGTGGTATTGGGATCTAAAACCCACAAAAACGCCATTAGTGTTACTACTTACGAATATTGAATTTGGAAACACATAAGTTAGTATCCAAGAGTTTATGTTTTCGATAAAAGGTCGTCACCCTTAATTAGAATTCCATGAGTTTATGTTTGGAAACACATAAGGGCATCTCCAACGAGAAAAAGTTTTCAAAAGCTTCTTATGTTACCAACTAATCAATTCACTAACTAAAACATAAGAAAAACCTATTCACTCCAATGCAAAGCTTTTTTAAAAGCTTGTTTTGTGTGTGCATTGAGGAAAAACTTTTCTTCAAAAGGTTGAACATTGTCGATCTTTTGATGAAAAAAGCTTCTATATCGAATGGTATCAAGCTTTTGGAAGACTTTTTTTCTTTAAGAAAAAACTTTTCATTTAACTTTTATTGTAGGTGCTCTAAGTTGATATCCGTAGTAAAGATATTGAATAAAAAAGTGTGATCAAGAAATCGAGTTATCTAGAATTACTCATTTGAGTGACTTTTCATAAATTTTAGATAATTCTTATAATTCAATTCTAGATTTAATAATAATTTATGTAAAGTCGTTAGTATTCTATAAAAATGATCCATATTCATATACTATTCGAAAACACGACCCGAATGGCCGAATGCTCAAATAATTCACGTGCATGAAACTTGGCCCAAAAGAGGTTCCTAGCTCGGCCCAACTAAGGAGACCCTCATATTCGAAACCCAGTCCGCGCATCAGGATACTTGGCCCAATTCAGTTCTAACGTTTACTTGCTCAGTTGATCTTGTTTGTTTTTAGTAAGTAGTAACTAACTAGTTTTTTACCCGTGCGTTGCCGTGGAGTACGCTTTCTACACGACAAAGTTTTGTAACCAAAATTATGTCAAATATTCGACCTCAAAATTTAAAAAATACAATTAAACATGTAGCAATAACAATAAAAAAAATATATAAAAGAGTAATAAGATGTATAAAAACATAAAAACATAAACAATAACTATATTAATGCTTTAAATATTACATGAACGTAAGAGCTAACGATAATGAAAGTTATTATATATTAAAAACGTTATATATATAAAAAAGAAGGATAAAAATAGTCAAAACCAAATGTTTAAAAGTAAAATCGTAACTATGTGAAAGTTATTTGATGAAAACATGAGAACCCAAAAATTTAGTGTCAAGAAAATAAAAAAGAAAACTTGATGTGGGACAAAAGTTAAAAGATAGAAAGTTCAGGGGGTTAAAATGAAAAAATGATAAAAATTATTATGTGCTATAAGAACTTGTACATTCTATGCATAAAGCACTTGTACATTCATATAACTTTTTAGTATATTATAAATAACTGATTAAAAGAATAAACTTTCTAAAATTTGACTTAAAAATATTAGATAATTTATAATTCGTACACAGATATCTCTCTCTCTATATATGAAATAGGGATTAATCATGGGAAGACTAACGTATTTTTCCATTTGTACACGGTTGCCCATTATGCTTTTTTATCGATGAGTATCACCCAAAAACTTTTTTTTTTGTACACGGTTGACCCAAATCTTCAAAACTGATTCTCTCTCCTACTCGAATCTTCAAAACTGCTTCTCTCACTAACAAGAAAACCCAGAAAACAGCAGAAAATCGGAAAATTCAAACATGTCGTCGGAAAACTTAAAATTGACATTTTCTCTCTCGTTTCTTCGAATTGAAACTCGAAATTTGTACCAAAACACTCGGAATTAAAATCCGCACAAACCCTAACCAATAGAAATATGAATTACAGTTTGTCGGAAAAACGTCGTTGCTTCGCCGGAAAACGTAACCGTCACCAAAAATTAACAAATCGGAAAACAGAAACCATCACCATGCTCATAATCATCTCGCGAACAAAACCTAATGACCGATTTTCAAATTGATCTACGGTGATTGTTGTTGTTGGTTTTTTGTTCTTGTTTCTTTAGATCTATACTAGTTTTTTGACCCCGGGCGTTGCCCCGGGAGGACGTTGTCCGGGATCGACGCTGCGGCATGCAAATATACATACAACATTATCTAAAAGTTTGGACACTTCAATTTTACTATAAGGGGTAGAAAGTAAAAAAAGTTAAAAAACCCAAAAGTTGAGTGTAAAAATAAGAAACTTTAAAATGGTAAAAGTTAGAAGCCTTAAAATAAGAGATAGAAAGTAAAAAAAAAAAAAAAGATTTGATGATTAAAGTTAAAAATCCAAAGTTAATTGATAAAAATTAAAAACTTTAAAAGTAAACTATACTTAAGTTTGTATCCAAAAAGTTAGACTAAAGTTAAAAAACCCAAAAGTTGAGTGGTAAAAATAAGAAACTTTAAAATGGTAAAAGTTAGAAGCCTTAAAATAAGAGATAGAAAGTAAAAAAAAAAAAAAAAAGATTTGATGATTAAAGTTAAAACCTAAAGTTAGTTAAAAAAAGTTAAAAATTTAAAAGTAAACTAAGTTGTATACAAAATGTTAGACTAAAGTTAAAAAACCAAAAGTTAAGTAGTAAAAATAAAAAAATTTAAAAGTATACAATCGTAAAAAAAAATAAAATAAAAAATACGTCAGCGAAAGTCACTGTAGCTAAGGCTGTTCTTTTTTGTATATATATATATAATTTGGTAGCCGGCCTTTGTTTCTTAAGATCTATATTTGAATATCAACACAAATACTTTTTCTCAGAGTTTGGGAAAGAGGATTAACATATATGCAAAGAATAATGGAATCAAGTGGTATTGAACGTCTGAGGGGGCAGAGTTTACCCCTATTAATCGTTGTGCCCTTCGGGCGGATTAGTAGGGGGTTTTCCTCATTGGGTATTTGAAATAGGCATTTCTACTTCGAGTGAGCTCTCTAGCGCGGACCCGGTTAAGACAACGTATGCTAGACCTCTCGCTGTCGAATCGCGACACGAAGTTTCAAGCGAAATTCACCTTTCAAAAAAAAAAAGTGGTATTGAACGTATGAAAAAAAATGAACAGCTTTATCATAATAAAAACTGAGAAAAAGATTCTGACTAAAAGTATAGTTGCAGCTTTATCATGTTTCAAAAAGTATTAGTTGTAGATGGGTTCGGTCTTGAGTTGGAGTGGCAAATGATGATCCGGTGGTGTGGGGTTTGTTTAGAACTTGTCTTTGTAAAGATAGAGTAGTTAATTGTTATATGTGGGTTTGTTTAAAACTTGTCTTTGTAAAGATCGGGTGGTGGTGGGGTTTGTTTAGAACTTGTCTTTGTAAGATCTATATTTGATTTAAGAAACAAAAACATTTTATTATTTATTTTTATGATGATCTGGGTTTTTTCTTATACAGTGAGAAGCAGTTTTAAAGATTCGAGTAGGAGAGAGAATCAGTTTTGAAGATTTGGGTCAACCGTGTAAAAAAAAAAGTTTGTGGGTGATACTCATCGATAAAAAAGTATAATGGGCGGCCGTGTACAAATGGAAAAGTACGTTAGTCTTCCCGTGATTAATCCCTATGAAATATTAACAAAGGATGGAGTGTGTTATTATGACATATACTGAAATGGTACCCGTGCGAAGCGGAGGTGTAATGGCGGCTGCAGTGGTAGTGACAGGTGGTGGCGCCGATGTAATGGCGGTGGCAGTGGTGGTGGCGCTCGGCTGTAGCGACGACAGTTGAGGTGGCGGCGGAGGTGGCGGCAATGATTGGTGGTGGTGATGGTGGCGACGACGAGTATTGTAAGTTATTGATGTAATGTGGTTTTAATAAATTGTTGAAACTTAAATTTTAATGTTGAAAGTTGAAACACAAAATTCAACAAAAACCCAAATTTACTTTATAATCTCTATCTCTATATATGCAGTTTAGTTATCACATACTTCACACAATAAACATCCATAGAAAGCAGTTGCTTGATTAAAAAAAAAGAGATGCACAACTTAGACGATTTAAAAAATTACACATTAACAGTATGATTCGAGCAACAATCAATATGACCAATATCACAACTTAATCAATACGAAAGCTAAAGAAGAAACATATGAAAATTAACTCCATATAAATAATGATTTCAGTTTACCCATTTTTTTCAACTTTAGTTAAATAAAAAATTTGAAGTTTTTTTATATCTAAACTTACTACAAACACAAACAACAATTTTATACTAAACAATTTAGAGTTAAGCTCAACAAAAAGAGAAACAAAAAGTTCAACAAAAAGAGAAACAAAAAGTGTATAGTATATAATTTGAAAAATACATACCAATTCATCAACAAAGACCATCTCGAAGGTTTTGATTTTCTTCGGGTTGTTCCACTCCGAAACAGTCCATACATGCACAACACGGAGTCGTAGATGATGGTTAACATGTGTTGGCTTAAGATCGATGAACTAATGTGGTCTTATTTTTTGTTGTTGAAGAAGAAGCCATAAAGAACCTATGATGGACAACAAAGTATTGGGGGGGGGGGGGGGGGGGGGGGGGGGGGGGGGGGGGGGGGGGGGGGGGGGGGGGGGGGGGGGGGGGGGGGGGGGGGGGGGGGGGGGGGGGGGGGGGGGGGGGGGGGGGGGGGGGGGGGGGGGGGGGGGGGGGGGGGGGGGGGGGGGGGGGGGGGGGGGGGGGGGGGGGGGGGGGGGGGGGGGGGGGGGGGGGGGGGGGGGGGGGGGGGGGGGGGGGGGGGGGGGGGGGGGGGGGGGGGGGGGGGGGGGGGGGGGGGGGGGGGGGGGGGGGGGGGGGGGGGGGGGGGGGGGGGGGGGGGGGGGGGGGGGGGGGGGGGGGGGGGGGGGGGGGGGGGGGGGGGGGGGGGGGGGGGGGGGGGGGGGGGGGGGGGGGGGGGGGGGGGGGGGGGGGGGGGGGGGGGGGGGGGGGGGGGGGGGGGGGGGGGGGGGGGGGGGGGGGGGGGGGGGGGGGGGGGGGGGGGGGGGGGGGGGGGGGGGGGGGGGGGGGGGGGGGGGGGGGGGGGGGGGGGGGGGGGGGGGGGGGGGGGGGGGGGGGGGGGGGGGGGGGGGGGGGGGGGGGGGGGGGGGGGGGGGGGGGGGGGGGGGGGGGGGGGGGGGGGGGGGGGGGGGGGGGGGGGGGGGGGGGGGGGGGGGGGGGGGGGGGGGGGGGGGGGGGGGGGGGGGGGGGGGGGGGGGGGGGGGGGGGGGGGGGGGGGGGGGGGGGGGGGGGGGGGGGGGGGGGGGGGGGGGGGGGGGGGGGGGGGGGGGGGGGGGGGGGGGGGGGGGGGGGGGGGGGGGGGGGGGGGGGGGGGGGGGGGGGGGGGGGGGGGGGGGGGGGGGGGGGGGGGGGGGGGGGGGGGGGGGGGGGGGGGGGGGGGGGGGGGGGGGGGGGGGGGGGGGGGGGGGGGGGGGGGGGGGGGGGGGGGGGGGGGGGGGGGGGGGGGGGGGGGGGGGGGGGGGGGGGGGGGGGGGGGGGGGGGGGGGGGGGGTTCGAGAGCCCTGAGTTTTATCTCAGACATGTGTGGTTCGAGTTCCGCATATTGCCCAATTGGATGTCACCTTATTGTATTATTTTTTTTTAAATAATGAGATTTATGCCCCTGTATGACATTCGTTGATTATCACATATGATTAGGGGTGCCAAGTGTACCCCCAACCTCCTCTTTTAGTTAGATTATAGATAATAATAATAATAATAATAAAATAATATAATAATAATAACAAATATTAGTATTGACCATAGTATCTTTTTACCCAAAAAGTAATTTTAATATGTTTCTTTTTAAAAACATTGATACCATCAAACCCATTTTTCATATCTTTTACTTTTCATTGTTCTTAGGTATTCTTCATCATCTTTTTAACTCTAAAATAGGTTTTTGCTTTTTTGTAAATCTATGATTTCATTATAACGCCTTATAATTTCTTAAAATCATCCTTAAAAGAATAAAAACGGTTGGATGATTTCCAACTTTGATTTATGGTTATTAGATCACATTTTTTAATTTCTTAATTTGTTTAAACACAATATTAATCCTCACTCTTTTGATAGTCAAAATATATCCCTTTTAAATAAATATTGATGATGAAAAGTGTAAATTAGTATTGGAAAACAGAAATGTGTAAATTATGATTTGTCAAAATATACCCTTCTTAGTTATTATAATATACTATAGATAATAATATGTAAATATTTCAAATTTCGTTGAAAGTGTAAATTAGTTTTGGAAAACAAAAAAAACATAAATTAATAAGACTTTTGCAAATAGGTTGGTGACTCATTAGTAAGGTCTTAGACCTTGCGGAAATCCATCAAGGTTCGAATCTCACTTCCTACATTTATAAAAGTGGATTATTAGGGGGGGTTCGAGAGCCCTGAGTTTTATCTCAGACATGTGTGGTTCGAGTTCCGCATATTGCCCAATTGGATGTCACCTTATTGTATTATTTTTTTTTAAATAATGAGATTTATGCCCCTGTATGACATTCGTTGATTATCACCATATGATACTTTTCGATTTAACTTGAGATATTGCAACGTACAAATGATCGTACTTAAAACTGGACCAAACCGACTTTTGATAAAAATAGTGGGAAAAGTGAAATCTTAAACTCAAAACTTAAAAACGAAATTTATTGATTGGAAAACAATTATTATAAAAATTAATATTTCATAATCAAATTCATATAGATCAAATGAGTTATCAAGCCCTTAATAATAATAATACTAATACTCATAAGTATTACTTTGGAGTTTAGATGCTTGTGTAAAACTTCAATGCTAATATTAATGTAATCTTTTAATCAGTTACGATATATATATAACAAAGTCCTAAAGTCATCCTTAAATGAATAAGAAATAAATGCTAAAATGTGCTACTTATATCCTATGAGTTGTGTAAAGTATTTTGTATTTTCTATGTAACATCCGTGAGTTTTGACCCGTTGACTTTACGTGTAATGTGACTAACAAACTTGTTGAATGAAATATTTGGGTTGTTTTAGTGATTAAATGACTATGTGGTATGTTCGTCGGGTCGATAGTACGTTTTAATCGATGTTTAAATGTTTAACGATTGTATTTTGGCTTGAGAAAGGAAACGGGTCGGCCCATGGGTCATCCACGACCCACCAGTCCTTTATGACCCATCTCCTTTCCCTTATCTCATTTATTCACCACACATTTCCTTTCTCTTCTATCTTTCTCTCTAAGTAAAAGCAAGACCAACCCATCTCATATCTCTCATTCTCTTGCATCCATTTGGTGTTTTGGAACGGATATAACTCGAGAATCATCATCGTCTTCATCTCATTATCGTCTAGCAAAGGATTTAGTTACTAAGTGCAAGCATTTTACCCATTATGACCTAATTTCGGGTTTGAGCTCAAGAAGAAGCTTTGGTAAGTCAAATTCATCCCATTTGCATCTATTTATGTTTGTTTATGCATTTCTAGCCTTTTCAAGAAGTTACAGGTCTTAGAACGACTTAAAACGAGATTTGGGTCAATTTAGGGTTTTGGTTTGGTTTGAACGATTTGGTTGTTTTGATGATGTTATGGATGGAAATATGGGTATGGGTAAGTGTATTTGTGCTTTAGAATGTCTAATCTTGCTTCAAAACGAGTCCCACAACTTCGTGTATCGATTTAGGGTTTTAGTTTAAGTGAAAATAGGTTTTTGGGTTGCATTTTCTGCATAAACTGCTGCTGCTGGTGCAGCCTTGGCCTGACTGCGGCGCAGTGGAAATGTAACAACCGTCCTAGAAATGTTCTAAATAAGTTCTTTAAGAAGTACTTTCGCCACTCGAACGGCTAGACAGTTCAATTTATTTAAGTTCTTGACGTACTTTAGACCTAAATTATGTGCTTATATGAAGATCAATTTGATCTTAAATCATGATTTATATGACGAATTTATGATTAAGTTCAATAAAATACTAAAGTGCAGTACGTAAACGTTCGTGTTCATAAAAGTTCTAGTTCAAAAATGTTCATAAATAGTCTTTGCATTTAGTAAGTTCATTTATTATGGAAGACTATAAATAGAAGAGTTTAGAGAGAGAAAACCCTATTCATCATCTCTTCCATTTTTCACTTCTCTCACTAAAACCCACACCTCTGGCAGCCATAAAACACACAAAAATTCATCTTTTGATTTTGGATTGTTAAATCAAAATCGTTTGTACTTTTAGCATCCTTGTGATAATCAAAACATATTTCTGGAATCAAATCTCAGGTAACAACAACTAATTATGAGTTTTTGATCAAATTAAAAGTGTACTTTTTCAAGTTTATGTTCTTGATGATTTGGTCCAGTTCTTGAACGAAAATCATGTTCAATGTTAATGGGTTTGTGTCTAAATGTGTTTAACAACATTTTTATGAACAAATTTGGGTCATAACGTACTCTAATCTCAAAACCCATTTTTGAAAAATGAAGAAAGTGTGTTCTTGAGTACCATGACTAGTCCAGGTGTAATTTGATCTTGAAAAGCCTTAAAAGTGATATAAGTTGTTGTTATTATGTATATAAGTACTTGTGCTATGTTCTAACATGTCTTAAAATCGATCTAGACCTTCGTTTTATGTCCATGCTTTTGTTCAGCCCGTTTAGGACCTGGAACGATCCTGGCTGGGACGATCTTGACCCCAAGATCGTCCTAGGCAGCCCACCTTGGTGCCTTATGCTTGTTCGTCGATCTTGTGTGGTGTTGTGATGTTGTTGGAGCGTTTATTGGGTAACTAATCCTTTGGATCGGTTTTGCTCAAATACTTGTTCTTGAAAGGCTAAAACGACCTTGAACCTTGACCTATGAAACGGTCTTGAGCATTAATACTTAAGACGATCTCGATTCTGACCCAGACGACCTTGACTAAAACGATCTTGCCTAATGTTCTTCAGAACGATTTTGTTCAATGTACTTAAAACGATCTTGTGCTTGGAACTTAAAACGATCTCGAGCTTTAAACCTAGAACGATCTTAAATCTTTAACTATGAGACGATCTTGAACCTTGAAGCTAAGACGATCTTGTGTACTTGACCTAGGACGGTCTTGCCCTAGTTAAACTTCAAGACAACCTCGAATTCTAAAACGATCTAAATATTAAGTTCCTAGGACGATCTAAATATCGAGGACCTAAGACGATCTAAAGACTTAGACCACGGGACGATCTAAATGAACAACCTTAAGACGATCTAATTCATTTATCATTAAAACGATCTAAATACATTTGAGCCTAAACGACCTAAATCCTGAAGTAATGAAACGATCTAAACGAGTCCAGAGGGACGATCTTGTACTATAAACCCTAATATGACTTCACACATTCAAAAGACATTACGTACATGTTCTATAACGTCCAACACTCAATCCTGGATCATCATCTCAGTTCATAACATCATTCCCCTTTCGATTTAAACACATCAAAGACTATGTACTAACATCAAGACTAGTTCATGATTCGTTCTAAGACCACGTACAAGTGCAAACCCTAATTGAGTACATTAATGACATAATCTATTTGATTATTAAAGAACAAGTCCTACGAACAAGTAAATTAAGTTCTAAAGTTCATTACTAAAAACATGTTCGACACATTAACAATAAGCACTTATGTGGGAGTTCTAAGACGTTCAGTTCGAGTCCAGTTCATGTACTTAAAGTTCATTTAAACTCATTTTGAGTCAAAACGTTCAAAGAACTTCAAGGGACCAAATCATCAGTTCATCAAGGACATTTCAGTAATTGATTAGTCATTTGAACTAATATGTGTGCATATCTATGAACAATAACTTGTACTTAGGCATCCATCAAGACGTACTTGGATTTCGATAGATATAACTTATCTGTCTCTGTGCTTGTTCTCTGTGCTTATACTACTGTGCTTGTACCAGATCACTGTGAGTTCACTCATCCCCTTTTTCGTACATTTGTTCAAAGTTCTTTTATCGGGGACTGAAAAGCATGAAAACTACTTTGTACTTATACATATGTTCTTGAACTACTTTACGTACTTTTTATGATCTTACAAGGTACTTATGACATGATTCCTAATTATTTAAAAGAGTATTTAAGTCTTGAATGGGCAGGATCTTAAATACATTTATACTATTTACGGGAGTATTTAAGTCTTGAATGGGCAGGATCTTAAATACCTCCATACTACTATATTGATCTTAACATGTTCTAGTTCGTACTTGTACTTGTTCAGTTCTTATTCACTGCTATCAATTCATATCCCACAGTTCAGGGATTGAACCGTAGATAATTATGGACAGCGCTGTTTAGGGTAGGCCCACCCTCATTCTCCGCAGTTCTGGAGGATGCATATTATCTGTTCTTGTTCTGATTTAGATCTTCGTGAAGTACTTGATTATTATGTGCATAAGTCATTACAGTTCAGTTCTGGCCAATCGGGTTAGCAGTGACGACTCATTTAAAGTTCATTATATGTCCTTGTATTGTTCTTATAGTCATAAAGCACTTTTGTTAAACGTACAGATTTTTATGACTTGTTCTTACACTACATATTATTATATGTAAGCGTACTAGTACTTTATGTGAATCTCACCAACTACCTTTGTAGTTGACCTTTGAACTTACATGCTTTTCAGGATAGGGTAAGTAGATCATGTTAGCATAGGAATCTTCCTCTCTAAGCTCATCCTTTTTGGCGATTGTTCGAGCGTTCAAGATCAAGAGCCGTGAAGACTCTCTTTGCTATTTCAAGTGCAAGACCTGTTCCCAAAAGACAATTGTTCTGTCTTAAGAATATTGATTATTCTGAGTTCATTTTATGTTCTGTAATAACTATCGTACTTCTGTTCTTTATTAATGTTATTGGCTGTGTTGGAACTTGTACTATGTGCTTTTGTGCTTGTCTGTGCATCCCGTATATTCCGCTTTAGCGGGGTGTTACAGAAAGGCATAGCCTTGACTGCGGCGCAGTGGATAAACTCTGGAACGAGGCCTTGCACTTGACTGCGGCGCAGTGGCAAGGCATGGCCTTGACTGCGGCGCAGTGGTTAACCTCTGGTCCTGATGATTCGTTTTCATTTCCTAATTTCAAACACTTATAACTTTTGATCCGTAAGTCCAAATAAGTCATGTGACCTATCGTTGGAATCGTGGGAGAGCCTAGTTTCTTGTAGTAACATTCATTTTGTATGAGACTTTCCCCATTTCTAAAAATGTTGAGTCAAAGTAACTTGTTCCTCACTCGGTAAAGTTGTAGAAGCGTCTTTGAGTTTGTGACTCGACTTAAACTTCCTGAACCAACTTGTTTAAGATTGTAGAGTGACATTTATGGTATTATGATGTACATTGATAGGTTGTGGACGCGTGGAGCCCAATACTCGCTTATAATCTTATATTATCTATACTAGCTTCTTTTGCCGAACAAGGTGAGTTCCGTAGCTCCCTACTCCTTTGAGATTCGGGCTGAAAAGTGTAAAACTTGCGTGTTTACTTACGTTGTTGATAGATTGATTGATTTTGTTTAGTGTTGGATTGATGAGACGGTTTATCACGTTTGATTGACTTGGTTTATGTTTTGTTAAGTATTTCATTAATATTAGGATAGACGTACATACATGGAAGTCGGTTATGCCTTCAATGGGTTTTAGATGTGATGGGAAGGCTGCGGGTGACCCTATATATAAGCATCTGGGACTCGAAGAATGGATAATCCTCTTAAGTGTATGTACGTATAGGTGGTTTAAATTGTGATTATTGGTTTATGATTGACGAATATTGATTGTTGGTTCATGACAGACGATTTGTGATTGATGAATATACGATTGATTGTAAGCATGCATACGTAGTACATAATCCCTCGGTTGAGGACTCAAACATCCTAGTGTATAGATGTATACACTTATCCTGTGAGATGTTGGTGACATGCCATCCGAGTATATAGACATATATATCTCGATGATTTTGAGATACAGCCTTGTTCATTGTGATGACAGGCGGGTATCGTTGCATAGGTGACTTGAGTTCACGCATAAGATAGGCATGTTGGCTTATTTATGCATTTGGCACTTGCATTGATACTTTTATCATTTGTACATTCCTGTTACACGCTTACTTACTTTGCGTAATCTTGATTGTTGGACGTTATTGTGTTACTTAGAGGCTCACTGTAAGTCATGTCTAGCCTCTACTCGTACATTGTGATTATTGACGCTGGTCCTTTATGGACCATTACTACGAACTCACCAACCTTGTGTTGACTATGCTTAGTACACTTTTCAGGTAATCAGGTTATCCCCGGACGTGGAGTTTGATTGTTGCTTGCTGTCAAAACCCGGGCTTTGGACTTTATGGATCAAGGATTCATTGGCCCTCCTTTTGCATTATACTTAGGATCGATTTGCCATCTTCTGGATGTTATTTTGTTAACTTTGATGGTTACTTGCTCCTTATGTATTTGGGTACTTGTTTCGTATTGTAATGGATTCACTGAATCTTTATTTGCATTTAGTTCTTGTTCTATTGTAATTCCACCTTGTGCTATATGATTTCCGTGATATTTCGAGCCTCGGCTTGGGGTGTTACAGAAAATGTGAATAATGAAAATGCTCAACCCAAGGACGTAGAAAACGAAGAAGAGGAACCAGTGAGAGTTGATAACCGCATGCCCATGTATAATCAACATGGAGGATACCGACAGGGGTGTATATTTAAGGACTTCAAAAGCTGTGGAGCACCGGAGTTTAATGGAAGAGGTGGTCCCACTGAGTGTATAAGGTGGTTTGAAGAGATTGAGGCAGTGATTGAAAGAAGTCTTTGCACATACGACGACCGGATTTCTTATGCATCCGGCATGTTTAGACATGACGCCTTGAGTTGGTGGAACCAAGAGATAACTTTGGGGCGGACTTATAACTTGGAATGGGTCGATTTCAAGGACAAAGTGAAGGCAAAGTTTTGTCCTCCCTATGAACTACAAAACTTGACCATTAAGTTTGCTAATCTCAACATGGAGGGAGCCGATTACAAGAGCTATGTTAGACGATTTCAAGAGTTGTCTACCCTCATTCCTCACTTGGTGGGTTCCGAGTCTCAGGCCATCCAGAAGTTTGTATTGGGCTTGAATCCTCAAGTCCGATCTTATGTAAACTCTAACATGCCTACTTCTTTGGCCGATGCGGTTAACCGAGCCGGGAGTATGACTGAAGATTTGTTGAGAAGCGGTGTTTTAAGCAAATCCTCAACAAACAAGAGGAAAGAAGTGGAGAGTCAAGTGGGGTAAAGAAAATGGGAAGGTTTGACCCCAAAAATGCAAATAGGGGTAGAGTAATGGCGGCGGTGGAACCAACTAGGAAACCTTATGCTGGGCCTCATCCTTTCTGTGGGAGATGCAACAGGCATCATCCCGCCAATGTCCAATGTGGAGCATGCTTTAACTGCAACCGAGTTGGACACGAATCCAAGAATTGTAGAGCTCCAAGAACGGGCCCAATGAATGTGGCTCCTGTTCGGGCCATCCCTCCTCAAGGTAATCAACGAAGAGGTGAATGTTTTGAATGTGGTAGTCGTGACCACTATCGTAATAATTGTCCTCGATGGGTGGGACAACAAGTTCAAGTAGCCGTCCACCCCAATCAACTACAAATGGTCGGGCCTAACCAAAACCGGGGACAACAAGGCCATCAAGTGCAACCCCGCGGCCGAGCCTTTGCGGCCAATGCAAATGAAGCCCGCAACGATCCCAACGTAGTAGCAGGTACCTTTCTCCTTAATGGTCACTATACAACAGTTTTATTTGATTCCGGAGCCGATTATAGCCTCGTGTCCTCTAACTTTGTTCCTTTGGTTGATGTGCATCCTTGTGCTCTAAACTATGTGCTTGACATTGAAATGGTAAACGGGTCACTAACTAAACTTAGCCAAATAATACGTGATTGTGTCTTGACTCTAGACGATGTTGAATTCCTCATAGACCTCATGCCTTTCGATATTGGGAGTTTTGATGTCATTGTGGGTATGGATTGGTTGACGGCAGTAAACGCGACTATTGATTGTGGTGAGAGAGTTGTTAAGATACCTTTGACTAACGGTAGAATTCTTAGGGTTCAAGGCGAAATCTCCGATTCCTCTACTTCTAAAGCCTTTAGTGCTACCGTCACAAAGGTAGAATTGAAGACCGTTCCTATTGTTTGTGAATTTCCCGATGTTTTTCCAGATGACTTACCGGGATTACCTCCAACTCGTGAACTTGACTTTCGTATTAATCTTATCCCCGAAGCCGCGCCCGTAGCAAAGGCTCCGTATAGACTAGCCTTAACCGAAATGCAAGAATTACAAACTCAACTCAAGGAACTCCAAGAGAAGGGTTTCATTCGCCCTAGTCAATCTCCTTGGGGTGCTCCTGTTCTCTTCGTCAAAAAGAAAGACGGGTCTTTCAGAATGTGTATTGATTACCGGGAATTAAACAAGCTCACTGTGAAGAACCGGTATCCCCTCCCTAGAATTGATGACTTATTTGATCAACTTCAAGGTGCTAAGCACTTCTCAAAAATCGATCTTCGCTCGGGTTATCATCAACTCCGAGTACATGAAGATGATATCCCCAAGACGGCTTTTCGCACAAGGTATGGTCATTTTGAATTCACAGTGATGCCCTTCGGGTTGACTAATGCACCGGCGGTGTTCATGGACTTGATGAACCGGGTGTGCCAACCATACTTAGACAAGTTTGTCATTGTGTTCATTGATGACATACTTGTATACTCAAAGACAAAGGAAGAGCATGTTGAGCACTTGCGCGAGGTGCTCGAACTACTAAGGAAGGAGAAATTGTATGCTAAATTCTCCAAGTGTGAGTTTTGGTTGGAAGAGGTTCACTTTCTTGGTCACGTAGTGAGCAAGGATGGTATTCACGTGGACCCAAGCAAAATTGAAGTGGTCAAGAATTGAAGAAGACCCGAAACGCCATCCGAGATCCGTCAATTCCTTGGATTGGCGGGTTACTATAGAATATTTATAGAAAATTTCTCCCGTATTGCACAACCACTCACTCTCTTGACTCAAAAGGAGAGAAACTTTGAATGGGGCGAAAGACAAGAAAACGCCTTCCAAACTCTTAAAGATATGCTATGTGAGATTTTGTTGTGTATTGTGATTCCTCGGGACAAGGTTTGGGTGGTGTTCTTATGCAAAGGGGTAAAGTCATTGCTTATGCCTCTCGTCAATTGGGTGCGCCGCACCTCCTCTTTGGTGCGCCGCACCTCTCTTGGTGCGCCGCACCTCCTCAATTTGGTGCGCCGCACCTCCTCTTTGGTGCGCCGCACCTCCTTTGGTGCGCCGCACCTCCTCTTTGGTGCGCCGCACCTCTTGGTGCGCCGCACCTCCTCTTTGGTGCGCCGCACCTCCTCTTGGTGCGCCGCACCTCTTTGGTGCGCCGCACCTCCTCTTTGGTGCGCCGCACCTCCTCTTTGGTGCCCTGATCGTTTTGTGCGCCGCACTTCCTCTTTGGTGCGCCGCACTTGGCTTGGTGCGCCGCACCCCTCAATGGTGCGCCGCACCTCCTCTTTGTGCGCCGCACCTCCTCTTTGGTGCGCCGCACTTCCTCTTTGGTGCGCCGCACTCCTCTTTGGTGCGCCGCACCTCCTCCTTGGTGCGCCGCACCTCTCTTTGGTGCGCCGCACCTCCTCTTTGGTGCGCCGCACCTCCTCTGGTGCGCCGCACCTCCTCTTTGGTGCGCCGCACCTCCTCTTTGGTGCGCCGCACCTCCTCTTTGGTGCGCCGCACCTCCTCTTTGGTGCGCCGCACCTCCTCTTTGGTGCGCCGCACCTCCTCTTTGGTGCGCCGCACCTCTTTTGTGCGCCGCACTTCCTCTTTGGTGCGCCGCACTTCTTTGGTGCGCCGCACTCTCTTGGTGCGCCGCACTTCCTCTTTGGTGCGCCGCACTTCTTTGGTGCGCCGCACTCCTCTTTGGTGCGCCGCACTCCTCTTTGGTGCGCCGCACTCTCTTTGGTGCGCCGCACTCTCTTTGGTGCGCCGCACTCTCTTTGGTGCGCCGCACTTCTTTGGTGCGCCGCACTCCTCTTTGGTGCGCCGCACTCCTCTTTGGTGCGCCGCACTCCTCTTTGGTGCGCCGCACTCCTCTTTGGTGCGCCGCACTCTCTTTGGTGCGCCGCACTCTCTTTGGTGCGCCGCACTCCTCTTGGTGCGCCGCACTCCTCTTTGGTGCGCCGCACTCCTCTTTGGTGCGCCGCACTTCTTTGGTGCGCCGCACTCTCTTTGGTGCGCCGCACTTCCTCTTTGGTGCGCCGCACTTGGCTTGGTGCGCCGCACCTCCCTCAATGGTGCGCCGCACCTTCTTTGGTGCGCCGCACCTCCTCTTTGGTGCGCCGCACCAAAACTGGACTGGGTTTCCCTGATCTTTTGTGCGCCGCACTCCTCTTTGGTGCGCCGCACTTTTTGGTGCGCCGCACCTCCTCTTGGTGCGCCGCACCTCCTCTTTGGTGCGCCGCACCTCCTCTTTGGTGCGCCGCACCTCCTCTTTGTGCGCCGCACTCTCTTTGTGCGCCGCACTTCCTCTTTGGTGCGCCGCACTTGGCTTGGTGCGCCGCACTCCCTCAATGGTGCGCCGTACCTCCTCTTTGGTGCGCCGCACCATAAACCTGGACTGGGTTCCCTGATCAATTTGTGCGCCGCATCTCCTCTTTGGTGCGCCGCACTCTGGACTGGTGCGCCGCACCTCCTCAATTTGGTGCGCCGCACCTCCTCTTTGGTGCGCCGCACCTCCTTTGGTGCGCCGCACCTCCTCTTTGGTGCGCCGCACCTCCTCAATTTGGTGCGCCGCACCTCCTCTTTGGTGCGCCGCACCCCTCTTTGGTGCGCCGCACCTCCTCTTGGTGCGCCGCACCTCTCTTTGGTGCGCCGCACCTCCTCTTTGGTGCGCCGCACCCTCTTGGTGCGCCGCACCTCCTCTTGGTGCGCCGCACCTCCTCTTTGGTGCCCGCACCTCCTCTTTGGTGCGCCGCACCTCCTCTTTGGTGCGCCGCACCTCTGGACTGGGTTTCCCGATCGTTTTGTGCGCCGCACTTCCTCTTTGGTGCGCCGCACTTGGCTTGGTGCGCCGCACCTCCTCTGGTGCGCCGCACCTCTCTTTGTGCGCCGCATCTTTTGTGCGCCGCACTTCCTCTTTGGTGCGCCGCACTTGGCTTGGTGCGCCGCACCTCCCTCAATGGTGCGCCGCACCTCCTCTTTGGTGCGCCGCACCTCCTCTTGGTGCGCCGACTCGTTTTGTGCGCCGCACTTCCTCTTTGGTGCGCCGCACTTCTTTGGTGCGCCGCACCTCCTCTGGTGCCCTGATCGTTTTGTGCGCCGCACCTCCTCTTTGGTGCGCCGCACCTCTGGACTGTGCCCTGATCGTTTTGTGCGCCGCACTTCCTCTTTGGTGCGCCGCACTTGGCTTGGTGCGCCGCACCTCCCTCAATGGTGCGCCGCACCTCCTCTTTGGTGCGCCGCACCTCCTCTTTGGTGCGCCGCACCTCCTTTGGTGCGCCGCACCTCCTCAATTTGGTGCGCCGCACCTCCTCTTTGGTGCGCCGCACCTCCTCTTTGGTGCGCCGCACCTCCTCTTTGGTGCGCCGCACCTCCTCTTTGGTGCGCCGCACCTCCTCTTTGGTGCGCCGCACCTCCTCTTTGGTGCGCCGCACCTCCTCTTTGGTGCGCCGCACCTCCTCTTTGGTGCGCCGCACCTCCTCTTTGGTGCGCCGCACCTCCTCTTTGGTGCGCCGCACTCTCTTTGGTGCGCCGCACTCCTCTTTGGTGCGCCGCACTTGGCTTGGTGCGCCGCACCTCCTCTTGGTGCGCCGCACCAAAGTCTGGACTGGGTTCCCTGGTCAATTTGTGCGCCGCACCTCCTCTTTGGTGCGCCGCACCTGGCTTGGTGCGCCGCACCTCCTCTTTGGTGCGTCGCACCTCTCTTTGGTGCGCCGCACCTCATCAATGGTGCGCCGCACCTCTCCTCCAGTGCAGCAAAAACTGTTTAGTTTGAAAGATCGTAACTTTTGATCCGTAAGTCCAAACAAGTCGTATGACCTATCGTTGGAATCGTAAGAGAGTCTAGTTTCTGGTGGTAACACTCCTTTTGTATGAATCTTTTGTCAATTCTAAAAAGGTCGAGTCGAATGCGTCTTGTTCCTACTCGTTTTAGTTGAAAAGGCGTTTAGGGTTTGTGACTTGACCTAATTGTGCTAAACCAACTTGTTTATGACTGTAGAGTTGACATTATGGTATTATGATGTATAATTAGGTGTTGGACGCGAGGTGAACTTCGTTCGGAGATAACCTAACTTATTATCGATCTTAGCTTTCTTAACCAATCAAGGTGAGTTTCGTATCTCCCTACCCGCTTGGGATTCGGGCTGAAAAGTGTAAACCTGGCGTGTTTACTTGTATTTATTGATGTATTGTTTGTTGACTTGATTGTTGGATTGATGTGGCATATCTTTTCGTTTGATTGACTTGGGTTGTGTTTTCGTTAAGTATTACTTATACATTAGGATAGACGTACATACATGGAAGTCGATTATGCCTTCCTTTGGGTTTTAGATGTGGTGGGAAGGCTGCGGGTGACCCTATACATAAGCATCTGGGACTTGAAGAAAGTAGAATCCTCTGAAGTATATGTACGTATAGTTGATTTATATTGTGGCTAGTGGTTCACTTTGTTGATTACTGATCGTTGGCTTACGGTTGTCGTATTTGGATTGTTGGGTTATGTTTGAGGAATATTGATTGGTGGCACAGGTTCATTGTACATTGATTGTTGGTTCATGAGCATGCATTTACATTTGATTGTAAGCATTGCATACATTGTTGATGAGCCCTCGGCAAGGGATTGCCGACATCCTGGTGCATAGATGTATGCACCCGTTAGGGATGTAGTTCCTGACCCCGAGTATATAGACATATATATCTCGATGTTTTTGAGATACAGCCTTGTTCATTGTTATGACAGAAGGGTATCGTTGCATTGGTGACTGCGTTCACGCATAGGATAGGCATGCTGGCTTATTCATGCATTTGGCACTTACATTGATTCATACATCATTCGTGCATTCTCATTTGTCTTGTGTAATCCTGTTGTTGGACGATATTGTGTTGCTTAGAGGCTCGCTGTAAGTCATGCCTAGCCTCTATTCGTATATTGTGATTACTGTTGATGGTTCTTTATGGACCATTACTACGAACTCACCAACCTTGTGTTGACTATGCTTAGTACACTTTTCAGGTAACCAGGTTCTCCCCGGACGTGGTGTTTAGTTGCTTGCTTGCGGTCTAACCCGGACTTGGACCTCATGGATCAAGGATTCATTGACCCTCCTTTTGCATTATACTTAGGATCGTTTGCCATCTTTGGATGTGTTATGTTAACTTTGATGGCTATTTGCTCCTGTTGTATTTTGTTACTTGTTTTGCTATGTTTTGGATTCACCGAATCTATATTTGCATTTAGATGGTTCTATTGTAATTCCACCGGGTGCTATGTGTTTTCCGTGACATTTCGAGCTCCGGCTTGGGGTGTTACAGAATGGTGGCCCATGCGTGGTCGTAGAGAATTAGGTGGCTTGACCTAGACTACGGCTTAAGTTAAAACTCTTCATATAGCATGCATGGTTAGGAAATTCGTGTGCAATATGAATTTTGTGAATCCCCGTGTGAGTTCGTAGTTAAGACCATTTGTGTGATAGCTTGATTTCAACGTGATGAATATGGTTACTATGATTTGTTGTTGCTAATTGTTGGAACTAATGTGATGATTTAGGGCAAAATGAAGGGATGCCATTAACTTAGTATAATATTGTGGCAACCCTAAAAGAACCCGATCAACTCTTTTATGGTTACCCGATACTATAGCAAGTTCATGACATCGTGGATTGCGCACGTGTGGCTTAAAGTATAATAAGGAACCGATATGCTTAATGGAAGTTGATTGGGTGGAAGGTTAGCCGTTGGTACACCTTGTATACATACCCGGTCAATAACTAGAGAGCATATCGAATTCGGATTATACCTTGAATCACTCGTGTTAGTTGTTTAATTACATGATGAAAGGAACATGAGTACTTAATTTAATGATAAAATATGGCAATAAATGCAACGTGATGATATGATATGTAAACCCCTTACGATTTTAACACTGTTGCCTTAGCATAATGTTATGAAATGAGTATGTGGTATCGGTATGAGGGCATGACTACTTGTGTGACTAACATGCGAGCATTTGAGACTAACTCTCGGGTCAACGTGTCACTTGTTTTATAGAAATGGAAAGACCAAGAAGAGTACGAACAAACTATAGGACTGAAGAAGAAGAGCCTCAACCGGAAGCTCAACCGGAAGTACAAGGTGGTAGAGGCCGTGGTAGAGGCCGTGGTAGAGGCCGTGGTAGGGGTCGTGGTAGAGCTCCTGAGCCAAACTTGGCTGAGGTAATCGCTCAAACGGTTGCCGGAATCATGCCAACCATCATTGCTCAAGTCACTGCAAGTCTTGGGCAAAATAATGGGCCCCAAAACAATGAAGCCCCAGAAAATGAAAATAACGAAAATGCTCAACATTATGCCGAAGATAATGAAGAAGAGGAACCCGTGGGAGTTGGTATCGGTATGCCTATGAATAATCAATATGGTGGGTACCGTCAAGGTTGTATATTCAAAGATTTTAAAAGTTGTGGGGCACCGGAGTTTGATGGGAAAGGTGGTCCCACGGAATGTATAAGATGGTTTGAGGCGATAGAGGCGGTGATTGAAAGGAGTCATTGCACCTATGATGACCGGATTTCCTATGCATCCGGCATGTTTAGGCATGACGCCTTAAGTTGGTGGAACCAAGAAGTAACATTGGGGCGGACTCAAAATTTGGAGTGGGTTGACTTCGTAAATAAAGTAAAAGCAAAGTTTTGTCCTCCCTACGAACTACAAAATTTGACCATTGAGTTTGCAAACCTCAATATGGAAGGAGCCGATTACAAGGGCTATGTGAGACGATTCCAAGAGTTGTCTACCCTCATTCCTCACTTGGTGGGCACCGAGACACAGGCCATCCAAAAGTTTGTATTGGGCTTGAACCCTCAAGTCCGATCATATGTAAACTCTAACATGCCTACTTCCTTGGCTAATGCGGTCAACCAAGCCGGGAGTGTGACCGAAGATCTTTTGAGGAGTGGTGTTTTGAGCAAATCCTCGTCAAACAAGAGGAAGGAAGTGGGTGAGTCTAGCGGGGTAAGGAAAATGGGGAAGTTTGACCCCAGGAATGTAAATAGGGGTAGGTTAATGGCGGCGGTGGAACCGGTTAGGAGGGCTTATACCGGGCCTCATCCTTTCTGTGGGAAATGCAACAAGCATCATCCCGCCCATAACCAATGTGGCGCATGCTTTAATTGCAATCAAGTCGGGCACCTCTCCCGAGATTGTAGAGCTCCAAGAACGGGCCCAATGAATGCGGCTCCTATTCGGGCCGTTCCTCCTCAAGGTAACCAAAGAAGGGGCGAGTGTTTTGAATGTGGTAGCCGTGACCACTATCGTAATAATTGTCCTCGATGGGTGGGACAACAAGTACAAGTAGCCGTCCACCCAAATCAACTCCAAATGGTCGGGCCTAATCAAAACCGGGGACAACAAGGCCACCAAGTGCAACCACGCGGCCGAGCCTTTGCGGCCAACGTAAATGAAGCCCGCAATGATCCTAACGTAGTGGCAGGTACTTTCCTCCTTAATGGTCTCTATGCAACCGTACTATTTGATTCCGGGGCCGATTTTAGCCTCGTGTCTTCTAACTTTGTTCCTTTGATTGATGTGCATCCATGTGCTCTAAACTATGTGCTTGACATTGAAATGGTAAATGGGTCACTAACTAGAATTAGCCAAATACTCCGTGATTGTGTCTTGACTTTGGAGGACGTTGACTTCTTCATTGACCTTATGCCTCTTGACATTGGTAGTTTTGATATTATAGTGGGTATGGATTGGTTGACGGCGGTGAATGCAACCATTGATTGTGGTGAGAGAGTTGTTAAGATACCTTTGGCCAACGGTAAAATTCTTAGGGTCCAAGGCGAAATCTCCGATTCCCCAAATTCTAAAGCCTTTAGTGCTACCACCACAAAGGTAGAATTGAAGACCGTTCCTATTGTCTGTGAATTCCCCGATGTTTTTCCGGATGACTTACCGGGATTACCTCCAACTCGTGCGCTTGATTTTCGTATTAGTCTTATTCCTGAAGCCGCGCCTGTAGCAAAAGCTCCTTATAGACTAGCTCTAACCGAAATGCAAGAGCTACAAACTCAACTTAAGGAACTCCAAGAGAAGGGTTTCATTCGCCCTAGTCAATCTCCTTGGGGTGCTCCTGTTCTCTTCGTCAAAAAGAAAGACGGATCCTTCCGAATGTGTATTGATTATCGGGAATTGAACAAGCTCACCATGAAGAACCGATATCCTCTCCCTAGAATTGATGACTTGTTTGATCAACTTCAAGGAGCTAAGCACTTCTCAAAGATCGATCTTCGCTCGGGTTATCATCAACTCCGGGTACATGAAGATGACATCCCCAAAACGGCTTTTCTGCACAAGGTATGGCCATTTTGAATTCACCGTGATGCCATTTGGGTTGACTAATGCACCGGCGGTGTTCATGGACTTGATGAACCGGGTGTGTCAACCATATTTAGACAAGTCCGTTATTGTGTTCATTGATGACATACTTGTATACTCGAAGACAAAGGAGATAGAAACTTCGAATGGGGCGAAAGACAAGAGAACGCCTTCCAAACTCTTAAGGATATGTTATGTGATGCTCCTATTTTAACGCTACCGGATGGGATAGAAGATTTTGTGGTCTATTGTGATGCTTCGGGGCAAGGGTTGGGTTGCGTTCTTATGCAAAGGGGTAAAGTCATTGCTTATGCCTCTCGTCAATTGAAGGTGCATGAGAAGAACTACCCGACACATGATTTGGAATTGGGAGCGGTTGTGTTTGCTTTGAAATGTTGGAGACATTATCTCTATGGTACCAAATGTGTGATTTATACCGATCACAAAAGTCTCCAACACATCTTCAACCAAAGTGAATTGAACATGAGGCAAAGGCGTTGGTTGGAGCTATTTAGTGATTATGATTGTGACATCCGTTATCACCCGGGCAAGGCAAATGTAGTAGCCGATGCCTTGAGCCGAAAGGAGAGAGTGAAACCAAGACGGGCTAGAGCTATGAGCCTCACGGTAGGGCCAAACATTCGTGATCGAATCATTGAAGCCCAAATTCAAGCCACCCTACCGGAAAACTTTGGAAACGAAAACCTGGACGGTATGGAACAACTTTTTGACCGAAAGAATGATAATGGGCTATACATGGTTGAAAGACTTTGGATTCCTATCTTCGGTAACTTAAGAACGCTTATTATGAATGAAGCTCACCTATCGCCTTATTCGGTCCATCCCGGGTCGGATAAGATGTACTTTGACTTGAAGGAATTGTATTGGTGGCCGGGCATGAAGCGTGATGTGGCTAAGTATGTGAGTGAGTGCCTTACTTGCTTACAAGTTAAGGCCGATCACAAGAAGCCACCCGGATTGTTAGTACAACCGGTGATGCCCGAATGGAAGTGGGAGCATATTTCAATGGACTTCATTACTAAACTACCGAAGACAAGAAGCGGCCGTGACACGATTTGGGTGATAGTAGATCGGTTAACGAAATCGGCTCACTTTCTAGCCATTCGTGAAACCGATAAATTTGACACTTTGGTTCGTTTGTACATCAAGGAAATAATATCTAAGCATGGAGTGCCGGTTTCTATCATTTCGGATAGGGATGCCCGTTTCAAATCAAAATTTTGGGAAGCCTTTCAAAGAGCCATGGGTACCCGACTAGACATGAGCACGGCATTTCACCCTCAAACGGATGGGCAAACCGAGAGAACCATTCAAACACTCGAAGATATGTTGAGGGCGTGTGCAATTGATTTTGGTGGAAGTTGGGAAGACCATTTGCCGTTAGTTGAGTTTTCATACAACAATAGCTACCACGCTACTATTCAAATGGCACCCTTTAAGGCCTTGTATGGTAGAGTGTGCCGTTCTCCTTTAGCTTGGGCGGAAATTGGAGAGAGTCAACTTATCGGGCCGGAAATCGTGATTGAAACAACCAAGGTAATATCTCAAATTAAGGAGAAGTTGCAATTGGCCCGTGAACGCCAGAAGAAGTATGCCGATGTGAGGCGGAGACCGCTAGAGTTTGAAGTTGGTGATTTTGTACTTTTAAAAGTGTCGCCTTGGAAGGGAGTCGTACGATTTGTGAAGCGGGGAAAACTTGCCCCAAGGTATGTTGGTCCTTTCAAGATTCTTGAACGGGTTGGGAAAGTTGCTTATCGACTAGAATTGCCTCAAGAGCTTAGCGGCGTGCATGATGTGTTTCATATTTGTAATTTGCGCAAGTGTTTGGCGGATCCTACACATCATGTGCCTATGGACGAAATTAGGGTTGATTCGAGCCTAAACTTTGTTGAAGAACCGGTAGAGATCATGGACCGTCAAGAAAAGAAACTCAAGAAGAAACGCTACACAATTGTCAAAGGTTAGATGGAGTGCTAGACGTGGAGCCGAGTTCACTTGGGAGAGAGAGGATCATATGAGGTCGAAGTATCCGCATTTATTTGTTAATTAGGGTTTTGTTGAATTTCGGGACGAAATTCTTTTAACGGGGGAATAATGTAACACCCGTGAATTTTGACCCGTTGACTTTTGTGTAATTTGACTAACAATCTAGTTGAATGAAATAATTGGGTCGTTTGGTGAATTAAATGACAATGTGTGTTATTTGAGTCGATAATATGTTTTGATGGGTGTTTAAATGTGTAACGATTGTTTTATGGCTTGTGGGAGAAGCGGGTCGGCCCGTGGGTAGTCCAAGACCCACCAGCCCCCAAGACCCATTTCCCTTCCCCTTATCATTTCCCTTCATTTCTTATCTTTTCTACCTATCTATCTCTTTCTCTCTTTCTCTCAAGAGCAAAGCAAGACCAATTCTTCTCTTCTCCCTACCATCTACTTAGTGTTTAGAAAGGTTATAACACTAGATTCATCACCATCTATACCACATTATCGTCATATCGAAGAAATCAAAGGTGGAAGTTCTCGCATTTTGTCCACTTTGACCTAATTTCGGGTTCTAGCTCAAAAGGAAGTTTTGGTAAGTCAAATTCATCCCATTTACATCTACTTATGTTTGTTTATGCATTTCTAGTCATCTTGAAAGTTTGCAAGTCCTAAATCGGCTTAAATCTTGATTTGGGTCAAACTAGGGTTTAATTAGGGTTTGAAGGGTTTGGATGTGATTATGATGTTTTGAATCGAAACTAAGATAGGGGTTATGTCTATTTATGTTGAAATATGTTTGTATAAGCTTCAAAATGAGTCTTGAAACATCACTAGTCGATTTGGTGACCAAAAATGGAGTTTGGGTTAAGTTTGGTTCGTGTTTGAAGTGTTTTGGAACTGATCTGGGCGCAGGTGCGCCGCACCTCCTCTTTGGTGCGCCGCACCTGGGCTTGGTGCGCCGCACCTCCTCTTTGGTGCGCCGCACCTGGCTTGGTGCGCCGCACCTCCTCTTTGGTGCGCCGCACCTGGCTTGGTGCGCCGCACCTGGCTTGGTGCGCCGCACCTCCTCTTTGGTGCGCCGCACCTCTTCTTTGGTGCGCCGCACCTGGCTTGGTGCGCCGCACCTCATCAATGGTGCGCCGCACCTCTCCTCCAGTGCAGCAAAAACTGTTTAGTTTGAAAGATCGTAACTTTTGATCCGTAAGTCCAAACAAGTCGTATGACCTATCGTTGGAATCGTAAGAGAGTCTAGTTTCTGGTGGTAACACTCCTTTTGTATGAATCTTTTGTCATTTCTAAAAAGGTCGAGTCGAATGCGTCTTGTTCCTACTCGTTTTAGTTGAAAAGGCGTTTAGGGTTTGTGACTTGACCTAATTGTGCTAAACCAACTTGTTTATGACTGTAGAGTTGACATTATGGTATTATGATGTATAATTAGGTGTTGGACGCGAGGTGAACTTCGTTCGGAGATAACCTAACTTATTATCGATCTTAGCTTTCTTAACCAATCAAGGTGAGTTTCGTATCTCCCTACCCGCTTGGGATTCGGGCTGAAAAGTGTAAACCTGGCGTGTTTACTTGTATTTATTGATGTATTGTTTGTTGACTTGATTGTTGGATTGATGTGGCATATCTTTTCGTTTGATTGACTTGGGTTGTGTTTTCGTTAAGTATTACTTATACATTAGGATAGACGTACATACATGGAAGTCGGTTATGCCTTTCTTTGGGTTTTAGATGTGGTGGGAAGGCTGCGGGTGACCCTATACATAAGCATCTGGGACTTGAAGAAAGTAGAATCCTCTGAAGTATATGTACGTATAGTTGATTTATATTGTGGCTAGTGGTTCACTTTGTTGATTACTGATCGTTGGCTTACGGTTGTCGTATTTGGATTGTTGGGTTATGTTTGAGGAATATTGATTGGTGGCACAGGTTCATTGTACATTGATTGTTGGTTCATGAGCATGCATTTACATTTGATTGTAAGCATTGCATACATTGTTGATGAGCCCTCGGCAGGGGATTGCCGACATCCTGGTGCATAGATGTATGCACCCGTTAGGGATGTAGTTCCTGACCCCGAGTATATAGACATATATATCTCGATGTTTTGAGATACAGCCTTGTTCATTGTTATGACAGAAGGGTATCGTTGCATTGGTGACTGCGTTCACGCATAGGATAGGCATGCTGGCTTATTCATGCATTTGGCACTTACATTGATTCATACATCATTCGTGCATTCTCATTTGTCTTGTGTAATCCTGTTGTTGGACGATATTGTGTTGCTTAGAGGCTCGCTGTAAGTCATGCCTAGCCTCTATTCGTATATTGTGATTACTGTTGATGGTTCTTTATGGACCATTACTACGAACTCACCAACCTTGTGTTGACTATGCTTAGTACACTTTTCAGGTAACCAGGTTCTCCCCGGACGTGGTGTTTAGTTGCTTGCTTGCGGTCTAACCCGGACTTGGACCTCATGGATCAAGGATTCATTGACCCTCCTTTTGCATTACTTAGGATCGTTTGCCATCTTTGGATGTGTTATGTTAACTTTGATGGCTATTTGCTCCTGTTGTATTTTGTTACTTGTTTTGCTATGTTTTGGATTCACCGAATCTATATTTGCATTTAGATGGTTCTATTGTAATTCCACCGGGTGCTATGTGTTTTCCGTGACATTTCGAGCTCCGGCTTGGGGTGTTACAAGAACTACCCGACCCATGATTTGGAATTAGGAGCGGTTGTGTTTGCTTTGAAGTGTTGGAGACATTATCTCTATGGCACCAAATGTGTGATTTATACCGACCACAAAAGTCTTCAACACATCTTTAACCAAAGTGAATTGAATATGAGGCAAAGGCGTTGGCTTGAACTATTTAGTGATTATGATTGTGACATCCGTTATCATTCGGGCAAGGCAAATGTTGTAGCCGATGCCTTGAGTAGAAAGGAGAGAGTAAAGCCGAGACGGGCTAGAGCTATGAGCCTCACGGTGGGGCCAAATATTCGTGACCGGATCATTGAAGCCCAAATTCAAGCCACCCTACCGGAAAACTTTGGAGACGAGAACCTAGATGGCATGGAACAACAATTTGACCGAAAGAGTGATAATGGGCTATACATGGTTGAAAGACTTTGGGTTCCTATTTTCGGTCACTTAAGAACACTTATTATGAATGAAGCTCATCAATCGCCTTATTCGGTCCATCCCGGGTCGGATAAGATGTACTTTGATTTGAAAAACTTGTATTGGTGGCCGGGCATGAAGCGTGATGTGGCTAAGTATGTGAGTGAGTGTCTTACTTGCTTACAAGTCAAAGCCGATCACAAGAAACCACCCGGATTGTTGGTACAACCGGTGATGCCCGAATGGAAGTGGGAACATATTTCAATGGACTTCATTACTAAATTACCGAAGACGAGAAGCGGTCATGACACGATTTGGGTGATAGTAGATCGGTTAACGAAGTTGGCTCACTTTTTAGCCATTCGTGAAACCGATAAATTTGACACATTGGCTCGTTTGTACATCAAGGAAGTAATATCTAAGCATGGAGTGCCGATTTCTATCATTTCTGATAGAGATGCCCGTTTCAAATCAAACTTTTGGGAAGCTTTTCAAAAAGCAATGGGTACTCGACTCGACATGAGCACGGCGTTTCATCCTCAAACGGATGGACAAACCGAGAGAACCATTCAAACCCTTGAAGACATGTTGAGGGCTTGTGCAATTGATTTTGGTGGAAGTTGGGAAGACCATTTGCCGCTAGTTGAGTTTTCATACAACAATAGTTATCATGCTACCATCCAAATGGCGCCCTTTTGAGCATTGTATGGTAGGATATGTCGTTCTCCTCTAGCTTGGGCAGAAATTGGTGAGAGTCAACTTATCGGGCCGGAAATTGTAGTTGAAACGACAAAAGTGATTTCTCAAATTAAGGAGAAGTTACAATTGACCCGTGAACGTCAAAAGAAATATGCTGATGTGAGGCGGAAACCGTTAGAGTTTGAAATTGGTGATTATGTACTTTTGAAAGTGACACCTTGGAAAGGTGTTGTACGTTTTGTGAAGCGGGGAAAGCTTGCGCCAAGTTATATTGGTCCCTTCAAGATTCTTGAACGGGTTGGAAAGGTTGCCTACCGATTAGAATTACCACAAGAGCTTAGTGGGGTACATGATGTGTTTCATATTTGTAACCTACGTAAGTGTTTGGCGGACCCTACACATCATGTGCCCATGGACGAGATTAGGGTGGATTCGAATCTAAATTTTGTTGAAGAGCCGGTAGAGATCTTGGATCGTCAAGACAAGAAGCTCAAGAATAAACGCTACACGATTGTAAAAGTTAGATGGAATGCTAGACGTGGAGCCGAGTTCACTTGGGAGCGTGAGGACCATATGAAGTCTAAGTATCCGCATTTATTTAGTAATTAGTGTTTTGTTGAATTTCGGGACGAAATTCTTTCAACGGGGGAATAATGTAACAAACTAATAACTAAAAAACTAATAACAAAAAAAATATAGAAAGAAAAAAAATAATAATAATAAAAAAAATAATAAAAAAAATAACAAAAAAAACAAAAAATGTAACATCCGTGAGTTTTGACCCGTTGACTTTACGTGTAATGTGACTAACAAACTTGTTGAATGAAATATTTGGGTTGTTTTAGTGATTAAATGACTATGTGGTATGTTCGTCGGGTCGATAGTACGTTTTAATCGATGTTTAAATGTTTAACGATTGTATTTTGGCTTGAGAAAGGAAACGGGTCGGCCCATGGGTCATCCACGACCCACCAGTCCTTTATGACCCATCTCCTTTCCCTTATCTCATTTATTCACCACACATTTCCTTTCTCTTCTATCTTTCTCTCTA
>CM067167.1:80804866-80832427 GCA_034093135.1 Erigeron breviscapus
GTAATGTGGCATTTTAGTGCGCCACTAAAACGCCACATTACGCCTCATCGCCGACCCCGGATCCCGGTCTCGGGCGCGTCGGGTGCTTCGCACCCTCCTTGCCCACTTGGGGTGTAGCCCCTTATAAGGAATTATTATTCCTCCAACACTCCTCCTTATAAACACACTTAATGTTTATACTTCTACCAATGTGGGACAAACCCACATTAGTTAAACACACTTTCAACTTCATTTTAACATATCTATTCACTTGTATATTTTATGTTATATTATTTAAACATATTAAATAATAAAATACATAAAATTTCCAACACATAGAACTACATATAAAACACTTTTATAAATGTATTGACCGCAAATCCGGATTTTGAAAAGATATGGACATAATGAATTGGAAAACAATTCGTACACCATCAAATGTGTTTCACTGTATTGTACAGTACAACACTTTAAAGCACATTTGGTGGTGTACGGTCAAAAGTTAGTGCTGTAAAGATCAGCACCCTAATGCATTATACTATAATTCTCTCATATCTGTCCAGTGGCCACCATCCGTCACTTTTTAGAGGAATCCTGGGTTCGAGTCTTGCCAAAGGCAAATTTGAGATAATCAGAGGATTATTAAGTGGTTGAGATTCATATGGACACTAATTTGGCTAAGGATTAGTGGGGGTGCCAAATGGTACATGCAATCAGGAGATTCTCGTCCAATTACTCTCTTTTTTAGTAATTCTCTCATATCTTATATAAGTTACGTATATCTAGTTTTCTTACAAACAGCACATAACAAATTCCTTTTTGGTCAATATAACTTTTATGATAAATGAGACTTTATCACACCCTCATTTGACATTTACAAAAAATGTAATCTTTTTGAGAAAGTAAAACGGGACAAAACTTTGTTCGGGTGTCCAATGCATTTCCACCAAACAAGCTATTTTTTCTCGTATGAGAGCTGGATGAACCCGTGAATTTTGACCCGTTGACTTGTTGTGTAAATTGACTAACAAACTTGTTGAATGAAATAATTGGGCCCATTTGTGATTATATGGCTATGTAGTATGTAGTCGGTATTTAATTGTGCAACTAATGGTAATGTGGTTGAGAAGGGAAACGGGTCGGCCCGTGGGTAGTCCATGACCCACCAGCCCCCCCCAAGACCCATTTCCCCTTATCCTTTTCTCATTTCTCTCTTTTCTCTCTATCTCTCCTATCCTCTCTCAAGTAAAAGAACCCTCTTTTGGTTCTTCATCAATTCTTGCATCAACTTTGTGTTTGAAACTACCATAATACAAGAATCATAGCCATCTTCATCTCGTTTGCTTCCTATCGAAGAATCAAAGGTGGAAATCTTCCATTCTTAGCCACTTTGACCTAATTTCGGGTTTAAGCTCAAGGAGGTGTTTGTGTAAGTCAAAATCATCCCATTTATTTCCATTTATGCTTGTTCATATGTTTCTAGTTGATTTGAGGTGATTTCGAGTCTTTAAAATGGTAAAATGGAATTTAGGGTTAGGGTTAGGGTTTGAATGATTTGTGAGTGATTTTGATGTTTTGGTCGAATTTGTGGGTTGGGTTATGTATATTTATGTTCAATAATGCTAAGTTATGCTTCAAATCAGGTTAAAAGTCTTTACAAATCGATTTGGGTTGGTTTGGGTCGATTTGGGGGTTTTGGGTTCGTGTTTCTTGATGAAACTGCTGGTGCTGGCTGCAGGAGGTGGTCACTGCGGCGCAGTGAGCTCCACCTTTGCTCACTGCGGCGCAGTGCCTTTGTACTGGTTCTGGGCCAGTTTAGCCACTGCGGCGCAGTGGGCATAGTTCTTGCCCACTGCGGCGCAGTGCATTGTTTCTGGTCCTGGTTCAGTTTAGCCACTGCGGCGCAGTGGGCATAGTTCTGGCCCACTGCGGCGCAGTGGATGGTCACTGTGATTATATGTGTGTCGATTTTCAAATTGTTGAGGTTGTATAATTGACATTTCAGTATTATGATGTATAATTATAGGTTGTGGAGGTGTGGACCCTATTACTCGTTTGTAATCTTTTACTAACTTCTTTGCCGGACAAGGTGAGTTTCGTATCTCCCTACTCGCTTGAGATTCGGGCTGAAAAGTGTAAACCTTGCTTGGTTACTTGCAATGATTGATTTATTGATTGATGGTCTTAGTTGTTAGTCTTATGTGTTAGTTCCTTTCGTTTGATTGGGTTAAATTGGTTCGAGTATTGGATTGTTGAGACGGTTTTCATGTTTGAATGACTTAGTTTATGTTTGTTAAGTATCTAGTAATAATAGGATAGACGTACATACATGAAAGTCGGTTATGCCTTCATTGGGTTTTAGATGTGGTGGGAAGGCTGCGGGTGACCCTATATATAAGCATCTGGGACTCGAAGGAAGCAGAATCCTCTGAAGTATATGTACGTATAGTTGGTTTGAATTGTGGTTAATGGCTTATGGTTGCCGAATGTTGATTATTGGGTTAAGATTGACGATTATCGATTGTTAGTTTATGGTTCATCATATGTTGATTGACTTGGGTTATGTTTTGACAAAGTATTAATGGCTGATGTTGATGAGTGGTGATTATCGGTTTATGATTGACGATTATTGATGGATGACTCAGGTTTGGCGAATATTGATTATTGATTCATATTCATCGTATATTGATTGTCGGTTTATGAATTATGCATTTACATTTGATTGTAAGCATTGCATACATTGTTGATGAGCCTCGGCAGGGGATTGCCGACATCCTGGTGCATAGATGTATGCACCCATTTTGGATGTAGAACGTGACCCCGAGTATATAGACATATATATCTCGATGATTTTGAGATACAGCCTTGTTCATGGTAATGACAGAAGGGTATCGTTGCATAAGTGACTGGAGATCACGCATAGGATAGACATGTTTGCTTATTCATGCATTTGGCACTTACTTTGATTTGCATATCATTTGTGCATTCTCATTTACACATTTACTTGTCTTGTGTAATCTTGATGTTGGGCGATGTTGTGTTATGTAGAGGCTCGCTGTAAGTCATGTCTAGCCTCTATTCTTATATTGTGACTATTGATGTTGGCTCTTTACGAACCATTACTACGGACTCACCAACCTTGTGTTGACTATGCTTAGTACACTTTTCATGCCTCATCGCCCACGACCCCGAGTCCCGGGCGCGGGCGCGTCGGGTGCTTCGCACCCTCCTTGCCCACTTGGGGTGTAGCCCCTTATAAGGAATTATTATTCCTCCAACACTCCTCCTTATAAACACATTTAATGTTTATACTTCTACCAATGTGGAACAAACCCACATTAGTTAAACACACTTTCAACTTCATTTTAACATATCTATTCACTTGTATATTTTATGTTATATTATTTAAACATATTAAATAATAAAATACATAAAATTTCCAACACATAGAACTACATGTAAAACACTTTTATAAATGTATTAACCGCAAATCCGGATTTTGAAAAGATATGGACATAATGAATTGGAAAACAATTCGTACACCATCAAATGTGTTTCACTGTATTGTACAGTACAACACTTTAAATCACATTTGGTGGTGTACGGTCAAAAGTTAGTGCTGTAAAGATCAGCACCCTAATGCATTATACTATAATTCTCTCATATCTGTCCAGTGGCCACCATCCGTCACTTTTTAGAGGAATCCTGGGTTCGAGTCCTGCCAAAGGCAAATTTGAGATAATCAGAGGATTATTAAGTGGTTGAGATTCATATGGACACTAATTTGGCTAAGGATTAGTGGGGGTGCCAAATGGTACATGCAATCAGGAGATTCTCGTCCAATTACTCTCTTTTTTAATAATTCTCTCATATCTTATATAAGTTACGTATATCTAGTTTTCTTACAAACAGCACATAACAAATTCCTTTTTGGTCAATATAACTTTTATGATAAATGAGACTTTATCACACCCTCATTTGACATTTACAAAAAATGTAATCTTTTTGAGAAAGTAAAACGGGACAAAACTTTGTTCGGGTGTCCAATCCATTTCCACCAAACAAGCTATTTTTTCTCGTATGAGAGCGGGTGGATGAACAATGAATTAGGTGTGGAAAAGAAATAAAATGGATAAGTAGAAAACACAATTTTGTCGTTACGTATATATTTTGTGGATTATTCTAATTTTAGTGAAGTTTTATACAATTGATTGAAGCTATATATAAATGTCAACATTTATTAGTCACCAAAATTTAATAATACTAATCTCTAAATATATATAATAGAGAAACTTTAATTCAAAAATAGAAAAGTTTGGACCCTTAGATAAAATTCAACTTTTAATTAGAACCATTAGATCAAATGTTGATGTTATATACCTTTTATAACTTTTTAAAATTTAATTTTAATTTATAAAATTCATATATGCTCATTAGTTATGGAAAATAGTTGTCTACATTTTATGATTATAGAAAGTAATTAATTTAATTATATAACTATGAAAAGTAATTCTAAACTTTATTTTTAAAATCACTTTTTTTTTTTTTGTTATTTCAAATTATGACTTTATATATCTTTTATCATATAACTTAATAAATATTAGTTATGGTTATAACTCTTATAAGTATTTAATTTTACATCGTTTATATATTATGATATTTAAATAAAAAGTACTTCTGATGGGTATATGGTGTCTAAAATAATCAAAATTTAAAAAATTATAAAAATGACAGCATCATCATTTTTTAACATCTTTTATTTATGTTTGTTAAATTAATAAAGTGGTACAAATATAAAATAAAATAAACAATATATATTTTTGTTTCGTTTTGGTTGGTTCGGTTTTTCATATGAATCCAAAAATGAATCATAATTTTCGGTTTTCAGAAAATCAAAACAAAAAACCATTGGTTTTTTCAGTTTTCGGTTTTTTCGTTTCGAATTATTCGGTTTTATGTTTTTTTTGGTTTTTGGTTCGTTTTTTTCTCACCCCTACTACTTAGTTTCCATATATGAATTTAAAAATATTAACAGTTTTTATTAATTTTTGTTTCATGGAAACTTTTAGATGCAAATGAAACTATTAATAGACAAGTTAATATAATTACAAGTTAAAAAAAACTTACGATCCCTTATCTTTCACCATCTTCATAATGATACATCAAACCTGAAGCCCCTATGTTTGTTACATATGAAGATTAGGTATATGAAAAATTGGTCACTAAAATCTTTTTTTTTTAATCTACACCGTGCCAATATTATATATATATATATCATATATTTATATGTAAAAAAAACATATATATATATATACTTCAAATCATTACATTATATGTAAGCAAATATAACATTATTGTTTATTCAACACCTTTCAATTATAATTTGTCAATATACATTATCACAAAACATAAGTATTTTATTAGTTATATATGTCTATCCGCGTATTACGCGGAATATAATCTAGTTACTAAAGTATTGCAAAATTTTTGTAGCAATTTTATTTAAAAGTTTGTATTATCATCTTTTGTCATTGTCTCGTGAAATAACCTACTAAAAAAAACTTGCAACTTGTGTGGTTCACCAATGGGTAACAACACGGTGAAACACCCACGTTACTAACACGAAGTCATAAGTCATGACAAACAAAAAGAACCCCCTGCAGTTTGGATGACTAAGTTCTATGGTTGCTTCTCTATGGTTGCGCATTGGTTTCTTTTGGAGGTGTGTTATTTTTGCTAGTGGTTTGTATCTAGTTGTGTAGCTTCGGGTTCTATTGTTTTTCTCCTTGGCACTTGTTTGGAACTATATATCAAAAATATCACAGACTGAAAAACGGTGGGACGATCTCTGTCGATAAGATTTTTCTTATGTCTTACTTAACGTAATTGACATAAGTTTTTTTCATCGCTTTTTTAGTTTTCATAATTCAAGTGTCAAAGAAGGTTTTAGTTTATGATACTATTGTATTTCTAGTATAGTTTTTGCCTGTCTTTATTGTACTTTACTGATTGTATTTGGACTATTTGTTGATTAGCGTTTTGCTAGTTATCTTCATCATTAATAATTATGTCGTTCAAAAACAAAAAACTACAATAAAAATTTCTGTAAAATATTAAAATTATGACATGGGGTTTTTACCTATATATATATCGGGGTTGGCGATATAATTTTTTTTTTCTGTTAAGATTAGTAAGGAAAAGAGAAAAGATAAAAAAAAAAAAAAAAAAAAAAAAAAAAAAAGAAAAAAAAAAAAAAAAAAAAAAAAAAAAAAAAAAAAAAAAAAAAAAAAAAAAAAAAAAAAAAAAAAATCAAATTATCAATGATTATATACAAAAAAAAACAATATATCTAATTATACAATCTAAAACTTTCATGAAAAAAAAAAAAAATACAAAAAAAAACAATATATCTAATTATACAATCTAAAACTTTCATGAAAAAAAAAAAAAAAAAAAAAAAAAAAAAAAAAAAAAAAAAAAAAAAAAAAAAAAAAAAAAAAAAAAAAAAAAAAAAAAAAAAAAAAAAAAAAAAAAAAAAAAAAAAAAAAAAAAAAAAAAAAAAAAAAAAAAAAAAAAAAAAAAAAAAAAAAAAAAAAAAAAAAAAAAAAAAAAAAAAAAAAAAAAAAAAAATTAACCAATAAAATAAAATTAGCACAACTCAAATAAAAGACATAAACTCAATTAACCAATCACAACTCTCAATTTCTCTAATTTAATTGAATTACCACATGTCATAATATAATTTTACATTTTTTTGTTTTCCATCATCAATTTACGTGTTTAAACATTTTTCTTAAAATAATAATTTTATTGGAATAAAATACATAAAATATAAAACTCATGTTTATCCAAAATATCCAACTAATTTAATAATTTAAAAATATTTTTTTAATAAATAAAAAAAACCAACTTGGGTTACAATTAGTCTTCATTATCTATCTATAATTATAATTTATTTAAGTTATTTTTAATTACTCGTATAACTTATCAAATTATCAATGATTATATACAAAAAAAAACAATATATCTAATTATACAATCTAAAACTTTCATGAAAAAAAAAAACAACAAAAACTACAAGAAGTTTTTTAATTGTATGGTTAGGAAAACAGACAACAAGCCTTGACATGATATTGATAGACGAACGAGTTAAACGCTTTTGTCAATGTTCCAGTATTACATTCTGTTACTTTGATTTTCATTACATTTTTATATTTGAATTTATCGGTTTGATCTTTCATAACTTTAATTACATTCTTTATATTTGAATTTACTGATTTGTTCTTTTACAGCTTTTCTTAAATTACACATATTTAATTTTATCTTTAAGATGTCATAAATAATATGTGTATTTGACCAAATTCCTTCGACGTTCGGTGACAACATGTAGCTAGTCGTCGCTGTAAGTTTTGTGGCCAAATGCCTTTTTTCCAGTAGTGGACTTCTTGACTAAGATTTCATACCCTATGCACGC
The DNA here is from genome assembly GCA_034093135.1 of Erigeron breviscapus. Taxonomy (NCBI): domain Eukaryota; kingdom Viridiplantae; phylum Streptophyta; class Magnoliopsida; order Asterales; family Asteraceae; genus Erigeron; species Erigeron breviscapus. Next base: position 80,812,320 of record CM067167.1, read on the forward strand.
AGCACGCTTTTAATTATTTTGGATATTTTATCAACTTATATTTCCGGTATAAGGTAGAAACTAATTAATGATCATATATGGTCACCTCATGAAGTTACTACTTACTAGTGAGGCTTTTTCCTATATATAATGGTCATATCATTGCATTTGCTAACAACTATTAGGTGATTCGTTCCTTTCATGCTAACTTTTTTTATTTTTTATTTCAATTTCAATCACTCATAATTGCTACACAAAGCTAAGATCGACCTAACGTATATATAACTCATTTCTTTGAGTTTTTGAACAACTAGACTTGACTTTGAATTGTTATAGTAGTATATAATTAAAATAAAATAAAGAACAGTAAATAGCTACTCTTTTCATGGAGTTCTAAGTTGACAAATATAAAAATCTTGACGCAATAGGTTGTTAGATAATTAATTTCGACAAATTAAACAAAGTAATTATTTTTCAGATTAAACTAAATATAGTAACGATTTTTATAAGTGAATAACCAAGTTAGTAGTAACATATAAAATTGCAAAAAATTAGTGTAGTCTCTACGATGATGTCACTTTTTAATTAGATAACAATAGGAAGTGTATGAGCTTTCTTAGTAATTTATGTATCCTGTCTTTTTAATTCAAAAAGTCAAATTGCTATCACTGTCTCCTTAACTAACCGTCACCTCCCTTAGATACCAACATAATCTTTGCTCCTTGACGACACTCCTTAAATATAAGTCATTCATGTATAAGCACATCTATAATCACTTGACAAGAGTAGTAGTGCAATATGTATGATCATATATTTTCTAGAAGTTTTAGCAAGAATGAGCAGAAAAGGTTTGGAAATTGTGCATTTGTGATATGCATTTTTATTGCTTTTACTCTTTGGACCATTTTTAGGCCTAACTTCCACCTATCAATTTGTAAGTCATTTCTCAACTCATTTTCTTAAGGTAATGTATTATATATGTGATGAACTTACTTAATCCCTTTTTTTCTATTGTAGTGAACTTGGAGATGTCTACAAGTAGCAATCTAGACATGGTTATCTTAAGTACTTCTCGAGTCGAGCAACAAATAGGTGAAAAAGATGGAAAAGTTATTCTCAAGCCGCTAAATCCCCCTTCGTGTGACAATCACACCAAAAGTAGCAATTCGGGCAAGGGTCACTTGGATAAACAACAATTTAGTGTTCCATCATATGTCAATCACACCAAAAGTATAAGTTTTGGCTCCAAATCTAGTGTTAAACCAGCACCATCTATTCTTCCTTCTCAAAGCAAAAATGATAGTTTTGAAGATTCTCATAAATTTGTCAACTCAGTAGGTATTTTATTTCAATTATCAAAGAAGCGTGAGGTTCTACAAGTGTCCCTAACCCCATATTAACATATGTTATATGATAAGGGGGAAATTTTTAAAATATGGTTAGGGTTGATGATCTACCAAAACATGTTTTTAAAAATAACAATAGACTTTTTGAATAAGACAATGTAGTCATAATCGCCTTCTAAACAATTTTAACTGATTTTTAAAAACAAATAATGGGGTTTGAACTCACAACATCTTAGAACCATTTGAGTCGTGGACTTCTAGTTGTTTATTTGTTAAACATTATTCCTCTAAAGGCTTATAGTAAAGTATAATTTAAATCAATACATCACTTTTTATAAATCGGGCTAAACTATATTTTGCAGATTGCATCTTATCAGAAGCCTTATCAGATTATTGCAATATCAAAGGGATGGTAAGAATTCATGGGCCTAGCTCCACCATTTTCACTACTAATTTGGCTGGAAATAAGTCATGGATCATAAAACCTTACCCAAGAAAGGGAAGCGGTGCGATGAAATATATTCGAGAATGGAAGATAAAGCCTGTCGAAGATCAAGATATGCCAAATTGCGCCAGATACGCAGCTGATGATGTCGTTTTAAGAGATCCAATTGTGATACATAAACAAGGGTGGGATGTACTTAGGAAAACTTATTTGGTTCAACAAAATGTAAAGCTTGATGTTCGAAGGTTCAGATCCACTTTGTTAAAAGCTATAAAGCTTTTACGGACCAACCCATAAAAGTTTATACTATATATTTCCCATTTTAATTCTTGTAATTGTACATTATGTAAAAACAATTGACAATCGATCCATGATGTAACCCTGTAATTATATATCTGTATTTATTCGACTTATGAATAAAAATTAATTATTCGATTCATTTTTTTTCCCGACATTTAATATATGGATGTAGAAAAAGCTTCTCATTTTGATGAATTGGAATCATCTCTTTTCCATTTCTATTTACCCAGTTCATATAGAGCCTATTAGCTGATCACAAGGAATTCTGTAACATCCGTGAGTTTTGACCCGTTGACTTTTCGTGTAATATGACTAACAATTTAAGTTAATGAATTATTGAGTCGTTTTGTGAATTAAATGACAATGTGTTATATTCGGGTCGATAATATGTTTTGATCGGTGTTCAAATGTGTAACGATTGTAATTTGGCTTGAGAAGAGAAACGGGTCGGCCCGTGGGTAGTCCACGACCCACCAGCCACCATTGACCCATTTCTCCCCATATCTCTTTCTCCCCCTTTCATTTCTTATCTATCTATCTTTTCTCTCTTTCTCTCAAGTAAAAAGGCAAGGAAACCATTTCATTTCATTCCTTCACCTCTCTAGCATCGATTGGTGTTTTGAAACTGATATAACACTAGAATCATCGCCATCTATACCACATTATCGTCATATTGAAGAATCAAAGGTGGAAGTTCTTGCATTTTAACCCATTTTGACCTAAATTCGGGTTTAGCTCAGAAAGGAAGTTTTGGTAAGTCTAATTCATCCCATTTACTTCTATTTATGTTAGTTTATTCGTTTCTAGTCATCTCGTACATTTACAAGTTCTAAATCGCCTTAAAATGAGTTTTGGGTAAATTTAGGGTTTTATTAGGGTTTGATCGATTTGGTGAATTTGATGATGTTATGGATGGAAATACGGGTTTGGGCAAGTGTATTTAGGTGTTAGAAGGTCAAATGTATCATCAAAACGAGTCTTTTAACCTTAGATGTCGATTTAGGGTTTGGGGTTCATGAGATTAGGTTTTGGTTCTTGTTTTTCTGCACAAATTGTTCCTGGTCGTTTTGCTGCCCAGTATGGGGCGTAACTTACGGCCCTATGGGGCGTAGGTTACGCTAGTTCTATTCTGGATGGGCGTAAGTTACGGCCCTTTGGGGCGTAGCTTACGCCGAATGCTCCATCTTACGCCAAAACCTACTGTTTACGCCACTCCAGACGCCTAAAGAATTGCACTTTGGAGAGCACCGTACCTTACGCCCCCTTTACACTAAAATTTTATAAGGGGCGTAACCTACGCCAGAGTGGGGCGTAGGTTACGCCAGTTGTACTTTCCAGAATTTCTTGTTTGACCTAAATTGACTTTCTGGACCTTTTTACGCGTCGAGCATTGATCTAATTCACTTCTTATCTTATGTAACATTGATTAAGAGTCTTAAAAGTCATTTAACGTCGAGAAGCACTTGGAAACCTAATTAGGGTTTTGTCGAGAAACTGTTAAGTTACGTATATGTGTTTATGTATGTGATGTGAATGTATATGATCGATATTTAGGTGTTGGACGCGAAGTGAACATTGTACGACAATAACTTGACTTTATATCAATCTTAGCTTTTCATATCCGATCGAGGTGAGTTTCGTATCTCCCTACTCGCTTGAGATTCGGGCTGAAAAGTGTAAAACTTGCGTGTTTACTTACGTTGTTGATTGGTTGATTATTTTGGATTAAATGTTGGATTGATGAGACGGTTTATTACGTTTGATTGACTTGATTTATGTTTTGTTAAGTATTTCATTAATATTATGATAGACGTACATACATGGAAGTCGGTTATGCCTTTCATTGGGTTTTAGATGTGGTGGAAAGGCTGCGGGTGACCCTATATATAAGCATCTGGGACTCGAAGAAAGGTCGTAGCAACCCTATAGTGTGTATAAAATTCTATATTTTCAGTGCTATTTTTTAGTATTAGTGTAATTTAAAGCTAATTGACCTTCCACCAAAGCATACATCTAGAATCTCATACGTTCATCCTAACTCAATTTAAGATTACTGGTATATTTTATACACTAATTGACCTAAAATTATGTCTTTGCCACTAATAGAACTTGAGTAAATGGAAACATAATTTTCTATATATACTCAACATGATTATATATACATGTGTTGTGTGAACTAATCATTTATAAATATTTGATGATGGAAAATCGATATATCTATACTACTTTATATATTAAAAAAACATTAATTTATTATTATAAATTGTAAATTCAAATTTAGAATAAGATTTCTATGTAAAAAAAATAACAAACTTTGTAGTTATTAACTCGATCATTCATGTTATCGAAACCATTTGAACTATGTGTATAAACAGTTTTCTATTTCGTAAGCATTTACGTGTACTTTATTATTTTGTTATAAAGATTTCTACTAAATAGAAAATATATTATACAAAGCTATAATATAATCTGATGTGAACAAAAAGGATAGGGTGACTAGCACGGATAAACTAATAATCGGATACTTTTAGTGACAAATGCCGAGTATGATAGACGTCACTTAAATGGAATCTACGACTAAAAGTTGTAACTACTACGCTATCCTTTTTGTTCACATAAGGATAGAGATCTAAAAGTATAAGTAGTTAGAGATCTAAAAAAACTCACATGACCTCAAATATTATACATAATTTAAAATGATAATAACAATAATGATGATGATGAAAATAGTTGTTAGTAAACATGAAGATATATCTCTCTGATAATATAGCACTCGGAGTAGCAATCTAGCACCTTCAATTCCTTGATTCGCCCCCACCTAGCTGCAACATCACCACTAAAATCAGTTCACAAACTATGAGACAAGTTGAATGCTATTCCTTTAACAATTAGAAAAAGATCAAGAATTATTTAACTCTTTTTTATTAAAAAAAAAAAGTATCTTTAATCACCATGATCTACAACTCGACATTTATTTGTATCTTTAATCAGAGAGCAATTAAATAAATAAATAAACCGATTAGTGCAAAAGGCAAATATGGTAGTTTAGGGCTTTAGATGAAGATACATATTAGCAGCATTATTATGAAAGTGTTTGTATGATGCAACACAAATTAAGAATAGTAATATTATTAAAGAACAATAAAATAAACTAATTTAACAATGGCAAAATCAAGAACAGTAATATTATGAAAAAACATTAAAATAAAAAATTGTTTAACAATTTAGCAATGATGAACCCCAAGTAAAAAAAAAAAAAACTGATCTCTCTTCAGTATAACGACAGAAATAAACAACTAACCATAGGTATGAATTAACCAAAATTCATTAATATAAACACAAGAAACATTGATCTTTTTGATTAAAAAGAAAACATACATCCTCATGATATTGTTAGGGTTCGTGGTTGAAAAACTGTGATGAAATCCATTTAATGAAAGACCTTTAAATCTAACGGGATTTGAGTTATCTCTTGTGCATTGAAAATCAGAGTATAGTTTGAAATGCAATCCATGCAATTAATGTGTTTTTGTTTGCTTTGTATATTATTTGACATTATTATTATTATTATTATTATTATTATTATTATTATTATTATTATTATTATTATTTTCTTATTAGAAATTATTATTATTATTATTATTATTATTATTATTATTATTATTATTATTATTTTATTTTATTATTATTATTATTATTATTATTATTATTATTATTATTATTATTATTATTATTATTATTATTATTATTATTATTATTATTATTCATTATTATTATTATTATTATTATTATTATTATTATTATTATTATTATTATTATTATTATTATTATTATTTTGTAAATGATAAAATTAAAAAGGAAGTATTCAAACTTGAACTTAATACCATGTAAACATCGACCAGCTATAAAGCAATCTAATAACTTGATAGTCTCTCTTAAAATACCATCTTAACTGTAAAACAACATTAGTTTCTTTGTATACTTATTTGTAGAACCATACAGCCATACTCAAATTTGCTAGTAATATTACTGTATTATGATATATGATTTGAAGCACAACAGTACAAAAAGGAGCCTTATGTTGTTATTATTATTATCACTATTTTTATTATTATTTTTTTTATTATTATATTATTATTATATTCTTATTATTATTATTATTATTATTATTATTATTATTATTTTTTATTATTATTATTATTATTATTAACTAAAACATTCTTATTATTATTATTATTATTATTATTATTATTATTATTATTATTATTATTATTATTATTATTATTATTATTATTATTATTATTTATTTATTATTATTATTATTATTATTATTATTATTATTATTATTATTATTATTATTATTATTATTATTATTATTATTATTATTATTATTATTATTATTATTATTATTATTATTATTATTATTATTATTATTATTATTATTATTATTATTATTATTATTATTATTATTATTATTATTATTCAGAATCAGAATGATCATTATTATTATTATTATTATTATATTATTATTATTATTATTATTATTATTATTATTATTATTATTATTATTATCTTTCATATTATTATTATTATTATTATTATTATTATTATTATTATTATTATTATTATTATTATTATTATTATTTTGTAAATAAAAAAAAAAAAAACTGATCTCTCTTCAGTATAACGACAGAAATAAACAACTAACCATAGGTATGAATTAACCAAAATTCATTAATATAAACACAAGAAACATTGATCTTTTTGATTAAAAAGAAAACATACATCCTCATGATATTGTTAGGGTTCGTGGTTGAAAAACTGTGATGAAATCCATTTAATGAAAGACCTTTAAATCTAACGGGATTTGAGTTATCTCTTGTGCATTGAAAATCAGAGTATAGTTTGAAATGCAATCCATGCAATTAATGTGTTTTTGTTTGCTTTGTATATTATTTGACATTGCAATTGCAATTGCAATTGCCTTCAATAATTAAAAAATATGGCATTGCAATAATTAATAAATAATCAATGGATTATCTTGTTTAACTATTATGTTTTTCCAAAAATAAATCAAAAGCATTGTGGTTCAAGTGGCAAATCATAACTAGGGATGACAACGGGCCGGGTATGGTCTGGGTTTTGCTAATCCCGGACCCGGACCCGATTAATAATCCCCGTCCCAAACCCGGACCCGGACCCGACGGGTCCCCGTTTACTTACTAACCGTCGGGTAACGGGTTTCCCCACAGGTAAACGGGTTATTATTATTATTATTTTGTAAATGATAAAATTAAAAAGGAAGTATTCAAACTTGAACTTAATACCATGTAAACATCGACCAGCTATAAAGCAATCTAATAACTTGATAGTCTCTCTTAAAATACCATCTTAACTGTAAAACAACATTAGTTTCTTTGTATACTTATTTGTAGAACCATACAGCCATACTCAAATTTGCTAGTAATATTACTGTATTATGATATATGATTTGAAGCACAACAGTACAAAAAGGAGCCTTATGTTGTTATTATTATTATCACTATTTTTATTATTATTTTTTTTATTATTATATACGGTTCGGGTATACGGGTTTGGGGCGGGTTTCGGGTATACGGGTCGGGTATGCGGGTTTTCATCTAAAACCGTCCCCGGACCCGAACCCGCAAAAAAAATTAAAACCATCCCCATACCCGACCCTAGACCCGTCTACCCGGACCCGAACCCGGCCCAAAAATGTCGGGTTTCGGATTTCCCCATCGGGTACGGGTTTCTTTGCCATCCCTAATCATAACACATGCTAAATTGAGGTTGTGGGTTCCATCCTCACCTCTTGCATTTTTATATAATTTATTAAATATGCAGATTACATGCTTATGTAGGATTCTTAAATGCTTATGTGGCGTATGTAGTGCTAACGTGGCACGCTGACGTGTAGCTCGAATCAATATGGTGATGCCACGTCAGAAAAAGCTGAGGTGGCGAGCTCAGAGAGTGCCACGTGAGCACTTGGAGATAGCCTTATATATATATACTAGAGTATTGTCCCGCGTAATACGCGAGTAAACATATATGATTACTATAATGTTACCGTATATTTAAAAAAACATATGTTGACATTTATATATATTACATGTTGGAAAAAAATTAATATTATGATTATGACCATTTTTTGTTACATATGTAACCGGGTTATGATCAGATAACTAAAATTTCGTGAAAACTAAAAAGCTGGCCAAAACACACTATGATTGAAATTTGACACAACGTGTTTTCAGAAAACACATTGTGTTAAATACAGATCACAGTGTATTAAAGCACAATGATTCAAATAGTTATAAATCGTATTTTAAAATACGGGAAAAGGTGAAAACCATTATAGAAAATACAAAATACTTTACACAACTCATAGGATATAAGTAGCACATTTTAGCATTTATTTCTTATTCATTTAAGGATGACTTTAGGACTTTGTTATATATATATCGTAACTGATTAAAAGATTACATTAATATTAGCATTGAAGTTTTACACAAGCATCTAAACTCCAAAGTAATACTTATGAGTATTAGTATTATTATTATTAAGGGCTTGATAACTCATTTGATCTATATGAATTTGATTATGAAATATTAATTTTTATAATAATTGTTTTCCAATCAATAAATTTCGTTTTTAAGTTTTGAGTTTAAGATTTCACTTTTCCCACTATTTTTATCAAAAGTCGGTTTGGTCCAGTTTTAAGTACGATCATTTGTACGTTGCAATATCTCAAGTTAAATCGAAAAGTATCATATGGTGATAATCAACGAATGTCATACAGGGGCATAAATCTCATTATTTAAAAAAAAATAATACAATAAGGTGACATCCAATTGGGCAATATGCGGAACTCGAACCACACATGTCTGAGATAAAACTCAGGGCTCTCGAAACACCCCCCACCACCCAATAATCCACTTTTATAAATGTAGGAAGTGAGATTCGAACCTTGATGGATTTCCGCAAGGTCTAAGACCTTACTAATGAGTCACCAACCTATTTGCAAAAGTCTTATTAATTTATGTTTTTTTTGTTTTCCAAAACTAATTTACACTTTCAACGAAATTTGAAATATTTACATATTATTATCTATAGTATATTATAATAACTAAGAAGGGTATATTTTGACAAATCATAATTTACACATTTCTGTTTTCCAATACTAATTTATTATTATTATTATATTATTATTATTATTTATTATTATATTATTATTATAATTATATTTTTATTATATAGATATATAGATATATTATTATTATTATATTATTATTATTATTGTTATTATGATATTAGTATTATTATTTGTTTTTATTTGGTAATATTAAAATGTTTTATATTATTATTATTATTATTATTATATTATATTATATTATTTTTAATATTATTATTGTTATTATATTATTATTATTATTATTTTTATTATTTTAATATTAAAATGTTTTATATTATTATTATTATTATTATTATATTATATTATTATATTATTTTATTATTATTATATTATTATTTTATTATTATATTATTATTATTATATTATTATTATTATTATTATTATTATATTATTATTATTATATTATTATTATTTATCTATTTATTATTATTATATTATTATTATTATTATTATTATTATTTATTATTATTATTATTATTATTATCTATAATCTAACTAAAAGAGGAGGTTGGGGGTACACTTGGCACCCCTAATCCCCCTCTTTGAGCCTAATCCTCCTCCTTATTAATTTTCTATTTTTTTAATATTTTATTTATATATATATTATTATTATTATTATATTATTATTATTATATTATTATTATATATTATTATTATTATTATCTATAATCTAACTAAAAGAGGAGGTTGGGGGTACACTTGGCACCCTAATCCCCCTCTTTGAGCCTAATCCTCCTCCTTATTAATTTCTATTTTTTTAATATTTTATTTAATAAATAGCCGACCTTATTATTAATTAAATAATTATCTTTAAAAGTTCTCCCAAAAATTATTATTATTATCTATATATATACAACCTAGAAAAAACCCTCACATATTATAAACCCCCCCAAAAAAACATACGGCCAAAAAAAAACTTCGATCGATGTCAAAAGGGTTTTTTAATTTATATACTTTGTTCATATTCATTATTATTATTATATTATTATTATTATTTATTATTATTATATTATTATTGTTATTATTATCATCTCTTTTAATTTACTTTGTTGTCCATCATAGGTTCTTTATGGCTTCTTCTTCAACAACAAAAAATAAGACCACATTAGTTCATCGATCTTAAGCCAACACATGTTAACCATCATCTACGACTCCGTGTTGTGCATGTATGGACTGTTTCGGAGTGGAACAACCCGAAGAAAATCAAAACCTTCGAGATGGTCTTTGTTGATGAATTGGTATGTATTTTTCAAATTATATACTATACACTTTTTGTTTCTCTTTTTGTTTCTCTTTTTGTTGAGCTTAACTCTAAATTGTTTAGTATAAAATTGTTGTTTGTGTTTGTAGTAAGTTTAGATATAAAAAAACTTCAAATTTTTTATTTAACTAAAGTTGAAAAAAATGGGTAAACTGAAATCATTATTTATATGGAGTTAATTTTCATATGTTTCTTCTTTAGCTTTCGTATTGATTAAGTTGTGATATTGGTCATATTGATTGTTGCTCGAATCATACTGTTAATGTGTAATTTTTTAAATCGTCTAAGTTGTGCATCTCTTTTTTTTTAATCAAGCAACTGCTTTCTATGGATGTTTATTGTGTGAAGTATGTGATAACTAAACTGCATATATAGAGATAGAGATTATAAAGTAAATTTGGGTTTTTGTTGAATTTTGTGTTTCAACTTTCAACATTAAAATTTAAGTTTCAACAATTTATTAAAACCACATTACATCAATAACTTACAATACTCGTCGTCGCCACCATCACCACCACCAATCATTGCCGCCACCTCCGCCGCCACCGCCACCACCTCAACTGCCGTCGCTACAGCCGAGCGCCACCACCACTGCCACCGCCATTACATCGGCGCCACCACTTGTCACTACCACTGCTGTAACACCCCAAGCCGAGGCTCGGAATATCACGGAAATCATATAGCGCAAGGTGGAATTACAATAGAACAAACTAAATGCAAATAAAGATTCAGTGAATCCATTACAAAACGAAACAAGTACCAAAATACATAAGGAGCAAATAACCATCAAAGTTTACAAAAGAACATCCGGATGATGGCAAATCGATCCTAAGTATAATGCAAAAGAGAAGGTCTATGAATCCTTGATTCATCAAGTCCAAAGCCCGGGTTAAACAGCAAGCAAACAACTATACTCCACGCCCAGGGATAACCTGATTACCTGAAAAGTGTACTAAGCATAGTCAACAAAAGGTTGGTGAGTTCGTAGTAATGGTCCACAAGGAACCATAAACAATAATCATAATGTACAAGTAGAGGCTAGACATGACTTACAGTGAGCCTCTAAGTAACACAACAATATCTAATCAACAAGATTACATAAGTACGAAATGCGTGTAAGTGAATGCTCAATGATATAAATGTCAAATGCAAGTACCAAATGCATAAATAAGTCAACATGCCTATCTTATGCGTGAACTCCAGTCACCTATGCAACGATACCCTTCTGTCATCACAATGAACAAGGCTGTATCTCAAAATCATCGAGATATATATGTCTATATACTCGGAGTAAGGAACTACATCCAAAATGGGTGCATACATCTATACACCAGGATGTCGGCAATCCCCTGCCGAGGGTCATCAACAATGTATGCAATGCTTACAATCAATTGCAAATGCATCAATCATGAACCAACAATCAATATACGATGAACTTGAACCAACAATCAATAATCGTAAGTTATAAGCCAATAATTAACATTCGACAAACATGAGCCAACAACCAATAATCATCAATCATAAACCAATAATTACCACTTAAACCAACTATACGTACATACACTTAAGAGGATTCTACTTCCTTCGAGTCCAGATGCTTATATATAGGGTCACCCGCAGCCTTCCCACCACATCTAAAACCCAATGAAGGCATAACCGACTTTCATGTATGTACGTCTATCCTAATATTAATGAAATACTTAACAAAACGTAAACCAAGCCAATCAAACGAAATGAACCATCACATCAATCCAACTATCAAGAAAATCAACCAATCAATCAATAAATGCAAGTAAACACGCAAGGTTTACACTTTTCAGCCCGAATCTCAAGCGAGTAGGGAGATACGAAACTCACCTCGATCGGCAAAGAAGCTTAAGTCGAGTTAATAAAAGATTAATAGTGAGTATTAGGATCCACACGGCCACAACCTATAAATATACATCATAATACCATAATGTCAACTTTACAATCTTAAACAAGTTGGTTTATTTAGTCTAAGTTGAGTCACAAACCCCTAAACACTTCTTCAACCTTACCGAGTAAGAAACAAGACACTTTGACTCGACATTTTTAGAAATGGAAGAAGATTCATACAAAATGATTGTTACTACAAGAAACTAGACTCTCTCACGATTCCAACGATAGGTCATACGACTTATTTGGACTTACGGATCAAAAGTTACGACCTTTCAAAATAAATCAGGTTTTGCTGTACTGGAGAAAAGGTGCGGCGCACCATTGAGGAGGTGCGGCGCACCAAGGCAGGTGCGGCGCACCAAGGAGAAGGTGCGGCGCACAAGTTGATCAGGGAGCCCAGTCCAGACTTTGGTGCGGCGCACCTTTGCCCAGATCAGTTCCAAATCAACCCAAACACGAACCAAACTCAACCCAAACTCAATTTTTGATCACCAAATCGACTAGTGATGTTTCAAGACTCATTTTGATGCTTATGTTAGAAATATAAATGTAGTAGTTGATTTGTGTACCTTATGTTAATTTGTACTTATATTGTAAACTTGTTACAATGGAAGGGGGCATAGTGTAAATAGCTCATATGTATATAAACCCCCTCCATTATGATAATTGTAACCTTTCACCTCATAATACTAGCTAATCCTTCCCTGACATCTCTCTACTCTCTCTCTACTTTCTCTCACTAGAAACCTCCATTAACACACACTAAAACACACACTAAAGCTCGAATTCTAATCATAACAATTGGTATCAGAGCACAATCAGAGTTGTTGAACGATCCACAAGCTTATTACAAGCTTAATTTGTGCTTAATTTCAGAATTTGAGCATTTTTCTGAAAGGTTCATTTGCAGAGCTCACTGTTTCAGTGATTCCTGCAAATTAAGTGTGTTTCTGTCCTAATTTTGTTCACCGATCGATTTAATATCAATATATCTTCCTTCGCTATCAATTTCAGAAGCTAATTTCATCATTTGAGTGGTTTTCGGTCGAGCTCTACAAATCGCATGTTCGTGAGGGTTTGAGTTCCAGTTGAAATTAGCATCTAATTTGTTTGAGGATTTGTGCGCATTGATTTTCTGAACATTTTGATATAAAATTCGAGTTCTAATTCGCAAAAATGAAGAAGATATCGAAGATTTTCATTCTTCTCTGCAAATAAGGGTTTGGCTGAACGAAGAAGATAACCTAACCGACTATTTTGTCGTGTTGTGGTTACTCGCATTTGCAGAAGTCTTTGGCTAAAGTGTGGTTCTTACTTGTACTATTTGCAGAGCAATTTGCTCGGCAAATACGTGTTTCAGAAATTTGGCTAAGTACTGGAACTTCACTTGTTCTATTTGCAGAGAATTAAGCTCGGCATTTAGTTGTTTTTAAGAACTTGGTTACTTATACTATTTGCAGAGAATTAAGCTCGGCATTTAGTTGTTTTTAAGAACTTGGTTACTTATACTATTTGCAGAGAATTAAGCTCGGCATTTAGTTGTTTTTAAGAACTTAGTTACTTATACTATTTGCAGAGAATTAAGCTCGGCACTTAGTTGTTTTTAAGAATCTCAAATCAAAATTTTTCAAGAAAATTTCTCAAAACCATTTTTCATCAATATTCTTCGCGTGGGTTGAAAAATCAAGATTTTGAAATTTTGAAATTTCTTACTTGTTCTATTTGCAGAGGTTTAAGCTCTGCATTTAGTTGAAATTGAAAATTCTCAAATTTTTCTAAGTCTTTCAATTGCTTGAAATGGCTTCAAGGGAAGCTTTAGCACTTGGTTCTGAAGGAAGACCACCTGTCTTGTTTAGAGGATCTTATCCTCAATGGAAGAAAAGTTTCTGAACTGGATAGACAGGCAGAAAAATGGAAAACTGCTGAGAAAATCATACAAAGATGGTCCTGAAATTCCAAAGAACCCAGTAAATGGAGAAGTTTTACCAGAAGAGAGTTGGAACACAGATCAAAGAAACAGAGTTGAGGCTGACCAAAGTGCAATTGCCTTTCTTTACCAAGCACTTCCTGATGACATCTACTGCAATGTGGATTTCTATGAAACAGGAAAAGACATTTGGGATGAAGTGGAGAAGCAGATGGAAGGATCTGATGTGTCAAACACCATAAGGTTGTCGACTGTTCTGAACATGTATGAAACATTCAAACAACAAAAAGGTGAACCATTGAATGAGGTATACATCAGATTCTGCAATGTCATCAATGAGCTGAGAAAGAATGATGTGAAGAGAACCAATATGGAACTGAACATCAAATTCATAAAGAATCTGGAAGAGGAATGGCAAGTGTATGGAACCCAACTCAACCAACAATCAGACTTTGGAAAACTCACCATTCACACTCTGTTTGAAAAGCTACAACTTAATGTTGAGGATGTTCAGAGAATTCAGAAGAAGAAAGAAGAGAGTGTACATTCAGATCCATTGGCTTTGGTTGCTGAAAAGAAGACTTCAAGATTGTAAAGACACAGTTTTGTTGAAGTTCAAACTGATTCTGATTCGAGTGAGATGAGTGATTGTGATCTTGATGAAAGACAGAAAGAGATGTACAAGGAACTCGCTTATTTCACGAAGGCTTTCAAAAGGAAATTCTTCAAGAAGAAACCAACAAACAATCAGCTTAGGACTTCATCAGTCTCTTCATATGCCAAAAATGCGAATGCTCCTAAGTTTGATCAGAAGAAAGAGTTTGTTGGTAGTGAGAAGAAGTATGAGAATCAGAGGAAGTTTGAGAAGAAAGTCATGGATAAGAGAACTGAAGACAGGAAATGCTACAACTGTGGTATCACTGGACATTTTGCCATAAATTGTAAACCTCGACAGAAGAACTCCGAGTACTACAAGTACAAACTTTTGCTGGCAAGACAAGAGGAAAGCGGAATTGCTCTTCTCGCTGAGGACGACAAGTGGTTACATCTTTCTGATGAGGAGACAGACGAACTTGCAGCAAATGTGTGCTTCATGACAAAAATCAAGAAGTCAAAGGAATTGGAGGAAAATGATGAAAGTTCTTCTGAAGTCGAGGATGAGGTAATCTCTTTTCCCAAATCAGTGTTAAAGCATTATATGGATATGTCTGATACAGCAAGGAAAGATTGCAGGGAGTTGAGTAAAATGAATTTAAAATTAAAGAAAGATTTGGAGGACAAAGAAAAAGATTTTCAAATTAAATTTGATTTACTTCAAAAGGAATTTGAGAATTTGAAATCTGAAAAATCTGCAGTCACTTTTACTCCCAACTCAAAACTGCATCTTGAAAAACAAGAACTTGAGACCAAAGTTCTTGATCTGAGCAAGACCGTCAGACAACTTCAAGTTGAAAAGACCAATGAGATGTTTCGAGCAAATGCTTTGGCTGAAGACATTGAGTCTTTGAATGTCAAAATGAAAGAATCTATTCCTGATGTGACGGAATTTGAAAACAAAATTTCTGACCTAAAATATGAATGTTGTATTAAAGATTCTCTTAAACAAAAACTTGATAAAGAAAATGATGAGCTGAAAGCTGAAATTAAGTCTTATCAAGAAAAGTTGTATAAGATCAATCGTTCATATCAACAAGTCTATTTAAATAGGCCAAGAAATTCAGAAACATTATTCACATCAGGGTTGGGTTATAACAATCCAAAATGTTTGCTCGAAGCACAAGAAGAAGTCCCATCATTATACAATGAATCTTATTTGAGATGTGGGATGACAGACCAATTTGTGAGACCGAACTGATAGTGATTATGAGGCTGATGATTTTCTAGAAAAGGGTGCAAAAGTCTATTTTAACTATGAGTTAATGGATGAGTCATATGATTTCTTCGCTAACTCTACACATAAAACAATCAAAGACAATCATGAGGCAGTCATACCAGAAATTCTTGAGTGTTTTACTGAAAAACCTTTGGAAAATCCTATTCCTATTCCAAAACCTGAAAATTTGAGACCTTATGTTCCACAAAAAGTTTTGGAAAAGGTAATTGAAGATATGCAAAAGTCTCTTGAGGAAAAGCAATCTTTGATAGAAAATTTGAAGGCTCAAAATCATTATGTCATTGACCAACCCAAGTTAGATTCCAATGTTTGTGATCAACCTGAATGTTCTGTGATTTCTATGTGTACAAACTTTTGCTGGCAAGACAAGAGGAAAGCGGAATTGCTCTTCTCGCTGAGGACGACAAGTGGTTACATCTTTCTGATGAGGAGACAGACGAACTTGCAGCAAATGTGTGCTTCATGACAAAAATCAAGAAGTCAAAGGAATTGGAGGAAAATGATGAAAGTTCTTCTGAAGTCGAGGATGAGGTAATCTCTTTTCCCAAATCAGTGTTAAAGCATTATATGGATATGTCTGATACAGCAAGGAAAGATTGCAGGGAGTTGAGTAAAATGAATTTAAAATTAAAGAAAGATTTGGAGGACAAAGAAAAAGATTTTCAAATTAAATTTGATTTACTTCAAAAGGAATTTGAGAATTTGAAATCTGAAAAATCTGCAGTCACTTTTACTCCCAACTCAAAACTGCATCTTGAAAACAAGAACTTGAGACCAAAGTTCTTGATCTGAGCAAGACCGTCAGACAACTTCAAGTTGAAAAGACCAATGAGATGTTTCGAGCAAATGCTTTGGCTGAAGACATTGAGTCTTTGAATGTCAAAATGAAAGAATCTATTCCTGATGTGACGGAATTTGAAAACAAAATTTCTGACCTAAAATATGAATGTTGTATTAAAGATTCTCTTAAACAAAAACTTGATAAAGAAAATGATGAGCTGAAAGCTGAAATTAAGTCTTATCAAGAAAAGTTGTATAAGATCAATCGTTCATATCAACAAGTCTATTTAAATAGGCCAAGAAATTCAGAAACATTATTCACATCAGGGTTGGGTTATAACAATCCAAAATGTTTGCTCGAAGCACAAGAAGAAGTCCCATCATTATACAATGAATCTTATTTGAGATGTGGAATGACAGACAAATTTGTGAGGCCGACTGATAGTGATTATGAGGCTGATGATTTTCTAGAAAAGGGTGCAAAAGTCTATTTTAACTATGAGTTAATGGATGAGTCATATGATTTCTTCGCTAACTCTACACATAAAACAATCAAAGACAATCATGAGGCAGTCATACCAGAAATTCTTGAGTGTTTTACTGAAAAACCTTTGGAAAATCCTATTCCTATTCCAAAACCTGAAAACTTGAGACCTTATGTACCACAAAAAGTTTTGGAAAAGGTAATTGAAGATATGCAAAAGTCTCTTGAGGAAAAGCAATCTTTGATAGAAAATTTGAAGGCTCAAAATCATTATGTCATTGACCAACCCAAGTTAGATTCCAATGTTTGTGATCAACCTGAATGTTCTGTGATTTCTATGTGTGAGGTTGTAAATGCTTCTGTGCAAACTGAAAAAGAATCACAGATCTTTGAGATGTGCAAATTTGATTTTAATCAAAAGTTTTCTGAATCAATTGAAAAAATCAATAAGAAGATTCATCTATGAAAGAGAAAACCAATGTGTTTGAAGAGAATCATCCAATTCATGTTCAAAATGTGAATGTAGATATCAAGAAAGTTGTTCATGTGTCTGTTCAAACTGATGGTGATTTAGATGATGTTCATGATATTGATGATTATTTCTTCCTGATTACTTCTGAAATTGAGACTTTTACCAAGTTTTCTGAGGGAACTCAATCATACTTGAATGAAATTGATGCTTTCAAACAAAAGTTTGAAAAAGAAAGAGAACAGAGGTTAAATGTGCTAAAGGAACTTAATGATCTAAAAGTTGAATGTCAATTTCAGAAAATAGCACTTCAATCTTTGAAAGAGAAAGAGAAAGCATCAATTCCAATCAAGAAAAGTCCATGTCCGATAAAGAAAAGTGAAGTTAGTGTGAAGTTGGAAACTGAAGATATGACAAATTTTGGAAGAAAATCATGATTTTGATCCTGAATTTGAAAAACATTTTGTTAGAAAGGAGGAAAAACTTGATTTTAAACTAAAGAAGTTTCCAAAGTCACACTCTTTACAATCTTCATCAATCAATAAGTTCCAAAGACCAAAGACCACCCAACAATCAAAGACCAACCCATCACCAAAGACTGTTTCAAAACCAAAGAGTGTTAAGGATTCAAGTTATAATTCAAAGAAAGGTCCCACAGTTCAAAAGACTTCTAGGCAAACAAAGATGTACAAGGTTATTTCTGAACCTAAGACACAAAAAGAAGTCAAAGCAAGCAGTGGTCCAAAGAGTGTTAAGGATGAAGCTTTCTCATTAGGTAACAAACAACCTCCGCAGGTTAGGTATTCTAGTTTTCCTAGGTACTCTCAGAAGAATCCTAAGTGCACTTTACAGAGGGTTAGAGATACTTTTACTAGAATGACTAAATACAAAGACCAGTATGGTTGGTTGTCGCCTAATAACATAAAGAAAGTAAACAAGACCACAGAACCCATCAAGAAGAAACCTGTTAAAAACAAAGTTAATAATTTGTTTGCTAACTCAAAGAATGTTCGTGTTTCAGGTGACGTGTGCTTAACTAGTAGCAGTAGATGGATCCCTAAGGATAGATATTTGAATGCATCTAGTAAAGTCAAGCTTGATGGAAAACCTGCCAATGTCAAACAAGTGTGGATTGTCCGTAGATCGAGTACATTAGATAATGCTAATAAATCTAGGACTAGTCCCGCTTGTACCAAAACATGTGTATAAACCTTTACATTTTCTTGCTTGTAATTCGTATTTGTATTTTGAACAATTATGTGTGCTTGTTTGTTATTTGAATAAATTGTTTGTTTGCATGATATTTTGCTTGATTTTTTTTGTGTACTTGCATGTTATCCCTCTAACCTGCAAGGACCCAATCTACATGGGTACCTAAACCGTATTCCCTGTCCTTGCAGGAATATCTCATTTGTGTATGGTATGTCGACTCGGGATGTTCTCGCCATATGACTGGTAACAAGTCAATTCTTTCGAACTTTGTTGAAAAGTTTATGGGAACCGTAAGATTCGGAAACGATCATATCGCTCCTATTCTTGGTTATGGAGACATTGTCAAAAATGGAGTCACTAAAGAGAGTTTCCTACGTTGAAGGACTTGGACACAATCTCTTTAGTGTTGGTCAATTTTGTGACAATGATCTTCAAGTATTATTTAGGAGATATGAATGCAAAGTGCAGACTGAAGATGGTGTGGATATTCTGACTGGAACAAGAGACAATAATTTGTTCACAATTGATCTCAACAACATCCCATCTAATTCTTCAGAGATTTGTCTACTTTCAAAAGCAACTGCACAAAACTCTTGGTTATGGCATCGCCGTCTTTCTCATCTGAATTTTCAAACAATTAATGCTCTCGTGGATAAACAACTTGTTGAAGGATTTCCTGATTACAAGTATGAAAGTGAACATGTTTGTCCAGCTTGTGCAATTGGAAAGATGAAGAAAGCATCACACAAACCGAAGAAGTTTCTAAGTACAGAAGGTCCTTTGCACCTAATACATATGGATTTGTGTGGCCCAATGAAAGTTCAAAGTATCCATGGAAAGCGATACATTCTAGTGATTGTAGATGATTATTCTCG
>CM067167.1:80833427-80910927 GCA_034093135.1 Erigeron breviscapus
GAACTTGGTATTTGATCAAGGTCCACGCTATGTACCTCATGCTTGGCCTCTACGTATATTTGCTGATTTAGATGCCAATACTCGAAATGTAGCTGGTCTAAATAATCCACCATTGTTTGGTCATTTGATTAATCCAAATTATCGATCTCGCTTTGAGAATGATATGTTGGTGGATGCTGAAGACAACTCTGATCATGAGGATGAAGAGAGTTCAGATGATAGTTCGGATGGTGATTCTGATGATTCTGATAGTGAGAATGATGGTGATGATGATGTAATTGAAGCAGACACAGATGAATACGATAGTGTCGCTGCTGATTCTGGTAATGAGCATCGAACGAAGATGGCTCATGATGTACCTGCTGCTTCAGGAAGTGATAATTCATATCACTTTTCTCGAGAAGATGTACCTGGTGCTTTACGCCGAGAGCGTCGGAGTAAGGCATGTCATTCTTCACCGGTTCTTTCTGAAACGAATCAATCTGTTCAAGAAGAAGTTAATATGGATGAGGGTGTTGGTGCTGAACAAGAAGTTGTATCTGATTATCAAGAACAATTGGAACTTAGAGATATAGCATCAAGTCCATTACATGAAGGTACAAGTAATGTTGGAACGAAGAGGACACTGGATGCTCCTCTCACTTATCGTAGAGCTAAGCGTGCACGGATTTCTGAGGCTACTTCAGTATCTGTCGCTGCTGCTGATATTCCTGTTGTCGCAACAACACCAGTTTCTACTGTTGCTGGCAGTGTACCATTACGTCCACTTTTGCCTCCTGCCAGATCAATATTGCCCAGATTGCCTACTTTTCCTCCTATTCCTTTAGATTACTCCCTGGTTAGGCGTATAGATGTACTTCAGGCTCGTGTTGATACGTTAGAGTCTGATCTTACGACTGTTCGAGGTACTTTGACCTTTTTGATCAACTGGGTCAAGAATCAAGGGGGAGATGTTCCTGAAGAAGTCTGCAGATTATCAGCAGCTCAGCCAAGACGTCAGAATGATGATGATGATGATGATGATGCTGATGATGCTGGTAATAGGAGTGATTCTCGCCCAGTTTCTGACAAAGGAAAAGGGTTGAGACTCAGGGGGAGACAGAAAGAGATACTACCCAGACTGGTACTTCTGGTGCGGGTGGTTCAAGTGCTCCTCGAGAGGCTGAAGTTATTGAAGCACTTGATTCAGGTAATTCTTCGAAATCGGTTGATTATTTAAGTGATGATCAAGTTGATGCTGAAACTGAACGATTAAAGCGTGAAGTTAAGGCAAAATTTGGACATGACTGTAATACCGAAGAAAATGCTTTTCATTCTGTATTTGATAACTTATTAGATAAACAGCAAGAAGCAGAAACTGAAGAGGAAAAGAATTACAGATTCAAAGGCAAACAGCCTTGGAATCTGATTCTGATTCTGATTCTGATTCAACTTATGATTTTGATAAAGATTGATAAAGTGTATATTAGATTGCATGTAATAAGTTTACGACATGTGAATGTAATTTATCTTATTTCAATGCAATTATATTTCATCTTTATTATTATTATCATGATTATTCATTGTATTCCGGTGTTCATTTTGTGTAATCTTAATAGATGATACAGATGATACAGAATTACTCTTCGATGGTGATGAACTTGAGGAGGGTGAGCTTGTTCCTGAACCGGATATAAATATATTCAAGAAACCTTATAGGTTTGATGATGTTTGGGATTCAACTCCTGAAGACCCATCTTTGGAAGAAAGAAAAGAGTTGGAGATAAAGAGGAAAGAAGTTAAGGAAAGAATGCTTCAAACTTCAATTAGTAGCTCCGCTAAAGTTTTAAACTTCGTGGTATATGCTAGGATTGATGATGCATTGATTCCTTTTCACTGGGAAATCAATTTGACAAGACCTTTTAATCCAAATAATTATCCTGTACCTCTCAGAGAAGATGATCCACTACATGAGATTGATAGACTTGTGCCTGGTCAAAGAATCAATGATTATATAGTCACATGGATACTATGAAACCCATCATGTATTGGACTCATATCTCAGATAAAGATGCTGCAAGATATAAGACAATAATCTGGAGTTGGTTTTATGATGAAGAACTGAAGCTGTTTGTTCTTAAAAGACCAGAAGGTTGTCAATATCTAGCATGGCGTGAGAGACATTTCAGAAGTTTGTGTGAAGAAGACTTACATGAACTAGGAAATAAACAGGATTATCAATCCAAGTAGTTATGGTCTTGCAGATGTGATTGGTAAGAATCTTCATGAAGATTTCAAGTTGAGATCGAATATGAAAGACTCTGAAAAACCAAAGTTTCATATTGAACCAAGACGAAAGAAGAAGGTGGTGAAGCCAGATAAAAGTGTTGAGTATATTCAACGTGATATCAAATGTATGATCAAAGTCCCTGCCAAGAAATGGGCACAAGATGTCTTGGATAAACTGGATAATTGGGAGATTGATCGAAATTCTGGTGAAGCCAAGATGTATGCAGACTCAAAGAAGAAGATATTGTTGAGAAGGATGTATGATCCAATGCAGTTGGTGAACTTCTCAAGAAATGATCAGAGAAAATTATACGATACTGATTGCTCATTTTTACCATTTTGGAAGAATGAAGAAGATCGATATCGTAAGATTCTCCAAGTCTGCTTACATGAAAATATCCATGCAAATAGCAAACGATTGTTATTTGATGGATGATGAAGATTTTTGAAGACTGAAGAAATCGAAGATGCTGCTGTCAAGGGGGAGTTTGTTGATGCATGTTGATGTGACAACAGCAACTTAGATTTGATTATGTCTTATTCATTTAAATGTAATTGATAGATTATGGACTTCGTGTTTTAGTAATGATTGATTACATGTTTTGGTGTTATTTATATGTTTATATATGATGTTTGTTATGTATATCATACAAGTACAAACATAATATATGTTAGGTTTCTTGTACATAAAGTACTTGGAAAATAACTAAGCATAGATGTTGATGGTATTTAGTACTAACGAAGATAATCTTCGTTAGGAACTAACGAAGATAATCTTCGTTTTATGGGCTGGGCTGCTAAGTTCGTAAGAACAATGCCCAGCAGGCCCAATATCGATCGTGAACATATATAAACGATTGGAAACCCTAAATTGAGGATTCCAGTCGATATCACACACACCAAAGCGACTAAGTTCGTTGCTAAGCTATAGCAAACGAAGATAGATCACATAAGGCTGATTATATTGATATAATTAGCAATATATACGATAACTAATCAAACTAGTTATCTCGTGAGGATTCCGCACTCACGACATAACAATAGACGATCTCGAGAGCGTTCCGTAGCTATCGAGGGACTCACAATGATTGAGATTAAGATTAAAATTGATGATTAAGATCATACATTACAACATAAATATAACAATTTAAGTAAAAAAAATAATAACTCATTAAAAATTCAATGTATCAATAAACTGAAAATGTTACATAGGAAAAAACATAATAGACATAGAAGACATGAAAAACCAAATTTGAAAGTGTTGGATAAGGGAATTAAAATACCGTGATGCTTTTTATATTTATTTGATAATAAGAATAACAATGGAATATCCAATACCTTTCTTGAGAGATTTTCAAAAATAATAGATTATATTTAATTTTGAAAAGAATTGATGGAACAAAAAGATAGGGATAGAATCTTATTAAAATATTTTTTATGAAAAAATAAATAATAAAATAAAAGTTACATATATTAATATTTAGTATTTAGCATGAATAATATATTTAAAGATCTAAATTATATTATTGAAGATTTAAAAAAGATTTAGTTGTAGATAAAAACATTAAAAAAGAATTAAAATTTAATCAAATCTACATATATCTAATAGGAAAAGTACCGTGGAACAAAATAAATCAAATCTAACATTTACAACAATTTTTTTAATTAATATATGGGGAAGAAAAAGTTATTAAAAACGATGGATTTAACTACAATTTTACACAAAGGATAAAAGCTGATTTGTCATTGTAGAAGATTAGTCATATAAGTTTTTTCATATACTCTCTTAGTTATAAAGAGAAAAGAGAGATATGTTTGGGTTTTTAATTTATTTTGTTTTATTTCATACTTTATTGCAATTGGACTCGCTCCAGACTTGAAGACTGGAGCGACACTGAAGATTTGTTCAGAAATAATGGAAGACCAGTGAGCAAAATACTTGTATAGGAAATCTGGAATCCTCCAGATTAGCTCACTGGACTTCACCCCAGTCCAGATCTATTCTACTGAAGACATTCTCACTGAAGTCAAAGACTGAAGTTAGAATAAAGAAGACTGACAAATGGCGGAGTCCACTGGAAGTCTTACCAGATCTATGACTGGAGCTTTGTCAGTGTTCTAGACCTTACAAGTCTGAACACTGATTACGAGGAATTGACTTTTTGCCTTTACACACTTTTCAAAGAACATTCCACTTGTCTTTACAAAAGTACTTACGTGTGTAAAGGTGGTTGGTTAAAAGGATAATTAGTCATATTGATGTGACTTTATCCTTGTACCTTAACCAATGCATTTAATGACCTTGTCGGTTCATTAAATGCATGCAACCATATTTGTACGGAACAAATTCACTGGTGAATTTGTTTGCCTATAAATACAAAGTCATTTCCTTGTTAAAATTACTTTTTAGCAATTAGGTGAATTTGTCTAAATACTCTCGATCATAACAGGGATACTTCACAACTTTAAGTATTTCGATCTAAAGAGTTTATTTAGCAAATATAGATCATTTGTAATTCATAGGTTGTTAGGATACTTACATATTTGTATTATCTTGATTCCGCACAACCTTGTATTTTATTTAACATCATAAATAAAATACACTTGAAAAATTACATTGTGTTCCACCTTTACTTTAAGTCGTGTATTACTTTGTTTATATACTTGCATTTATATTCAAGTAATACTAGTCCAAATCTAGTGCATATTAAACTTGTTGTATTTTACACTATTGGGTTAAACCATCCATCAAGTTAGGGACTTTACAATTGGTATCAAAGCAGAAGGCTAAACAAACTTGCCTAGATCTGCTTCTTTGATGGCCAACCAAGAAAATACACAAGCAAGTTTTAATTTTGGTCCTGATCCTAATATTAATGATCAAAATAATGAACCACCACCTGTTATTAACGCTAATCCACCTCCTCCTCCTCCTACTCCTGATTCTCCACATGTGCATGTGCACTACTCAAAGAATCCTGTTCCTAAATTCAGTGGGAATAGTGATGAATTTGGTACGTGGAAAGCTAGGATGATATTGCATATCACTGGAATTGAGAGAAACATGATGAAAATTTTAAATGAAGGACCTTACGTCCCCACATCACCTCTCAATGCTCTTCTTGATCCAACTGGATCTAGAAGAGGCAAGGAAAAGAGGGAGGAACATTGGTCTGAAGAGGAGAGGAGATTGGTAAATCTAGATACCCTTCTCAAAAACATGATCCTCGGGGCTGTTCCAGAAATCCTAATTCCCACACTAGTTCTTTTTCCCAGTGCTAAAACCATGTGGGATGAACTAGTGAACCAGTATGAAGGAGGAGATTGGTAAATCTAGATACCCTTCTCAAAAACATGATCCTCGGGGCTGTTCCAGAAATCCTAATTCCCACACTAGTTCTTTTTCCCAGTGCTAAAACCATGTGGGATGAACTAGTGAACCAGTATGAAGGAGGAGATTGGTAAATCTAGATACCCTTCTCAAAAACATGATCCTCGGGGCTGTTCCAGAAATCCTAATTCCCACACTAGTTCTTTTTCCCAGTGCTAAAACCATGTGGGATGAACTAGTGAACCAGTATGAAGAGGAGAGGAGATTGGTAAATCTAGATACCCTTCTCAAAAACATGATCCTCGGGGCTGTTCCAGAAATCCTAATTCCCACACTAGTTCTTTTTCCCAGTGCTAAAACCATGTGGGATGAACTAGTGAACCAGTATGAAGGAGGAGATGACACCATTGTCACCAGAAAAGTCTCCTTAAACAAGAGGTATGAGTCATTTTTTGCTCAGCCCAATGAGTCTCTCACTGGTACTTACACCAGATTTATGAGCATCATTAACCAGTTGAGAGGACTGGGGGTTGAGAAAGACAAGGATATACTTCTGGAGAAATTTTGTGATATTTTACCCACCAAATGGTCTCACATGATCCTGGTCTTAAGACAAGGTAAAACTCTGCACACTCACACTCTTTTAACTCTATATGGAGCTTTCAGATACACTGAGGAAAATCAAGCTCAGAGAGCTGTGGCAGAACAAGATGCCTATAACCATGCCTCCAATAGTTCCAGTGTGGTTAGTCATACTGAACCACAAAGTACAGCACTGATATCTTCTGAGAATGTATTTTCTATGAAGAAGATGGTGTCTGAATTCATGGAATCTGGAGAATCTAGTCTTATCTCTCCAGACTGTGATGAATCTGAAAATGATGACCTGGTTGCAATGATGCTAAAACGTTTAACCGTTTCAAAGCAAGAGCAAATAGGCCATCTGGACAATTTGCATCCAGTTCTTCTACTGATAAGACCAATCTGACATGCTTTAAGTGTGGCAGAAAAGGTCATTTCATGAAAGATTGCAAGTCCAGTCAGTTTGTATCCCAGCCTGGTCCATTTACTTCTAATAAAAAGCCTGATGATAGCTATAAATCTAAATATAAAAAGCTTAAGGCTCAAATTGCTCTCATGGCACAACAAATGGAAAATAATAAATGCAAGATTGCAACAACTGAAGAGAAATGGGTTCCTTCTGATGATTCATCTGTTGATGAAGAAGAAGAAAGAGATTGCTGTTACATGGCTCTGGCAGACGAAGAGCATCTGGTGAAGGAAGATGTCACATTTGGAAGATGGGTGGACATTGTTATCAAAAAGGTCAGTGATTATGATGTGGAAACTGACATTGAACTAAAATTGGACATTGCTGAAGCTCTTAATTCTGATTTAATCTTTGTTGAAACTGTTAGATCTGACTGTGTAAATGGTCTAGAAATAGATTTTTCTGAAATTACAGTTTTAAAATCAAAATTAAAGGAACTTCAAGACATTGAACTGGCATTTCAAGCCCAAGTTCTGGTAACTGAACAACTGATTCAAGAAAAAACAAGATCTATAAGTCATTTTAGAAAAATAAAAACTGGTTATTAAATCATGGCTTGAAACCAGAAAGCCATATGATGCTAGAGTGAATCAATTTCCCACTCAAAAACGTGCTTATTTAGATGGAAATACTCATGTTGCATCATTAATACCAGTAATTGATCGGTTACCAGAGGGATTCAGGCCCATTACCATTTATGATGAGCCTGTAACTCCTAAGGCCAATATTTTTCCAGTTCAATCCCCAGAGGTTAAGACTGGAGCATTCCAGATGACTGCTCCAGTTAAAAAGGTCAATCGGAATAAACCTTTGCCTCAGACTGCTTCTAAAGAACCCCAGGTTCAAAAGAAGAAGACCAGTTCCCTTCCTAAGCCTAAAGTCCAGCCAACTGGAAAGGCTCAGGTGTCATCTGAAGAATGTATTTTGTTAAGGTTAGAGAGCCAGTTTCAATTACTGACTCGTCAATTTCAAAGTTGTAATGCAAGATTAAACAAATTTGAAGGTACTTCATCTGGCCCTAGACAAAATACCAAACCTTTTTCAAAGAAAGATAAATATATTTCTCCAGTTGAGAAAAAGAAAAAGGTTTCAAAACTATCAACCCCAGTGGTCTTTTCAACTAAGACTACTGTTGAAGAAAGTGAACTTAACCAGATACCTCCAGGGACCTATAAGGGAGGGTCCAGTGAACCCATCAGTCGATGGGTTCCCAAATCTAACTAATATATCTGGTGGATGTGCTGGGCGATCAAAAGAAGTATATCTGGTATCTTGACAGTGCAGCTGGCAGGACAATGACCGGATGTAAGACCCTGCTGGAGGAGTTTATAATTTCTGATGGACCCTCTATTACTTTTGGAAATGATGGTTGTGGAAAAACTGAGGGGTATGGTGTTCTGAACAATGGACAAGTCAAATTCAGACGAGTTGCATTTGTGAATGGTTTGAAATATAACCTGATCAGTGTCAGTCAACTGTGTGATGATGGCTATCAAGTTCTGTTCAATATTGCTCAGGGCATCGTATTCAACAAGGACTGGAAGGTAGTATTGATTGCTCCCAGAAGAGGGAATGTGTATGTGATGGATATGGAAAGCTCTCCTTCAGAGCAGTGTTTCTATACTCAAGCTGATGAAGACACAAACTGGTTATGGCATAAAAGGTTATCCCATTTAAATTTCAAAAATATAAATAAGTTGTCTAGAAAACAACTGGCAGATGGGATACCTTCAGTTTCCTTCAAAAAGGAAAGGCCATGTCCAGGATGTGAGATGGGTAAGCAGAAACGTACCAGTTTCAAGACAAGACAGAATTTTAGCATATCTGAACCACTTCATATGCTTCATATGGACCTCTTCGGTCCAGTGAATGTTCAGACTCGTGCTGGTAAAAGGTACACTCTGGTAATAGTCGATGAATTTTTAGATATTGCTGGGTTATCTTTCTCAGGTCTAAAAATGAAGCTGCTGCTGAAATCATCAGTCTTATCAAGCAAATTGAACTCAAGCATAAGCGAAATGTGTGTCAGTTAAGAAGTGACAATGGAACAGAATTCCAGAATGCAACTCTGGAGTCATTCTGTACTGACACTGGCATCTCCCAGAATTTCTCATCAGCCCGCTCTCCAGAACAAAATGGAGTG
Organism: Erigeron breviscapus; assembly: GCA_034093135.1. Lineage (NCBI taxonomy): Eukaryota > Viridiplantae > Streptophyta > Magnoliopsida > Asterales > Asteraceae > Erigeron > Erigeron breviscapus. The sequence goes on from CM067167.1 coordinate 80,842,221, forward strand.
GTGGAAAGGAAGAATCGAACGCTGATAGAAGCTGCCAGGAGTATGCTTGCTGAATCTGGTCTTTCTACCAGTTTCTGGGCTGAAGTAATTGCTACTGCTTGCCACACCCAGAACCGGTCTGTGTACATCAAAAGACACAAAAAGACTGCCTATGAAGTATTAAGAAATAGAAAACCAAATATTGGTTATTTCCACGTTTTTGGATGTCCAGTGCACATTCTGAACGACTCCAGTCAGTTAGGCAAATTCGATGCCAAAGCTGATGAAGGGTATCTCTTAGGCTATTCAGCCATTCGCAAGGTCTTCAGAGTCCACAACAAGAGACTGGAGAAGGTCCATGAGTCAATACATGTCACATTTGATGAATCAAATGCCGCAATCAATAAAAAGCCAACCCTTGATACTCCCCCAGTTACTCCAATTGTCTTCTGTGAATCTGATCCTATCAACTACAATAAAGATTCTCCAGAAGAAGTTTCCAGTCATCCTGATCTGGAACCTGTTCAGACTATGAAACCCTCCAGTAGTACTCCATTCTATCCTTCAATTATTTTCAAGCTACCCTCTGAAATTATTATTGGATCAGATGTTCGTACTACTCCCCCGGTATCAGTCCCAGTTGAGACTGAACCAGTACTTCAAGAAATGCCTTCAAATGAAGAATTTCATGATGCAAATCGTGATTTAAATGACTCAGATGAAGATGTTGAAGTCGTCTGGCAAGATCCTCCTCCTGAAGCAACACCAGAGGAGACTCAACTGAACTCTTGCACTGATATTGTTGTTTGTAACAATCCTGGTCAATACTCCAGATGGACAAAAGCTCATCCTATCGATCAGATCATAGGTGACTCCAGTAGAGGGGTTCTGACCAGAAGAGCCTCCAGTGATCAATGCTTATATGTCAGTTTCTTATCACTGATAGAACCAAAGAAGATTGATGAGGCTATGGAAGATCCAAGCTGGGTGACTGCTATGCAAGAAGAGCTTCACCAGTTTGAAAAGAACAAGGTTTGGTACCTGGTTCCTTTCCCAGTTGGAAAGAAAGAACCAATTGGAACCAGATGGGTCTTCAGGAACAAGGTAGATGAAGATGGCCATGTCATCAGAAACAAGGCCAGACTGGTAGCACAAGGGTACTGCCAGTCAGATATCGATTTTGATGAATCATTTGCTCCAGTGGCTAGACTTGAAGCAATCAGAATATTCTTAGCATTCGCTGCTCATCATAAATTCAAGGTCTACCAGATGGACGTTAAAAGTGCATTTTTGAATGGAAAACTTGAAGAAGAAGTTTATGTCAGACAACCACCAGGTTTCATTGATGAAAAACATCCCCACTAGGTATATCGTCTGGACAAAGCACTTTATGGTCTCAGACAAGCTCCACGTGCCTGGTATGATACTCTGACTAAACATTTAATGAAAAATGGTTTTAAAAGATGTGCAATTGACAATACCTTATTTATTCTTCATGAAAAAGGTAATCTTCTGATGGTACAAATTTATGTTGATGATATTATTTTTGGGTCTACTGATGACAAAATGTGCAAGAAATTTTCTAAAATCATGTCCTCTGAATATGAAATGAGTTTGATGGGTGAATTAACATATTTTCTAGGACTCCAGATTAAACAGACCAGAGATGGTATTTTTATTAATCAGGAAAAATATGTTAAAGATCTTTTAAAGAAATATGATATGAACTCTTCACCATCAAAACCCACTCCAATTTCTGCACCACTGACACTGGACTCAGATCCAGATGGTAAACCAGTGAACACCACTGTCTATAGAGGCATGGTTGGTTCACTGATGTATTTAACTGCCAGTAGACCAGATATTATGTTTTCAACATGTTTATGTGCCAGATATCAGTCTAATCTAAAAGAATCTCATATGCTTGCTATAAAGCGCATACTGAAATACCTTAAGGTGTCCCCAGTTTGGGTCTTTGGTATCCCAAAGGCTTAGGCATGGATCTAATGGGTTATTCAGATTCAGATCATGCAGGATGTAAGATAGACATGAAATCCACTACTGGTGGATGTCATTTCCTTGGTGGCAAACTGGTCAGCTGGACCAGTAAAAAGCAAACTTCAGTTTCATTGTCCACTGCTGAAGCTGAATACGTGTCTGCAGCCAGTTGTTGTGTTCAGATATTCTGGATGAAGAACCAGTTGCTTGATTATGGTATTAAGTATTCAAAGACCCCAATCTTTTGTGAGAATACCAGTGCCATTGCTATCTCGAACAATCCAGTCATGCACTCAAAGACGAAGCACATTGATCTCATGTATCACTTCATTCGTGACAATATTGTGAAAGGCAACATTGAACTCCATTTTATTCCCACTGACAAACAACTCGTTGACATTTTTACCAAACCTCTGGATGTTAAAACTTTTGAATATCTTGTTGGTGAGTTGGGAATGTTAAACCCTTAAATCTGGAACCTTTGTATTGAACGCCTTTGTGTACTATCAGGGATCCTTGATTTAAAAGATTTATAAATCTATAACTGCTTAGATATTGAACGCCTTTGTGTACTATCAGGGATCCTTGATTTAAAAGATTTATAAATCTATAACTGCTTAGATATTGAACGCCTTTGTGTACTATCAGGGATCCTTGATTTAAAAGATTTATAAATCTATAACTGCTTAGATATTGAACGCCTTTGTGTACTATCAGGGATCCTTGATTTAAAAGATTTATAAATCTATAACTGCTTAGATATTGAACGCCTTTGTGTACTATCAGGGATCCTTGATTTAAAAGATTTATAAATCTATAACTGCTTAGATATTGAACGCCTTTGTGTACTATCAGGGATCCTTGATTTAAAAGATTTATAAATCTATAACTGCTTAGATATTGAACGCCTTTGTGTACTATCAGGGATCCTTGATTTAAAAGATTTATAAATCTATAACTGCTTAGATATTGAACGCCTTTGTGTACTATCAGGGATCCTTGATTTAAAAGATTTATAAATCTATAACTGCTTAGATATTGAACGCCTTTGTGTACTATCAGGGATCCTTGATTTAAAAGATTTATAAATCTATAACTGCTTAGATATTGAACGCCTTTGTGTACTATCAGGGATCCTTGATTTAAAAGATTTATAAATCTATAACTGCTTAGATATTGAACGCCTTTGTGTACTATCAGGGATCCTTGATTTAAAAGATTTATAAATCTATAACTGCTTAGATATTGAACGCCTTTGTGTACTATCAGGGATCCTTGATTTAAAAGATTTATAAATCTATAACTGCTTAGATATTGAACGCCTTTGTGTACTATCAGGGATCCTTGATTTAAAAGATTTATAAATCTATAACTGCTTAGATATTGAACGCCTTTGTGTACTATCAGGGATCCTTGATTTAAAAGATTTATAAATCTATAACTGCTTAGATATTGAACGCCTTTGTGTACTATCAGGGATCCTTGATTTAAAAGATTTATAAATCTATAACTGCTTAGATATTGAACGCCTTTGTGTACTATCAGGGATCCTTGATTTAAAAGATTTATAAATCTATAACTGCTTAGATATTGAACGCCTTTGTGTACTATCAGGGATCCTTGATTTAAAAGATTTATAAATCTATAACTGCTTAGATATTGAACGCCTTTGTGTACTATCAGGGATCCTTGATTTAAAAGATTTATAAATCTATAACTGCTTAGATATTGAACGCCTTTGTGTACCATCTCTGAATTAATAGATTTCCGGATCAACATTCCAGGGGGAAGACTGAAAGATATATTTTTGTCCTTAAAATGTTTTAATTTCTGGGGGAATTTATTAATTTATTTTCTCACTAGACAAAATTTTCTGGAAAATATCACGGGTACCTTGTAAATGTGTCCCTCTCACTGGTAATTAGATAGGTTGAAGTGCATGTTTGAGGTAACTTTTGTCTCCTTGTAAATGTGTCCCTATCACTTTTCTGTATTAGCTGATGTGCATTTTTGAGGTTACCAGTCTCTTTCAAATGGTTATCATTGGTACTTTACTGGAGTGTCCAGTCAACCTCCAGATACACTGAAATGAGTCGTGGTATGTCAGTCATAATATTTTAATACTTTGTCTTTGTGCGTGCCACGTATGCAAACTTTTTGAAAAGATATTTATCTTATTATCCTACGTGGCATGTAATTTTTCAAACCTAATGATGGTATTTTTACCTTGGGAAGACAAAAAATGCAAGTTGGTTACTGTTTATGGGCTGTAAACCATCACACATTAATGTGTGATGTGATGTATTTAATGCGGATCTCAAAACCCGATCAAAATTATATTGGATAAATTCAAAAATAACCGTTTGAGTTCCACACTCTCTCTCCTATAAATACCCACTTTCACTTTCATTTGCATTTACTTCGAACATATTTACTCCCAAAATTCTTCAAATTCCTTCATTTACTTTCCTTTTCATTCAATTTCCAATCATAAATCTCTCTCATATTTAATTCATCATATCTTTTTCAAAACTCTAAATTCAGTTTCTTTTTCATCTATCTACCAAATACAATGGCACCAAGACAATCAAACTCACCGAAAAATCTGCTCGCTGCTGAATATGCTCCGGTTGCCAATGTAGTTAAAGGCACCTCATATTACTTTAGAGGCAAAGGCAATCAGAATAAACATGAATAATTGGATGGCTAGACTCACTAGCACCACTCATGCTCCAACTTCTCTCATTGGACGACTGAATGCCTTTTTCCTCAGTTGTCCACTCTACGGTGCTCTTACTCTCAATCCCGGAAAAATGTTTAATGATTATTTATGTGAGTTTTGGTACTCTGCTGTGTATGTTGAAAATACTCAATCCATCAACTACACATTGCAACAAGGCACCAAGACAATCAAACTCACCGAAAAATCTGCTCGCTGCTGAATATGCTCCGGTTGCCAATGTAGTTAAAGGCACCTCATATTACTTTAGAGGCAAAGGCAATCAGAATAAACATGAATAATTGGATGGCTAGACTCACTAGCACCACTCATGCTCCAACTTCTCTCATTGGACGACTGAATGCCTTTTTCCTCAGTTGTCCACTCTACGGTGCTCTTACTCTCAATCCCGGAAAAATGTTTAATGATTATTTATGTGAGTTTTGGTACTCTGCTGTGTATGTTGAAAATACTCAATCCATCAACTACACATTGCAACAAGGCACCAAGTCCTTCACTCTCACTGCTGACTCTCTTAGAGATATTCTTCATTTGAACTATTTGGCTGAAAATGAGATGGCCATCACTCTCCCGAATGGTCTCAATTACAGGGATGTGTGTAAGCTGATGGGACACACTGATATACTGGATGAGCATGGCCAGTTATCAAGAAAAGGCACCATCTACATGAGCAAGCTTTCAGACTCATGGAGATACTTTTTCACTCATCTTGTTGAGTGTTTAGGTGGCAGTTCTGGAGGGTTGGATCAGATTAATCAAATGCAACTCCAGATTGCCTACTGTCTCTGGTTCGGATACAGGGTAGATTTTGCTCAGATTTTCTTTGATGATCTGGTAGAGCGTCTGAAGGTGAAAGGTAGAAAACCTCATATTCCATATATTCGTTTTCTGTCACTTATTTTTTTAAGAGCTCTGGGTGATGAGTATGATTACGACACAAATCATTTTTCTGTGTGTGATTATCTGAGGGAGTTGAGTTCATTAAAATCAAGAGCTGGTGAGGTTGAAATTCCAGTAAATATGCTGAACCACTTTAGAAATGATGCACTTGATGCTTCATCATCAGATGAGCAGGAAGAGGCTCCAGGAGGGAACCAGATTGGTGAAGGACCCTCTGGAGTCCTCAGTGCTGAAATTGTACAACCAGTATCCCAGGTGGCTCCTACTCGACCAAGAACTTCCAGACGCCTTAGGAAAGGTGGTGTTCAGGTCAATCCAAATAGAGCCGAATCGAGCCATCCAGGTGATATCATGAATGAAGATGGGTCGCTTATTGTTGAGCAAGTAGAAAATGTAGTCCAGGTTGAGGAGCAGGTGACTGGTGAGCAAGATGCTCAGTTGGACTTAAATAGAGAAGTGGATGATCAGACAGTTGGGACGACTCCAGATTGGGATGAGGTAGATTCCCCAATGTCTGAAGGTAATATGTTTGATGTGAATATGAATTTCCTGGGTGATGAAGTAGAAAATGTAGTCCAGGTTGAGGAGCAGGTGACTGGTGAGCAAGATGCTCAGTTGGACTTAAATAGAGAAGTGGATGATCAGACAGTTGGGACGACTCCAGATTGGGATGAGGTAGATTCCCCAATGTCTGAAGGTAATATGTTTGATGTGAATATGAATTTCCTGGGTGATGAGTATGATTACGACACAAATCATTTTTCTGTGTGTGATTATCTGAGGGAGTTGAGTTCATTAAAATCAAGAGCTGGTGAGGTTGAAATTCCAGTAAATATGCTGAACCACTTTAGAAATGATGCACTTGATGCTTCATCATCAGATGAGCAGGAAGAGGCTCCAGGAGGGAACCAGATTGGTGAAGGACCCTCTGGAGTCCTCAGTGCTGAAATTGTACAACCAGTATCCCAGGTGGCTCCTACTCGACCAAGAACTTCCAGACGCCTTAGGAAAGGTGGTGTTCAGGTCAATCCAAATAGAGCCGAATCGAGCCATCCAGGTGATATCATGAATGAAGATGGGTCGCTTATTGTTGAGCAAGTAGAAAATGTAGTCCAGGTTGAGGAGCAGGTGACTGGTGAGCAAGATGCTCAGTTGGACTTAAATAGAGAAGTGGATGATCAGACAGTTGGGACGACTCCAGATTGGGATGAGGTAGATTCCCCAATGTCTGAAGGTAATATGTTTGATGTGAATATGAATTTCCTGGGTGATGAAGTAGAAAATGTGGTTACTTCTGTTATTGCTTCAGTCACCCAACCACTTATCTCTACTGAAATGCCACCACCACCTAGATCCATTATTGCACCACCACCACCACTTTCAATTCCACAAAATATTCCTCATTTCAATCCATCCTCACTTCAATTTTCACAAAATCAACCCCCACCACTTGAAACCCCAATTAATTTTCCTGAACACCGTGTGCTGGACTCCACTGTAGTAACATCTGAAACTTCCACTGAAGGGGTCCAGGCACAAGTACCTTTGGTGACCAGGTTGGCTTCTGATCTGACACCTCCCAGTGGTCTCTCCACTTCTTCTTCAGCCGAGGTCCAAGGCCTTTTGACTAAGGTGGCGGACCTGGAGAGATCACTCCAGTCTTCATCCCAGGTTGTTTCTGATTTTAAGTCCTTATTATCGAATAATCTTGCATCAGAAATGAATGTTTTCGCTGGGAATGAGAAGCTGGTGTTTGAGAAGATGAATGAACTGGTACTGGCCACAAATAAAAATTCTAAAAATATCAAAGTGGCAGTCCAGGGATTAGAGGCAAGGCTGGTGAATTCTGTTCAGACTGCAGTGAAAGCTGAAGTTGTTCAACCACTGGCAGGTCTGACAGATGAGGTTCAGAAGTTGACTGCCAGGATAAGTAATGTGGAAAGTAGGCCAACACTTGACCAGAACTCTGTTGTCAGTAACATCAGTGATGAGTGTGCTAAGAAGTTCAGACACAGCATGTTGAAAGAAATCACTGAAGAGATTTCTGGGTCAGTTCTTAGAACCATTCAAGATGGGTTGTTGCCATCAGGTGGTAAAGATGATTGAAAATGAAATGCCAAAGCACTTGTCTTCAGAAATTCAAATTATCAAGAAGGAAGTGACTGAGCTAAGGAAGACTGTGAATATCATAACTCCAGTGGCAGGAAGAACATTTGGTGCTACAGACAGATACATGCTTGAACAATTATGGAATGCCCACAAGTCTCAAACTGGTGGACATTCCAAGGGGGGAAAGTCTATTGCCACTGAGTCTGTTCCAGAAGGATTGGTGAAGAAAAAGAAAGAAGTAGTTGTTAGTGCAATTGAAAAGGCCTTTGGCACTGAAGCCATCGTGCAACAAGAACAAGTGACTGGTACTGATGCCAGTGCACAAGAAGTAGTTGTTAGTGCAATTGAAAAGGCCTTTGGCACTGAAGCCATCGTGCAACAAGAACAAGTGACTGGTACTGATGCCAGTGCACAAGAAGTAGTTGTTAGTGCAATTGAAAAGGCCTTTGGCACTGAAGCCATCGTGCAACAAGAACAAGTGACTGGTACTGATGCCAGTGCACAAGAAGTAGTTGTTAGTGCAATTGAAAAGGCCTTTGGCACTGAAGCCATCGTGCAACAAGAACAAGTGACTGGTACTGATGCCAGTGCACAAGAAGTAGTTGGTACTGAAGCCAATGTACAGGTTGAAGAGGCTACTGGTACTAATGCTAGTGAGCCCCAGTTTGAATCATTCCCAGATATCACAACTACTCCGAAGTCTGTAAAAGGAAAGCAACATATGGTATCTGGAGAAGAAAGTGAAATTGCTGGGAAGTCATCAGAATTTCCTACTACTGATGAAGACACTTCAAAGAGACTGGAGCAGGAGTGCATTATGATAGAAATCTTTAAGAAAAGACAAAAAAATGAACTCCAGGCCCACAAGATGGAAATGGCAAAGATGGGGACTCTTGATTCGTATAATGCTGGCAGGTTGGGCATTCATATCGATGTATACAAAAAGATGAAGGAAGACCCCAGAGTTCATCAATGTCTGGATGCATTGGATGACGTCTACATTCGCTTCAGGTACTCTGAAGAAGAACAAACTTATGATGTAGTAACATATGGTGTCAGTGTAGTTGAACTGATCAGACAAAGGAAGGAGGAACTGGTGAACCTCCAGAAGAAGATCAGAAAGAATGCTGGTGCTCTGGAGATAGAGTATAGAGGGAAGATAAAAGGCTTGCCAAAACTCACTGCCAAACAGCTAAAAACAATCAGGGATGCTGATCTAAGCACTTTCATTCCCTTGGATACTTCACAAAGAATAAATCGTGAAGAAATCCAGACTGCCTTGGAACAAGAGAAGGTATCCAGGGAAACTGAAGCATTGATCCAGGCTGCCAAATTGAAAGATAAGTATAATGAACTGATGACGTTCAGGGCTGATGCCAGAAGGATCATAAGTGCAGAGATCAAATTAGCTGAAAATCATGAAGGCATGACCAGGTTTGAAATAAAGTTGACCAGAGAGGGTAACTTTACTGATGAAAGGAAGAATGCTTCAGTCCAAGCTTTTGGATGGACTGAACTGAAGGAGATAGGCTTGACTTTCAGGGGGAAAATTGATTTATCCTCTGATGTCAAAGCATTTATGAAGAGGATTGAGAAGGTATGGAAAAGAATACAACAGATGGAAGCTGCTCTGGGTATGCGACCACCAGTGTCTGTACCATCCTCACCATCACCCAAGAGGAAGGCCACTGAAGAAGCTCAAGGACAGACGTCAAAGAGAAGGGCCTGACTCTTTTATCATTTACTTGTACTTGTATTTATTTATCAAAATTGTAACTATTTATCAATTGATGTAGTAAACATTGTTGCAATTTTTGATTCACAAAGTAAGTGATCAGATTTAGTCTAAGTTAGAATTAAAAGATGAAACTGGAACACTGATGATCTATAAAGTGTTTTCCAGTAACTTAAAATTTTTAGACTAAATCAAAACAAGTGTTTTTCAAGCATACAAAATTGTATAGATAGAAGCTTGAAAAACCTTGCATTATTTCTAAACAAATAGGGGGAATTTGTTAGGTCCAGATTTACTGGACTCGCTCCAGACTTAAGGACTGGAGAGTCTCTGAAGACTTGTCCAGAAATAATATTTACTGGACCCACTCCAGACTTGAAGACTGGAGCGACACTGAAGATTTGTTCAGAAATAATGGAAGACCAGTGAGCAAAATACTTGTATAGGAAATCTGGAATCCTCCAGATTAGCTCACTGGACTTCACCCCAGTCCAGATCTATTCTACTGAAGACATTCTCATTGAAGTCAAAGACTGAAGTTAGAATAAAGAAGACTGACAAATGGCGGAGTCCACTGGAAGTCTTACCAGATCTATGACTGGAGCTTTGTCAGTGTTCTAGACCTTACAAGTCTGAACACTGATTACGAGGAATTGACTTTTTGCCTTTACACACTTTTCAAAGAACATTCCACTTGTCTTTACAAAAGTACTTACGTGTGTAAAGGTGGTTGGTTAAAAGGATAATTAGTCATATTGATGTGACTTTATCCTTGTACCTTAACCAATGCATTTAATGACCTTGTCGGTTCATTAAATGCATGCAACCATATTTGTACGGCACAAATTCACTGGTGAATTTGTTTGCCTATAAATACAAAGTCATTTCCTTGTTAAAATTACTTTTTAGCAATTAGGTGAATTTGTCTAAATACTCTCGATCATAACAGGGTCACTTCACAACTTTAAGTATCTCGATCTAAAGAGTTTATTTAGCAAATATAGATCATTTGTAATTCATAGGTTGTTAGGATACTTACATATTTGTATTATCTTGATTCCGCACAACCTTGTATTTTATTTAACATCATAAATAAAATACACTTGAAAAATTACATTGTTTTCCACCTTTACTTTAAGTCGTGTATTACTTTGTTTATATACTTGCATTTATATTCAAGTAATACTAGTCCAAATCTAGTGCATATTAAACTTGTTGTATTTTACACTATTGGGTTAAACCATCCATCAAGTTAGGGACTTTACAATTATGTTTAAACCATATCAGGTATATTCTCATTTAATTTAGGGTTTTCTTTTCTTATTTTTTTCTTTTGCAGTTAGGGTTAACTTTAAGGGAATACAAATATTCATTTGTTTTTGGTGAACCGATTGCATATAAATTTTGGGGTCCCAGATTTTTTCATGATGATTATCAATTAACAAGTAATTTTTTATTCCTTTGTCAATTCTTTTTTGGTTGACAACGTAGGTAAACAATTTCATACAAAGGATGAAAGTATATGAAGTACGGCCAAATTTTATGACATTTACAACACTTATTTCGGGGATTATAGCTGCTAAACAGCCATGGAAAGTAAAAAATGTATATTTTAAAGGAATTTCTTAGTGTCTCAAATTTTAATAGGTTATTAATTTGAATAAGTTAAATGATAGTTCTAATTGATGGTGGCATATAATCTAACTAAAAGTATATTTTAAAGGAATTTCTTAGTGTCTCAAATTTTAATAGGTTATTAATTTGAATAAGTTAAATGATAGTTCTAATTGATGGTGGCATATAATCTAACTAAAAGTATATTCTGTGATGTATGTTTTCCTGTATGTAATTGAAAAGTGGCATATAATAGTTTATGTTTTGTTGGTGTCAAACATTGAGTAGATGCAATCATGTTGTTAGCTGCATTATTCCGTAGCCTCTTTTTTGCTAATTAATCATCTAATTTTGAAAGAAACAGTCCAATAATATTTCATTCCATATGTAGAAATTCCATAGGAAGTTCAACTGTTATCGACATTTGGCTACGTTTCACCCAATCTGTTGGGTGAATGCCTTTGCCTTGTCAGATTACAGATACGATTTTCTGTCTTTGTTCCACTCGGTACTTGGTAATTTTGGTTCAAGTGACAATTTTCTTTTCGACTAATATGAGTAAATTCATACTCTTATTGTTGGGTTATCAGATAAGTATAGATACTTCATACTTAATACTTGATGATGACAATGATAATATCACTAAACATATAAACGTTGCTCTAAGTTGTCTTATTGGTATTGGATTTTGCAATGAACATGATTTAGAATCTCATATTGGATCTCTATTGTAATAGCCGAATTTCTAATAGTACTGGAGTGGTAGCCATGTGACACCTTTATGTCATGAAGTTGGTTTGATTAATGCCAAAAGGAGGAAAGCATACCAACACAAACAAGCAAAGTAGGAATAACAGATTAAAGAGTATCCGGGTTACAAGTAAGACATCACATATCATTGAGCTTTATGAGTAAATATATAGCTAACGATTGCGTTTAGTTATAGAAATTTTTTCTAATATTGGTGGCTTCTCCAATTCTACCGATGAATCCTTATGGCTTATTATTTATATTGAATTCGTTTAGCTTTGTTAGGGACAAAATGGCCAAGTGGGTGTCTATTACTCATTACAGTTTTTTAGTTGTCTTTTACTTCTTTAAATAAATCTTTTGACGCTTACTTAGTTTGATTACAGTAAATCATCTAATGATATCATACTCTTTCCAAATGCAAGTCTTTTTTCGATTTCAAATATTGTTTATCATGCAAATATATTCATTTGAATCACATTTTGTGACAAACCTATCTGGATTATGCATTTAAAAATAGGTTTGCGCCAAACTTATCTTGATTTGCAATAGGTCAATAACTATGAAGCTGTTATAGCCTTTTGTAGTGATAATGTGAGAATACTATTTTGGTGAACATTACAAAATTGCCCCGTTGAAAAATTAAAATTAAATTATGAAATTCTTGTGATTTAAAAAAGTAGAAGTTATATATGGTCAATAGCTAACCATTTGATAATGTTGAATTTCTAAGCATACTGATTAACTAACGTTATGTGTTTCCAATGGAAAAATGTTTTATTTTTCAATAGAATCAGGAGATATCATGGACGTGTAGTCATCGAGGGTTAAGGTCTCTTCCAAAGCACAACATGGAAGACATCGCTGATGGTGGTTTGTATAATTTTTGGCTAACCTAACGGTGATTCATATAATGTTTGGCTAAGTAGAATGGGATGTGCTAGATTAAACATGGATGGGAAAAAAATTAAATATGGCAGTAGTTTTTAAATACATGTATGTTGATTCTTATAAGAGGGTAGCTTTATTTTGATTCGATCATCTTTATAGATTAAGCTGTATATCTTCTTTATCCCTAATAAAAGAGGATTCCTATACAAATTACAAGTATTTGAACTACGTCTTTCTAATGACATTCTGAACGTCTTTGATTCCGTGTATGCCTTTTGTGAGTACAAATATGGATGTAATAATCAACTTTTTTTTTTAATTTAACACTAATAAAGAACTACGTTTGCAGATGGCCATTAGTGAGTCTATCCATTGCCAGACACCAAGGTTATGAAGAGTAAGGCGTGTATAAAATCTGCAACTGCAGAATGAAGAGTACGTGGACTATTTATTGTATTGGCAAAAAGATTTAACTCGAAAATAAAAACTATCAAAGAGGTCGAGGAGCACGTGAAACAGGTTGAAACTCATCCGAATGCAAAAATGATTGTGACAGCCTTTATTAAATATTAAACAATTGTACTAATATATTTTTTCAACCCAAGAGTCTTGTTAAGTAGATTGTATATAGTTTTCAGTTGTTTAGATTAGTTCAAATTTCAAAATGTTCAGGTCTATCTTTTGAGTTATTAACATGTTTTAATAATTTATTACTTGTTTAGATTAGTTCAAATATCAAAATGTGAGACATAAAGGTTATAGTTAGCTCAAGTGTAATTAAAGATAAAAGTTTCATTTATATTTTCTTAATCATGCCCGGATAGTCATCCGGGTTGATTAGCTAGTAATCGATAAACTTTGATCAGATAAGGTAGTCAAACTATGTATCTACTTTTTAAACTCATCTTATTATGACACCTACTTTTTAACCTTTAACAAATTTATAAAGCTCGGTGGGGAACAATATAAGTTACTAAACTTTCAATTAGTCGCCATGGGTTTTATAAACTAAAATAAAGAACGAATTGCATTTTTGGTCCCTGTGTTATCACACCATTTGCAACTTTGATACAAACATGTGAAAAGTGGCGAAACGTATCCCTGTGATATCACACATCTTGCAATTTTGGTCCAAAAGTAACGTGCCGTTAGAATTCAGTCGTTAAAGCCCCCATGTGCGTCTCACGTGCGGGGTAGTTGAGTCATTTACACCCTCCCACCCATATATATACCAAAAACCACCCCCAAATTCACTTCAATCGGGATTTCTTCCCAAATGGGTTTTGGTTGTTGCTTTTCCCATAATCCCAGCCAACAAAAACAAAAACTAGATGAAATAACAATAAATAAAACTAAAACTAATGAAAATGGGGCATGTTGGATGAAAATGGAAATGGGGTACGGCTGTTGAGTGTTGTGATTGGTGAATGATCAACAACGTAAAATCTTCAATTTTGAGAATGTGGTGCTCTTCACGTCATACACAAATGTTAAACAAATACACAGATCTACATCGTCATCATCCAACTTACGGCAGAAACAACTAGCAAAACTGAAACCACCACCACCGTAAAGCATCAGAACTGAAACCACCACCACACCCGATTTCTGTGGTGGGCGTTGATGTGTTTTTCGATTAGAATCCCAAAACCTTGATGCTTTTTTTTTTTTGATTTGCTGCTGTTGTTGCTTTTGCTACCCTTCAGATCCACCGCCGCCGCCGCCCTTCAAATCCACCACCGCCGCAGTCGCCCTTCAAATCCACACCGCCACCGCCCTTTGAGATCCGTGATGGTCGGAATTTGGTGGTAATGATGGTCGGGTTATATATACATAACCCTTGAATAATTAATTCAAACAAAGATATAATAGCCTTGTGGATTTGTTTGGTGGATTGAAATGAAATTTGGAAAATGAAAATGATGGAGGAGTTTTGGTTTTACTTAATTAGATCGAGACATTTATATAAGTAATTTGATGATGATGATGATGATATATGTTGCAAGAATAGTCATCGTTTAGACGAAAAGACAATATTGTCCATCACGTGCCTCTCACATGATACATTTAACGGTGAAAATAAACGGCACGTTACTTTTGGACCAAAATTGCAACAGGTGTGATATCACAGGGATACGTTTCGCCACTTTTCATATGTTTGTATCAAAGTTGCAAATGGTGTGATAACACAGGGACCAAAAATGCATTTCGTTCTAAAATAAATAAACAAGCATGTATCAAACTACTTTTATAACATATGGTAACGAGAAACTAATAATGTTGTTTCTCGACGCCAAACCCTTTTTGTGATTCAAAATCTTGAATCAACCAATATCATGAATTAACGCGTTTTTCTTCGTTAGTCCAAAAAAGAAATTCTTAGACAGGATCCTAATCCACTTTTTGCGGTTGAGGAACAATTAGATAGACGATTCAATCGATTGTTCTTACGTATTATCTTTATAAAAATTTTACTTGCATACATAGTTGTTCTAGTAATTATACAAACAATGGGTACAAGAATATAATAATAAAAAGAGAGGCAAGAAACCATCTCAATGGTTCAAACACCACCTCACAATAGAGGAAAACCTTATGATAAAAGAAAAAGATCAATACGAAGGGTCTGCTCTGTAACTTTCTCCGATGTAGATCCAGATAGAGAGCTTGACCCAAAACCTCCAAAAGCCTTCAGTGAGCTTCGGAAACCTTCGAAAGCCTTCGGTGAGCTCCGGAAATCTCCGAAAGCCTTCAGTGAGCTTCGGAAATCTTCGACAGCCTTCGGTGAGCTTCGGAAACCTCCAGAAGCCTTCGGTGAGCTCCGGAAACCTCCGAAAGCCTTCAGTGAGCTTCGGAAATCTTCGACAGCCTTCGGTGAGCTTCGGAAACCTCCAGAAGCCTTCGGTGAGCTTCGGAAATCTCCGACAGCCTTCGGCGAGTTCGGAAATCTTCGACAGCCTTCGGTGAGCTTCGGAAACCTCCAGAAGCCTTCGGTGAGCTTCGGAAATCTCCGACAGCCTTCGGCGACCTTTGAAGACATACACTAGCCTTTGGCGAGCTTATACACCTCTGACAACCTTCAGTAACATTTGAAAGCCGAAGCAAATTCGATACAATAACTTGAGAAACCCGCGCAATCTAAGAATAAGAAGTACAGTCTAAATTCACGACCCTAGGAGTCCATAATATTAGACTGGGGGGCTAATGATGATATATACCTCACCTTCGATGACGTTGCAAGACCAAATTCACAAATCTTTCTGACACTTTCTCCGCTGAAAAAGGTCACACCTGCAATCTTCCTCTACAAAGATTAAGATGTGAGGTAAAAGCTCTCCAACTAAACTATATGGGCATTAAAATCCCAAGGTATGCACTAAAACCATGATCTTTTATATTTTACCTAAAGGTGTATATAGCTTGTATAATGGTCACCTACGTGGTAGTTTAAACCATATACCACAGCTCACCCACGGCTCAATTCGTAAGGCATAAGCCTCATAAATTACCAACCCTTAAAAGTATTGACATACTGAAATATTCCCGTCAAGATAAAGCCACGGACATGGTTTCCTACTCTTCGTAGATCATACAACCGCCGTAGAGCAAAATCATCGGGTATAATACTTTCCCTTCATAACGCTTTCATAAAGTAAAACTCCGAAAGTAGGTTACTGTAACATCCTCAACTTTTTATTTAACAGTTGACTAATGTCGTTAAGTCAACGTTATGTGTGTCGTTAAGTCTATTTTAGATTTAATGTTTATATGTAGTTAAAGTGTGATTGTGTGTGAGGTTTGAAAGCCTAAAATGTTTAATGCAGGATTTGTGTGGATATAATATAGTTAAACGCCTATGTAGTGGCATCTAAAGAAGTATTAATGATATATATGGTCCATAGGGTAGTTGTGACCAATAATGAAGCATTAGGAAGCTTAGGGACTAGTTTTGACATAGGAGGAAAGTCAAAAACGGGATTAGGGTCTTTGAGTGTGTCATTAGATCATTATTTGCAGCCAACACATTCTTTAAGCAAGCCCTAATCACCCCACCAAGTTCTTCTATCAAATTGCAAGCCGAAAAGCTTCCCTACGTGTGATTCGAGTGTGTATTGTCAAGGGTTTTGCATCCTATTTGTTATCTACAGGTATAGCAGGTATTAAATCATTGATTTTTGGTCCTTTTGATTATATGAGTCATTAGGATTAATTATAGGGTTGTGGTGAAATCGTTTAATGAAGATTAATGGTGGTTTTGATGGATTAAAGTTATGTAGGATGTAATTGATGGTTGTAATGCTTTGTAATGATTTGAATATGAAGGATTTTGATGTACAAAGGTCTGAGAATTGATTTGGAATGGTTTGGATCTGGTTTGGGGTAAAATCGCTTGATGTTGTGCAGAATCGCAACGAGTTGCGGCGCAACTCAATTCCAGAAAGATAGGTTGCGGCGCAACATAAGGTGTTGCGGCGCAACTGGAGGCTTGAGCTGCGGCGCAACTCTATGTTGCGGCGCAACTCCTCAGTTTTCAGAAAATGTTATATTTTGAACCGTAACGTCGTTTGACACGTAGATTAGACCTGAAACTAAAGTGAGTCTTTAAAGTGTGTGGGGGGTCTAGTTTATGACCTTAGTAACGTGAGAATGTAGTTGTCTAATGCTTGTTCATTAATTATAGGTAGACGAGCATAGTTACTTGCATTGTAACTAGTTGTTGATTGTTGTGGACTACGCCGAGGTAAGATACACTACTTTGACACGCTAGGGGATTCAACGAAAAGCTGGTTTCAAATCATAAATACTTCCATTTGGTATCTTTATATTGCATGTGGGCATATGGGGTTACACGGGAGGTATTATGGGTTATGTAGTTGTCCATGAGACCTGAAATGCAGTCCCTAATGTAGTGAAATGAAGTATTGCTTAATGTAGTGTATTGTTATGTAGTTTATGTAGTATTACGAAGTATCTCGTTATGCATGAAATGTAGAAATGAAGTTGATGTGTGATATATGCATGCTTGCATGGCTTGTACACCTAGCTCACTAGACTTAATAGGTTGCCATGTCACTTGCACGTTTAAGGATCCAAACGTAATGAAGATAAAGTATGTGAATGTCTAGGAATGTGTGTTACCTAGACTATATATGTGTGACGGTTTAGGAATGTGTGTTACCTAAACCATATGTGTGAAACCGAGCTCGTAAATATAATGCAGGGAAAGTGTTAAGCTTAACCCGTACTTGCCCTAGCCCGGCTAAGTGCGTTGACGTAGTTGTTGCTTGGGTGGCTCCTTGCAACATGGTCTTTAAAATGCAGGGCGAGTAATACGAGGGGTTTGACCAACCTCCACATACGGATTACTCTTGGATTGGCTTGCCAGTCCTTAACGACGAAGTATAACTAGCCTTTTGGTGAAGCATCTAGTCGGGTGTGACTCATGTTACACTTATATGCAGATAATGAAGATATGTGTGATAATGTGTGAATATAAAGAAGGATAGGCACATTTAGGGTGATTCATCCTAATTGATATGAAGTTGATATGCAGTTATGTGTGAATGTGTGATGTGTGTTGTGCCTAAATGAACTTGTTTAATAACGAAGATTGTTTTAATTGGACAAATGTTTTATTACATAGTGTTATCTTACTTAGCTAATTCGTTAGCTAATACTTGTTTCTTAAATGTGGTTGTTCCCTCAGGTTTAGCTTGAAGGATTAGTTGATGCAGGAATAAGAGTGAGAGTTGGGTAGATGCATGAAGGAGAACTTAGCTACCCATAGATGATTGTCACTTTAGACATTTATTTACATTTCGTACTTGATGTCGAATTTATGTAGTATTGTTGAACGGTTGTTTTGTGTTGGGCAACCGTTGGGTTTTCATTTTAAACTATTTGATGGTATTACATGTAACACCAACTAAACGTAGAAACCGAACAGTTTTTATCGGTTTTGACTTTTAAAGTCTTTCCTTCCGCAAAATTGACACCGTTAGGTGAAAGCTTTTGAAAACCCATATTTTTAAACGTCGGGTGTTACAGTTACCCCCTACAAGATCTATTACCTAAAAATCAATCTATGCGTCCTAGAGAAACATATCTAACACATACCCATACAACCTAGATAAATGCCAAGCGCATAAAACTCATATACTCTAGGGAAAACCCGAAACCAAAATATATCAGAGGCCACGAGCCCACGATCTTGTATAAAAAAGTCTTATTTAAGCCTAAGAAGGTTGAGACTACTATCACTCATACTTCTATCCCATAAACCTTTTAAATAACCTTCGCAAGCACGAAGGTCAACGAATACACGTTTCATCACTACCCTCAAGCCTAAGAGGCTTGACAATCCACCTCCCCATAAATCCAGAAGTTTATAAATAGCCTGCCGTGATAATTTCCTTACAACATCCGAATATCCAAAGTTTTACCCATTACCAACAATCCTTTTTACACTGCATAAGTCAAAGAAGTCCTCGTCTCACTCTTGTTTACACAACTAGAGACCTAGACAATATCCTCCAACGCCTTTAACTAGATAAACTTACTCAAATTGTTACCTAGGCCTTAGCATCACAACTAAAATTAAACTCCAAAAATAAGATATTACCCAAAAAAACTCTCAAATAGCATATAATTAAAGCCACAAGGATACAATCCTGAGGTTATAGCATGCAGCCCTTTGGGCAACCAAAAATGTGAGACATGGAACCCCGCGGGTGGTTGCCATCGGAACCATGAACTAATATTCCTAAACCTATAGGAACATAGAATACCAAAAATTAGAAACCCTTTAAAACAATATCAAACACTTTAAAGGAATATTATACACAAATATGTACAAAATTGCCATAGCAAATACCCTTCACTCAATACGGAGAATACCTCATAATAGTAATAAATTATAAATAAAGAGGCCAACGAAAAATCGGAAGGCAGTGCCCTCCGCACTTGGCCAAACATTGGTCCTATTGAGACCACAACGTTTTATGTTATTACTAAACTGAAAAAATGGTGCAACCGAGCATCCATATAAGTCTTTATTAGATATTATGCTAACTCTTTGATCCCAGCTCACATTTGACAGTTGTTTAAATGGCGTAATGGCTTAACTACAAAGTTTTAGACAAGCTTCGTAATGGCTAATTTATGGAGTTGTTCATATGTGAGTACTGAGGTTTAAAGAAGGCATGATATAAAGGTTCCACTCTCGAAGGGACCAAAATCACGAATATACGACCTAACAAAGGTTTGAATTATTTTGTACACGACAAAGAGACTTATATGTCCAACGTCGTAAAACCTATGGCCCGAATAAGGTCAGAAAGCGGTGAACACACCCTCATCTTTAACCATTACGAAGGGTCGCTCCCTATCGTATTACCTATTTTACCACGTACGTATCCATTTACCAATAAAAGACATGCTACTAAGGCTCAATGTATGATAGGGACGCCTACATAACATATAGCCAAATCGTAACTGGAAGAACAAACCTTCCATAACGAAGCATGCACCAACGAAAAGACATGGAAAATACGAAGGTGATCGCCTTCGATACCATGCAGACCGTAAGCAAATGTGAGACACGAAATAATCGAATGGTGGTACCCTCGATACCGTGCATATACGCTAGATGGACCTTCAAATTTCCAGCAAACTTCTACGGGACCACACGGAGGCCATATATGCACCCCCAAAGGTCCAGAGACAACTTCAAAGCAATAAAAAGGTAGCTCGGAATGATGATCTCTTCATAATATATACTCGAAGCCTAAAGAAAGGACTTACGAATAATATAAAGAATAGTTCATCACCCGAAGCCCATAAAAAAGCTTGAAAGAGTCAACAAAGGATAGTGGCCTACATAAACCACTACCAAAATCAGAAAGAGAAAAGGGGAACCCTTGGGAACTTCAAAGAAACCTCCCATAACAACGAGGATACCTCTAGCACCTTCGTAGATAATTACAAGAAGAGAATAGTCATCCAAAGACATCAAAATCGACAATATATGAAGAGCATATCCCACGTAACTCTGAAACATCAGAGATGCCTTCTCCACATAACGAGAAGCAAAATTTCTAAAGTCTGCAACATCTGCCCTACATCAAAGGAAAGAATCATAAGAAGATAACCATGTGGTCTACGGAACAAGGACACAACCACATGACAAGTAAAAGCAACGTACATCAAGATCATCAACGCAAGTAGTTACTGAACAAAGCGACAAAAGGGGAATAGCCCAACGGAAATATGACCTCTGATACAACACCGGTTGTTTACATTATGCATAACAAAAAGATGCGAAGACACATCCAAACTTACCCCATTATGAGGAAGACCGATAAGAAGAAACTCTCTCATAACGCCTAGTTTCACCTACCATGCAAGACGCTCACGTTTCCCATCAACTTATCCAACAAAGACAATGGCAAACGACCTCGTCTCATGATAGCCTTCGGGATTATACCCAACATAGCAAGTGTATTACTTTACCAAGGATACCATGACACCACCGAATCAGAAGCATAACACTTCATGATTACCCATACTATAAATATATTCCCAATTTCTTCCGTTATAAGACTCACTAATCTCCGTAAATCCACGACCGCGCAAAATTTCATCGCAAAAAGTGAGATTCAAAGATCAAAGATCCATAAAAAAAGAAACAACTAAAAAAAAAAAAAAAAAAAAAAAAAAAAAAAAAAAAAAAAAAAAAAAAAAAAAAAAAAAAAAAAAAAAAAAAAAAAAAAAAAAAAAAAAAAAAAAAAAAAAAAAAAAAAAAAAAAAAAAAAAAAAAAAAAAAAAAAAAAAAAAAAAAAAAAAAAAAAAAAAAAAAAAAAAAAAAAAAAAAAAAAAAAAAAAAAAAAAAAAAAAAAAAAAAAAAAAAAAAAAAAAAAAAAAAAAAAAAAAAAAAAAAAAAAAAAAAAAAAAAAAAAAAAAAAAAAAAAAAAAAAAAAAAAAAAAAAAAAAAAAAAAAAAAAAAAAAAAAAAAAAAAAAAAAAAAAAAAAAAAAAAAAAAAAAAAAAAAAAAAAAAAAAAAAAAAAAAAAAAAAAAAAAAAAAAAAAAAAAAAAAAAAAAAAAAAAAAAAAAAAAAAAAAAAAAAAAAAAAAAAAAAAAAAAAAAAAAAAAAAAAAAAAAAAAAAAAAAAAAAAAAAAAAAAAAAAAAAAAAAAAAAAAAAAAAAAAAAAAAAAAAAAAAAAAAAAAAAAAAAAAAAAAAAAAAAAAAAAAAAAAAAAAAAAAAAAAAAAAAAAAAAAAAAAAAAAAAAAAAAAAAAAAAAAAAAAAAAAAAAAAAAAAAAAAAAAAAAAAAAAAAAAAAAAAAAAAAAAAAAAAAAAAAAAAAAAAAAAAAAAAAAAAAAAAAAAAAAAAAAAAAAAAAAAAAAAAAAAAAAAAAAAAAAAAAAAAAAAAAAAAAAAAAAAAAAAAAAAAAAAAAAAAAAAAAAAAAAAAAAAAAAAAAAAAAAAAAAAAAAAAAAAAAAAAAAAAAAAAAAAAAAAAAAAAAAAAAAAAAAAAAAAAAAAAAAAAAAAAAAAAAAAAAAAAAAAAAAAAAAAAAAAAAAAAAAAAAAAAAAAAAAAAAAAAAAAAAAAAAAAAAAAAAAAAAAAAAAAAAAAAAAAAAAAAAAAAAAAAAAAAAAAAAAAAAAAAAAAAAAAAAAAAAAAAAAAAAAAAAAAAAAAAAAAAAAAAAAAAAAAAAAAAAAAAAAAAAAAAAAAAAAAAAAAAAAAAAAAAAAAAAAAAAAAAAAAAAAAAAAAAAAAAAAAAAAAAAAAAAAAAAAAAAAAAAAAAAAAAAAAAAAAAAAAAAAAAAAAAAAAAAAAAAAAAAAAAAAAAAAAAAAAAAAAAAAAAAAAAAAAAAAAAAAAAAAAAAAAAAAAAAAAAAAAAAAAAAAAAAAAAAAAAAAAAAAAAAAAAAAAAAAAAAAAAAAAAAAAAAAAAAAAAAAAAAAAAAAAAAAAAAAAAAAAAAAAAAAAAAAAAAAAAAAAAAAAAAAAAAAAAAAAAAAAAAAAAAAAAAAAAAAAAAAAAAAAAAAAAAAAAAAAAAAAAAAAAAAAAAAAAAAAAAAAAAAAAAAAAAAAAAAAAAAAAAAAAAAAAAAAAAAAAAAAAAAAAAAAAAAAAAAAAAAAAAAAAAAAAAAAAAAAAGGCCACCTAGCATGAAGCCCGAAGACGTTAATAATAAATAAATGGTTTGGGATAAGCCTAAATCCTTTCCTAAAACATAGCAAATCATATCCCAATTATAAAAGGATAATGATGGCAAGCAAATCGGATAAACATGACAATGATATCCGAAACCCTAAAGGAGGCTAAAACCCTAGCTTTCCCTCCAAGTTACCCTCTCCTATATAAGGAGAGGGAATTCTCCCTCAAAGGCACGATTACAATCAGCCAAAAACCCTAACAAAAGTCGAAGAACCTTCGACAAACACAAAACACATATAGTTGGCGTAAAGGAGCACCGCTCCTACCTTCGGGGAATCGCCGACAAACTCTTAAACCTCAATCACCTCTCCATGGACGAAGCCCTTTTCCGGAGTCATCATCAACTATGCGGTTTGGTGCACAATCATCTGTTTTATTATCAATAAACATAAAAACAATTATGTTTAATGTGAAATTTTTAATATATATTTAATTTTTTACTAGATATAATTTTGTAAATTATTATTTACAAATCATGACTCTCTCCGTCGCCGATCTAATCTCCATTCCCGAATTTCACACCGTAATTATACCGCCGCATTGCGCGGGCATATGACTCGTATATATACATGCTCAACTTAAGCAAATGCTAAATGTTAATGGAGTTGTGTAGCTATAGGACAAGAGTTAATATCGTTCTAACGGCCTATTTTTATTGACCACCTCGACATTTGACAAGAGGCTTTACGATACGTGATATACAAATTAAAATATATATCTTTTTGTAGATACTGCATGTTCTTAAAATCCAGAAGCAGGGGAATGGGGCACGTACATATATAGCACAACATGCCACTATCATAAAAAAAGAGTATAACACAACATAGCTTAAAATCTTTTGCGAACGAGTACTAAATTTGATATGGGATTGATAGGGCAGGGCCATAAATTTTTTTATGAGGGGGCAAATTTAGAAGTAATTTGCCATACTTATAAGAGCCGCATCCGATTCAGAATCGACTAGAGTCCCAAGACATGTAATGGTAGACTTAGGAGTGAATCAAGGATCACCAAAGTCTTTGAAGATAGTGGCCGCATACAAATAAAGATTGTGGTCCATACTCCATAACGTGTTATTACTCCAATGGTTATTGACTGCAAGGGATAGTGGCCACTGGCCACATAGACTTGAATGCTTGTTGACTGCGTAGTAAAGGGAAGCCTTAGCTATCGCAGAGTTGATGTTCAAAAAAAAAAACAACTATTGCAGAGTTACTAACTTACAACAAAAAAAAAAAAAAAAAAAAAAAAAAAAAAAAAAAAAAAAAAAAAAAAAAAAAAAAAAAAAAAAAAAAAAAAAAAAAAAAAAAAAAAAAAAAAAAAAAAAAAAAAAAAAAAAAAAAAAAAAAAAAAAAAAAAAAAAAAAAAAAAAAAAAAAAAAAAAAAAAAAAAAAAAAAAAAAAAAAAAAAAAAAAAAAAAAAAAAAAAAAAAAAAAAAAAAAAAAAAAAAAAAAAAAAAAAAAAAAAAAAAAAAAAAAAAAAAAAAAAAAAAAAAAAAAAAAAAAAAAAAAAAAAAAAAAAAAAAAAAAAAAAAAAAAAAAAAAAAAAAAAAAAAAAAAAAAAAAAAAAAAAAAAAAAAAAAAAAAAAAAAAAAAAAAAAAAAAAAAAAAAAAAAAAAAAAAAAAAAAAAAAAAAAAAAAAAAAAAAAAAAAAAAAAAAAAAAAAAAAAAAAAAAAAAAAAAAAAAAAAAAAAAAAAAAAAAAAAAAAAAAAAAAAAAAAAAAAAAAAAAAAAAAAAAAAAAAAAAAAAAAAAAAAAAAAAAAAAAAAAAAAAAAAAAAAAAAAAAAAAAAAAAAAAAAAAAAAAAAAAAAAAAAAAAAAAAAAAAAAAAAAAAAAAAAAAAAAAAAAAAAAAAAAAAAAAAAAAAAAAAAAAAAAAAAAAAAAAAAAAAAAAAAAAAAAAAAAAAAAAAAAAAAAAAAAAAAAAAAAAAAAAAAAAAAAAAGGCCGCATCCGATTCACAATCGACTAGAGTCCCAAGACATGTAATGGTAGACTTAGGAGTGAATCAAGGATCACCAAAGTCTTTGAAGATAGTGGCCGCATACAAATAAAGATTGTGGTCCATACTCCATAACGTGTTATTACTCCAATGGTTATTGACTGCAAGGGATAGTGGCCACTGGCCACATAGACTTGAATGCTTGTTGACTGCGTAGTAAAGGGAAGCCTTAGCTATCGCAGAGTTGATGTTCAAAAAAAAAAACAACTATTGCAGAGTTACTAACTTACAACATTTATTTATAATTTTCGATTGTGTTCGAGTTAAAAGGTTCTACAACTAGTTGGGAGAAGATTCCCTAAAGTTATCCCAACTTGACTAGTCAAGTTGGGAAGATCTTGACCCTTGAATGAAAATCAAGGGTCAAGATTAAAAACTTATCTTTAAATTATATTTTAATGGGAAAAACTTGGCCAAACTCTCATGTATCCATAGTAAAAAGCAATGTTTTGAAAACCGAACTGGACACCGAACTGGTCTTACAATATTAGACTAGTTCTAGTTGGACGAGAATTGGATCGGGTTTTTGATGTAACATACATTTAACAAAGTAATATCAAAAAATTTTATTTAACAAAGTAGTATAAAAAAAGTTTTAACTTAAATATTATGAGTTTAATAATATTAAGTTCTATAATCAATGATCCTAAATAAAATAAAATTATAACACTAAAAAAACATGATCTACATAAATTTGACACTAATGATTTAGAGTTCAAACACGGTGGTATATGCATGAGTTGAAAAGATATGTTCCAAATATCTTAATCTTAATATATACTATAAGACAGTTAAACTAATGACTTATTAACCAATCAAATCGCTCAATTTCATCAAATTGACTCTCGCTTATGTCATCATATAGATTAACTATAAATTAAAAAACCTAATAATCATTATCCAAATATATTACTATTATATTAGTATTTATATTAATTTGTAGAAAAAGTCTCATTAATTTACATTTTTTTGTTTTCCATCAATAATTTACACTTTTTAGCCCCGAATACTTAATTTATATTTATTTTTAGCCATAACTTGAGAGAATGTTTTAAAATTTACAATCATTTAATTAATTAAAAAAATTTCAACATATGAACTATTGTCTATAAAAAATAATTTCAAAACCTAATGACTTATTAACAAATATTAGATTAGATTTTTATAAATTATAAATATTAATATTTAGTTTAATATTTAATATAAACACAATTTGAACTCTAGATACATATCCCAAACATAATAACAGATGACGATATACAACATCCTTATCCTAAACACAATAGGAATCATAGAACAAAACACGATTTACAACAAAAGGTTACTAGAATACTAAATCCAAATCAATATGAACTCCATTCAAGATTCATTCTATCTCTCAATCAAAAAGATACATAATTTTCTCCTTTTTTATATATTAGTTTTGCGTATTAATGTTTGAAGTTACAATTGTCACTCAAATCAAGAGTCCTAATTGTTATCTAATTATCATAGGAAATGTGATTGAAAATAAACCTATGCGTGTTATGGGTTCGCATCATGATCAAGTACATATACTTGAATGTCAAGTACAGGAACACAAGTATGTTTATATTTTAATTCTTAATTATCTTTCATAATAATATCACATTATGAGTACAACTGTTTTCAAAAAATTCTATTATAGAGAAATTATTATAGCATGTGCCTTGTGGAATGACTACGGCAAACAATTCCATCAATATGTCTCAGCTAATAATGACAGTGACGAACATATTATTATTGTACTACAACTTACAAAGTATAACACTTAGAACAGTATATCTTCAAAATGATAAGCTTTTATGACTTAATTATATTTTAATTCTTAATTATCTTTCATAATAATATCACATTATGAGTACAACTGTTTTCAAAAAATTCTATTATAGAGAAATTATTATAGCATGTGCCTTGTGGAATGACTACGGCAAACAATTCCATCAATATGTCTCAGCTAATAATGACAGTGACGAACATATTATTATTGTACTACAACTTACAAAGTATAACACTTAGAACCGTATATCTTCAAAATTATAAGCTTTTATGACTTAATGTATATTTATTTTTAGCCATAACTTGAGAGAATGTTTTAAAATTTACAATCATTTAATTAATTAAAAAAATTTCAACATATGAACTATTGTCTATAAAAAATAATTTCAAAACCTAATGACTTATTAACAAATATTAGATTAGATTTTTATAAATTATAAATATTAATATTTAGTTTAATATTTAATATAAACACAATTTGAACTCTAGATACATATCCCAAACATAATAACAGATGACGATATACAACATCCTTATCCTAAACACAATAGGAATCATAGAACAAAACACGATTTACAACAAAAGGTTACTAGAATACTAAATCCAAATCAATATGAACTCCATTCAAGATTCATTCTATCTCTCAATCAAAAAGATACATAATTTTCTCCTTTTTTATATATTAGTTTTGCGTATTAATGTTTGAAGTTACAATTGTCACTCAAATCAAGAGTCCTAATTGTTATCAAAGAATATGAAAACAATCCTAATTGTTATCAAAGAATATGAAGACAATCCTAATTGTTATCTAATTATCATAGGAAATGTGATTGAAAATAAACCTATGCGTGTTATGGGTTCGCATCATGATCAAGTACATATACTTGAATGTCAAGTACAGGAACACAAATATGTTTATATTTTAATTCTTAATTATCTTTCATAATAATATCACATTATGAGTACAACTGTTTTCAAAAAATTCTATTATAGAGAAATTATTATAGCATGTGCCTTGTGGAATGACTACGGCAAACAATTCCATCAATATGTCTCAGCTAATAATGACAGTGACGAACATATTATTATTGTACTACAACTTACAAAGTATAACACTTAGAACCGTATATCTTCAAAATGATAAGCTTTTATGACTTAAATATAAGCATCATAGATTGGCTGGTAGAAAGCACGTGAAACATCATATTATCTACCTCTCACCTCTCATCTCTCATCTCTCATCTCTCATCTCTCATCTCTCATCTCTCATCTCTCATCTCTCATCTCTCATCTCTCATCTCTCATCTCTCATCTCTCATCTCTCATCTCTCATCTCTCATCTCTCATCTCTCATCTCTCATCTCTCATCTCTCATCTCTCATCTCTCATCTCTCATCTCTCATCTCTCATCTCTCATCTCTCATCTCTCATCTCTCATCTCTCATCTCTCATCTCTCATCTCTCATCTCTCATCTCTCATCTCTCATCTCTCATCTCTCATCTCTCATCTCTCATCTCTCATCTCTCATCTCTCATCTCTCATCTCTCATCTCTCATCTCTCATCTCTCATCTCTCATCTCTCATCTCTCATCTCTCATCTCTCATCTCTCATCTCTCATCTCTCATCTCTCATCTCTCATCTCTCATCTCTCATCTCTCATCTCTCATCTCTCATCTCTCATCTCTCATCTCTCATCTCTCATCTCTCATCTCTCATCTCTCATCTCTCATCTCTCATCTCTCATCTCTCATCTCTCATCTCTCATCTCTCATCTCTCATCTCTCATCTCTCATCTCTCATCTCTCATCTCTCATCTCTCATCTCTCATCTCTCATCTCTCATCTCTCATCTCTCATCTCTCATCTCTCATCTCTCATCTCTCATCTCTCATCTCTCATCTCTCATCTCTCATCTCTCATCTCTCATCTCTCATCTCTCATCTCTCATCTCTCATCTCTCATCTCTCATCTCTCATCTCTCATCTCTCATCTCTCATCTCTCATCTCTCATCTCTCATCTCTCATCTCTCATCTCTCATCTCTCATCTCTCATCTCTCATCTCTCATCTCTCATCTCTCATCTCTCATCTCTCATCTCTCATCTCTCATCTCTCATCTCTCATCTCTCATCTCTCATCTCTCATCTCTCATCTCTCATCTCTCATCTCTCATCTCTCATCTCTCATCTCTCATCTCTCATCTCTCATCTCTCATCTCTCATCTCTCATCTCTCATCTCTCATCTCTCATCTCTCATCTCTCATCTCTCATCTCTCATCTCTCATCTCTCATCTCTCATCTCTCATCTCTCATCTCTCATCTCTCATCTCTCATCTCTCATCTCTCATCTCTCATCTCTCATCTCTCATCTCTCATCTCTCATCTCTCATCTCTCATCTCTCATCTCTCATCTCTCATCTCTCATCTCTCATCTCTCATCTCTCATCTCTCATCTCTCATCTCTCATCTCTCATCTCTCATCTCTCATCTCTCATCTCTCATCTCTCATCTCTCATCTCTCATCTCTCATCTCTCATCTCTCATCTCTCATCTCTCATCTCTCATCTCTCATCTCTCATCTCTCATCTCTCATCTCTCATCTCTCATCTCTCATCTCTCATCTCTCATCTCTCATCTCTCATCTCTCATCTCTCATCTCTCATCTCTCATCTCTCATCTCTCATCTCTCATCTCTCATCTCTCATCTCTCATCTCTCATCTCTCATCTCTCATCTCTCATCTCTCATCTCTCATCTCTCATCTCTCATCTCTCATCTCTCATCTCTCATCTCTCATCTCTCATCTCTCATCTCTCATCTCTCATCTCTCATCTCTCATCTCTCATCTCTCATCTCTCATCTCTCATCTCTCATCTCTCATCTCTCATCTCTCATCTCTCATCTCTCATCTCTCATCTCTCATCTCTCATCTCTCATCTCTCATCTCTCATCTCTCATCTCTCATCTCTCATCTCTCATCTCTCATCTCTCATCTCTCATCTCTCATCTCTCATCTCTCATCTCTCATCTCTCATCTCTCATCTCTCATCTCTCATCTCTCATCTCTCATCTCTCATCTCTCATCTCTCATCTCTCATCTCTCATCTCTCATCTCTCATCTCTCATCTCTCATCTCTCATCTCTCATCTCTCATCTCTCATCTCTCATCTCTCATCTCTCATCTCTCATCTCTCATCTCTCATCTCTCATCTCTCATCTCTCATCTCTCATCTCTCATCTCTCATCTCTCATCTCTCATCTCTCATCTCTCATCTCTCATCTCTCATCTCTCATCTCTCATCTCTCATCTCTCATCTCTCATCTCTCATCTCTCATCTCTCATCTCTCATCTCTCATCTCTCATCTCTCATCTCTCATCTCTCATCTCTCATCTCTCATCTCTCATCTCTCATCTCTCATCTCTCATCTCTCATCTCTCATCTCTCATCTCTCATCTCTCATCTCTCATCTCTCATCTCTCATCTCTCATCTCTCATCTCTCATCTCTCATCTCTCATCTCTCATCTCTCATCTCTCATCTCTCATCTCTCATCTCTCATCTCTCATCTCTCATCTCTCATCTCTCATCTCTCATCTCTCATCTCTCATCTCTCATCTCTCATCTCTCATCTCTCATCTCTCATCTCTCATCTCTCATCTCTCATCTCTCATCTCTCATCTCTCATCTCTCATCTCTCATCTCTCATCTCTCATCTCTCATATATACCAAATAATATATGTAGAGTTTTACTTGAGTTTTGTGTACAATAAGTCAATAATGCATGGTAGAAAGATGATGTTGGTAGTAAATTTAGGCCAAAGTTTGCAAGCACAGAGCATGTATTCAGGTGAGTAAAATTGGTTATTTTGAGGTGTTTGTTTTATGTTGGGTTATGTTTGGTAGAATAAACATCAATCTTGTGATTAAAGCTTTTACCAAGAATTGTAAAAAAGTGATAAGACTAGAGAATATATTTACGTGTTACTTATGTAATCATATACATTGGTCTAAAATGTTATATGAATGAGTCGGCTGGGTGCTGGTCGAGGCCCGTATACAAAATTAGATGGGTTTGTAAAGAAACCTATTTTCAGTATCTTGTTTACAGACCGCCTCTTGTGCTACTCACCTTTTCTGTTAATAATCTTTTATATTTTTGATTACAAAATGTAGGTTGGATCATTTCGAGCTAATAATCTGAATTCAACAGAAGGAAACTAATTGATGACATCCGATTTCTTTATCATCAATCTATCTACCATATTTCCGACCATGATTTCACCGTTTAAAAATGAAGTAAGTTACATTCTAACCATTATATGAGTTCCCTTTTTGTTTTTGGTGGAATTTCGTATTTCCCCTATTTAAACATCAATAGTACGTTATCTAACCAAATCTTCAAATTATATATATATACACCCAACTTATAATGCAGGTATGGTAACATTATATATATTATATACTAATTAAAAACTTTTCATGTTAACAGTAATCTACAACTTTTGTAAGCACTAAATATGTACCAATTTATTAAGCATGGCATTAATTGTCCACGTTTCATACAGGATTAAAGGGATGATAATTAGGGGCTGATAATTGGTTTGTTTAGGGCCATGAGTTGTTGGGCCTGTTAAACTTGCAATATCTTAGCCCGTTGATAAAATACTTTTTTTAAAGAGTTAATGACATAAATCGTCCCTGTGGTTTACCGAAATAGTCACCTTTCGTCCTTTAAAATTCAAAACCTCAAGGACAGTCCTTTATAGGTGGATAAGGATCATGTTCGGTCCTTTGACTATTTGACCGTCAAGTGTAGTCCGTTAAACCCCCCACGTGACACCCACGTGAGGGGTACTCCAGTAATTAGCCACCCCACTCCCACCAGTTTCTCTTTCCTTTATTTATTTATACATATATCGAAATCCCTTTTTCCCCAAAATCATTCTTAATCCTCAAAATATACGAAAATAATCCCTCTCAATCCCTAAAACCGATGATCAATCAATAAATCTGCAATAAGAAAATGACATGCCCGTTATATACTATGCGTGTACATGGTGAAGATCACTTATGGGATCTGGATACTATGTATCGTGAGTATTATTACTTTTAGGGTTTATATTTTATGAATTTTTATGGTTTTGTAACAAGTAAATAAATTTTAGGGTTTTTATTTTATGAATTTTTAGGGTTTATATTAACATATTTCTTATACATTGTAGATTGTTATGCTGGATTGTTTTATGGTTTTGTAACAAGTAAATAAATTTTAGGGTTTTTATTTTATGAATTTTTAGGGTTTATATTAACATATTTCTTATACATTGTAGATTCTTATGCTGGATTGTTCTCCTTCAAGGTGCACCATGGAGGTTTTTTCACTGAATGGCCAGGGATGACTTATGAAAGAGGCAAGATTGACCATGCTGACTGTATCAATATCGATAAGTTTTCAGTTCTTGAGTTGGACTCAATTATGATGGATCTAGGATATGTTGAAGGTCAGGTAATGTTCTATCACTTTCTGAAACCTGGGCATTCATTAGATGATGGCTTACACCCCCTAGTCAGTGACCAAGATGTCCATGAGTTGTCTAATTATGTAGAGAAGGCCAACCTTATAAGTGTTTACATTGAACATGGCATGACAAATTTAGTTGCTTATTTCTTGCCAAGAAAAACAAATGTTGTGATAGAAGAGATACCAGATGATGATACAGCTACATCATCTAAAAAACCTAACACTAGACCAAAGAATAATAGTGGCACTTATAGAAAGTTATTGCTTGATTGGCATGAGGAACCTGTTTTAACCCCTAGTAGTCAACAAAACTTAACAATTGTGAAAGCTAATGTGAATGTCAATGCATGTGTGAATGAAAAGGATAAGGCAGTTGTACAAGAGGATATAACTAACAGTAGCAGTGGTGAAAATGAGAGTGATGATGGTAAGGGTCATGAAAATGAGAAAGAGGATGATGAGGATGAAGAGGGTGATGACAGTGAAGATAGTGACTACATTGTAGATGAGGAGAATGAGATAGAGGATGTGGAAGTTGATATGAGACAGTTTCAACTGCATGTTGATGCAGATGTGGAGTTTTTGGGTGGGAATGTTGGTACACAGGAGCATTTTCAAGATAGTGATGAGGATCCAGAGGTTGATGTATTACACAATGATGAGTTTGAAAGTGGTTCTGACCCAGAAGATGATGTGAATAAGAGTAGGAATAGATTGTTGAAAATAATGTCTAAGGAGAAGAGAAGTGGGGATTCTGTAATCTCAAAAACTGGGTTTCATTTGTCTCAAACTTTTGGGACTGCCAAGGAGGTTAAGGATATGGTAAAGGCACATGCAATAGAGACAAGAAGGGAATTAAAAATTGTGAAGAATGATAAAGAGAGGGTCAGAGTAGTATGTGAAGGCAAGATGCCAGTTTTTGATCCTATTGTAAAAGTTGGGCCATCTAATATTGATGCAGGAGCCAGGCCAATTAATAATGAAGCAGTTGGGCCAAAAGATGGGCCAAAGAAGAAAAAAACAAAGACAGATAATGTAGTTGGGCCTAGTCAGTCCACTAGGTCAAAAAAGAAAGAAAAAACAAAGGCTAAGGGGACAATTTTGGAAGATGGTTCAATAAATACATGTGGGGTGGCAGTTGAAGATTCTCAAGTTAAAAATCAGGGTGGTAGGGGAAAGAAGTCAAAAAGCAATTCACTTTCCTGTCCATGGACATTACATGTGTCCAAGCTTTATGGTATGGCAACATGGATGGTAAAAACATTTAAAGAAGAACACACATGCCTTCAATCTAGATCTATCAAGCATTTCACCTCAAAGTTTCTTGGCAAAAGTATTCTGCAACAGATAGAAGGTATAAGATTTTTCTGTTAATGTTTTAATCTAACTGTTTTAATATAACTGTTTTAATATAAGTATTTCTGATACAGGAAATCCTGAAATACCATCCTCAGCTCTACAAGGTGAACTTCAAAGAAGGTTTGAGCTTGGATTATCTAAGCAGAAAGCACAAAGAGCTAAAAGGGCTGCACAAGGTCAACTAAGAGGAGATTATACTAGGCAGTACAACATGTTGAGAGATTATGTACTGGAGTTGCATACTTCAAATCCTGGGTCAACAATAAAGTTGGAGGTTGAACCACCAATGAATCCAGATTCTAATGAGAGAATCTTTAAAAGGATTTATGTTTGCTTAGGAGCCTTGAAGAGGGGGTTCAAAACTGCTGGTAGAGAGTTATTGGGTCTTGATGGTGCATTTATGTCTGGTCCATTCCCTGGACAAGTACTTACTGCTGTTAGTATTGACTCAAACAATGGAATTTACCCTGTTGCATATGCAGTAGTGGAAGCAGAAACCACCCACTCATGGACATGGTTCTTGGAGTGCTTAGCTGATGATTTAGATCTTGATATTAGGTCTAATTACACTTTTATGAGTGACAGGCAGAAGGTATTATATTTTAGTTATCGTGGATATTGTAATTTACACTTTCATATTGTAATTTACACTTGCATATTGTATTCTAATAAATTTATCATTTATAGGGCATAATTCAAGCAATTGCAAAGGTATTTCCATGTGCTGAACACAGGTACTGTTTGAAGCATATACATGAAAATATGAAGTTGCAATGGAGGGGAACTGCTTTCAAAAACCATCTCTGGAAGTGTGCTACAGCAACAACAGTCCCAGAGTTTAACAAGTGTATGCTGGATCTTAAAAACTACAGTGAAGCTGCATACAAGTGGTTGCTAAAAATCCCACCTCAACATTGGGCAAGGTCACATTTTACAGGTATATTTATAAGTACTTTAATTACATACCTTCACCTGATTATTTAGTAGTTTTGTAAGAATTTTCATTATGTGAAACAGGCAGGGCAAAATCTGATGTATTGCTAAACAATATGTGTGAAGTATTGAATAGCAGATTGGTTAAGGGTAGGGCTATGCCTATAATCCATTGCCTAGAATTCATTAGGGAGTACTTAATGATTAGGATAGACAATGTGAGGAAGGTTATAGCAAAGAGCAAGGGGCCATTAACACCAACTGCAACTAGGATTTTTGAACTGATTAAAACAGAGGCAGAATCCTACAAAGCCATATTCAATGGTACTGATAAGTATCAAGTCAGTGGCCCCTGGGGAGATCAATGTGTGGTTAATATGACCAATATGACATGCTCATGTAGGAAGTGGGAAATTACTGGTATGCCTTGCAAACATGCAGTAGGAGTTCACTACAATATGGTAAACAATGGTGTGGCAACTGATGTGCTTGAAGCATGGGTGGATCCTTATTACAGGCTAGACACATGGAAACTTATGTACCAATTTACCATTAACCCAACTAATGGAATGAGCATGTGGGCCAAAGCTCCTGACCACTTGACACTCATCATTCCACCAAAATACCACACACCAGTTGGTAGACCTAGGAAGAAAAGAAGAAAGACTGCAGAGGAGATTCAAATGTCAAACAATGGTAAATTGTCTAGGAAACTTAGGTCAGTTGTATGCAAAAACTGTGGCAAGATGGGGCACAACAAGAGGTCTTGCAAAAATGTTGGTTCCAGTCAAGACAATTCAAATGCTCCAAATCCAACCCCAAGTCAGTCAAGCCAACCAACACAAGCTGCAGGTGGTGCTGGTTGTCCAAGTCAAGCAAGTGCAGCTGCTGCTGGTTGTCCAAGTCAAACAAGTGCAGTTGGTGCTGGTTGTACAAGACAAGCAAGTGCAGGTGGTGCTGCTGGCACAAGTCAAGCAAGTGCAAGTGTGGGCAGGGCAACTCAAGAAGGTGTCAGTGTAAGGGCAAGTAAAAGCAGGCTGATTTCAAGTCCAGGTGGAAAAAAAAGATGCTATCTCAAAAGCACCAAGACATAACAAGTTTAATTTGGTTTCATTCCTTCTGGTCATGTAATATTAACACTTTTTATTGTATGTTGCTACAATTTGGGCTTTATGTGTTCTCTTTTGCTACATTTGGTTATGTAATGTGTTAAACTGGAACCTATGTTATCTATGACAATGTGCTATTATGCCATGTTTGGCAAATTTTGGTATATAATTTTCTTCTATTTATATTTAAATATCAGTATGCATGTATGTCACAATTCTGATATTTTGGCATGTAATTTTGGTATTTATTTTTGGTATCTAATTTTGTTATCTAATTTTGCAAAAAATGGTGTATGACAGTATGACATTCTGATACAAGTCCATGTTTAGCACATTTTGGTATCTAATTTACTAGGCATATATAACTAGCAGTATGTATGTGCAAAAAAATACAACACAAAATGTCAAGAAAATAACTTCCATTACCATTCATTCATCATCAGCATTGATACAACACAAAATGTGCAAAAAAAAATACAACACAAAATGTCAAGAAAATAACTTCCATTACCATTCATTCATCATCAGCATTGATACAACACAAAATGTGCAAAAAAGTACATTACTTTGGTTCAAACTACTAATAAAGAAACAAGATACACAATGACAATTGAAGCAAACACCAACATAAACTTCAATTTCTTGATTTGACCATCTTTTTCTTTGATTTCTGCTTCAAGCTTGTTCTTCGATTTCAACAAGCCTGGTATGATATCAGTAGCCCGTTGACACATAGCAGGATCAAACCATCCTATGAATTTACACTTTGAACCCTATTCAACATAAATACCCAATTTTCAATTTTGGTAAAAACGGTTTAAGAGAATTCAAAATTGTATAAATCATACCTGGTTAGGACAAGCATAAAACCTTCTTCCTGGGTTTTTTGGGGTCCATGAGGTTAAGATTATTGCCTGCTTACCACACCCACAGAATACCATGATTTGGGATTTTGCTTCGCGTGTTCCTGGGTTTGGGGTCAAAATAATTAGGGTTTATGTTTTTGATTTTGGGGATACAACGATTTGTGTGAATATATATATACAAAAGAAAGAGAAACGTGCTCAGTGGTGGGAGTGGGGTGGCTAATTACTGGAGTACCCCTCACGTGGGTGTCACGTGGGGGGTTTAACGGACTACACTTGACGGTCAAATAGTCAAAGGACCGAACATGATCCTTATCCACCTATAAAGGACTGTCCTTGAGGTTTTGAATTTTAAAGGACGAAAGGTGACTATTTCGGTAAACCACAGGGACGATTTATGTCATTAACTCTTTTTTAAATAGAAAAAGTTATTGTTGTATTGTTATAAAGGCAACATATTGAAAGTATATATTTATTTATTTATATATTATTTTTTCTAATAGCATTATTACATACCCATAAAGTCGTTTTTGGTTTAGTGGTTGTAAGAATCTGTTTAGATGACATTTGATTTTTCTTTTTTTTTGTATGATAAGTTTTATGTATATATTTCAAGTGTTTTAATTACTGGTATATATAAATTTGTTTCTAAAGATTTTTAAATGTTTTTTTTTAATTAGACAAATTGCTTCGAAGTAACAACTTGATTTGTGAATTTAAGTTTTAATTGGTATTGTCAATTAAACCTTTTTCTAATTATTGTTTTATCTCAGACACACGCAAACTTGGTATAGGTGAGGGAAACCTCTCTTATACCGAAGAAATGATTCATGACCAACACGGTCCTTCCAACTGATACTGTTGCTATAGTATTCGAAACTGAAGGTAAGTCACTCATAATCATAGGATTTATTTTTATATATATCTTATAGTCATAAAATAATGTTGCTTTTTCTTTCTTTTAGAATTAGCATATGATTGGAAGCAAGAGTACCTGCATTGAGGAACCAGGAGTGCAAGTAATCTTTGATGTTGATGCCACAAATATTGTGGGGATGCCTTTTATGAAATTCAATAACATGCAGTTCAATTATCCCCACAATGTCAGGGCCCCATCTCACGATCTCCAGGCACATAAGACTCTGTTGACTGCCTTTTTCGGTCAATGTGTGCCGTTGCTAGACAAGAATGGGAAAGTTTTTGCGGTGTTAAACAAGAACTACCCATTTGGGCAGTTGAAGAGTGTTTTTGAAGATGTTGATGATATGGCTAAGATAAATGCCAAGCGGTGGTATATCAAAGGGTGTGCGATGTGAGCGGGTCTCAATGTTCACTCATGGTCTATGTAACATTTGCCAAAATTGACCAGTTTTGACTCGAAAATTTAACGTAAACGATTTTTGAAATTTATATGAATTATTGAGCGTAATGTCGTAATGAAATGAAACGAATTTATGAGATGGGTTATGTTTAATTATGTCCAAAATTAGTTACTTACACTTGAAAACAGGTCTTGAAGTTCCTTGGGTCGAATTTGAAGTCATTAGGGTTTCTTAGAGTTACATAATGGGTAAAAATGATTTTTGAGCTAAATTGTGATGTCTGATTCAAGTATTTGGAGTGGGTTATGTTTATTTACAATAGATATGTCAAACATTACTTAAATTATGTCTTGGAATCCTTTAAATCATAATCTAGGTCGAATTAGGGTTTGACAAGTGTGAAATGGGTCAAAAACTAGGGTTTTGGTTATGTAATTAGGTCAAGATCGAAATTGAGACTTATTGGGATGAAATGAAACGAATTTATGAGATGGGTTATGTTTAATTATGTCCAAAATTAGTTACTTACACTTGAAAACAGGTCTTGAAGTTCCTTGGGTCGAATTTGAAGTCATTAGGGTTTCTTAGAGTTACATAATGGGTAAAAATGATTTTTGAGCTAAATTGTGATGTCTGATTCAAGTATTTGGAGTGGGTTATGTTTATTTACAATAGATATGTCAAACATTACTTAAATTATGTCTTGGAATCCTTTAAATCATAATCTAGGTCGAATTAGGGTTTGACAAGTGTGAAATGGGTCAAAAACTAGGGTTTTGGTTATGTAATTAGGTCAAGATCGAAATTGAGACTTATTGGGATGAAATGAAACGAATTTATGAGATGGGTTATGTTTAATTATGTCCAAAATTAGTTACTTACACTTGAAAACAGGTCTTGAAGTTCCTTGGGTCGAATTTGAAGTCATTAGGGTTTCTTAGAGTTACATAATGGGTAAAAATGATTTTTGAGCTAAATTGTGATGTCTGATTCAAGTATTTGGAGTGGGTTATGTTTATTTACAATAGATATGTCAAACATTACTTAAATTATGTCTTGGAATCCTTTAAATCATAATCTAGGTCGAATTAGGGTTTGACAAGTGTGAAATGGGTCAAAAATGGTTCCTTGGGTCGAATTTGAAGTCATTAGGGTTTCTTAGAGTTACATAATGGGTAAAAATGATTTTTGAGCTAAATTGTGATGTCTGATTCAAGTATTTGGAGTGGGTTATGTTTATTTACAATAGATATGTCAAACATTACTTAAATTATGTCTTGGAATCCTTTAAATCATAATCTAGGTCGAATTAGGGTTTGACAAGTGTGAAATGGGTCAAAAACTAGGGTTTTGGTTATGTAATTAGGTCAAGATCGAAATTGAGACTTATTGGGATGAAATGAAACGAATTTATGAGATGGGTTATGTTTAATTATGTCCAAAATTAGTTACTTACACTTGAAAACAGGTCTTGAAGTTCCTTGGGTCGAATTTGAGGTCAAAAAGGGTTTTGGGTCGAATTTAGGTGTATTTGGTTAAAAGGTTACAGCTAGTCGAAAAGTGTGCAGGTCTGTTTTGAAAACGCCGTAACTCCTTCGTTAGAGGTCTTCAAGAGTCAAACCTTACATTTCTAAAAAGGTCTTTGAGCCCTCTACATTTGTTAAGAATTAAGTTTTGTCTCAATTGGTCATCTTGTATGCCAAAAGTGGGCTGCAAAACTGAAAGTAGTCTACAAACTGAGAGTAGTCTACACAAACTGAAAGTAGTCTACACAAACTGAAAGTAGTCTACAAACTGAGAGTAGTCTACACAAACTGAAAGTAGTCTACACAAACTGAAAGTAGTCTACACAAACTGAAAATAGTCTACAAATATGACAGTAGTCTACGAATGAGTCGGGTAGTCTACAAAAGAATCATTTGAGCTTGTTGATAGTCCATTGGTTTCTTGTTCAAGTCTCTTGAGTCGTTCATGGTTGAGAGTCATGGCTAGAACAAAGTGAGACACTTAACTTGCATTGTAATGTATATATATATTGATAGGTTGTGGACATTTGACGGTCGTTGGACGTTTATAGCTTGACTTATACTTGTAATTTCCGGCCAAGGTGAGTTTCGTAAACCCTCCCTACTCAATTGAGATTCGGGCTGAAAAGTGTACATGTTTGTTGATTGTTGATTTGTTGATATGATCACTTGTATGTTTGAATTGTTGAATGTGGACATGTTAGCGCATTATTCATTATATAAGTCGCACCGTTAGCGCATTATTCCTTATATAAGTCGCACCGTTATATGTTAGCGCATTATTCATTATATAAGTCGCACCGTTATATGTTAGCGCATTATTCATTATATAAGTCGCACCGTTATATGTTAGCGCATTATTCATTATATAAGTCGCACCGTTAGCGCTTTATTCATTATGTAAGTCGCACCGTTGTTAAACGTTGTTGATATGATATGGAATGTTGTTGATATGATATGGAATGTTGTTGATTGTTATGGAACGTTGTTGATATGATCACTTGTATGTTTGAATTGTTGAATGTGGACATGTTAGCGCATTATTCATTATATAAGTCGCACTGTTGATTTGTTGATATGATCACTTGTATGTTTGAATTGTTGAATGTGGACATGTTAGCGCATTATTCATTATATAAGTCGCACCGTTAGCGCTTTATTCATTATGTAAGTCGCACCGTTATATGTTAGCGCATTATTTATTATATAAGTCGCACCGTTAGCGCTTTATTCATTATGTAAGTCGCACCGTTGTTAAACGTTGTTGATATGATATGGAATGTTGTTGATATGATATTGTATGTTTGAATTGTTGAATGTGGACATGTTAGCGCATTATTCATTATATAAGTCGCACCGTTATATGTTAGCGCATTATTCATTATATAAGTCGCACCGTTAGCGCTTTATTCATTATGTAAGTCGCACCGTTATATGTTAGCGCATTATTCATTATATAAGTCGCATCGTTGTTAAACGTTGTTGATATGATATGGAATGTTGTTGATATGATCACTTGTATGTTTGAATTGTTGAATGTGGACATGTTAGCGCATTATTCATTATATAAGTCGCACCGTTGTTAACGTTGTTGATTGATTGGAATGTTGTTG
Source organism: Erigeron breviscapus (assembly GCA_034093135.1). Lineage (NCBI taxonomy): Eukaryota > Viridiplantae > Streptophyta > Magnoliopsida > Asterales > Asteraceae > Erigeron > Erigeron breviscapus. The sequence goes on from CM067167.1 coordinate 80,883,201, forward strand.
ATATGATATTGTATGATTGAATTGTTGATGTGGACATGTTAGCGCATTATTCATTATATAAGTCGCACCGTTATATGTTAGCGCATTATTCATTATATAAGTCGCACCGTTAGCGCTTTATTCATTATGTAAGTCGCACCGTTGTTAGCGCTTTATTCATTATGTAAGTCGCACCGTTGTTAAACGTTGTTGATATGATATGGAATGTTGTTGATATGATATGGAATGTTGTTGATTGTTATGGAACGTTGTTGATGTTATATGGAATGTTGTTGATATGATATGGAATGTTGTTGATTGTTGATTTGTTGATATGATCACTTGTATGTTTGAATTGTTGAATGTGGACATGTTAGCGCATTATTCATTATATAAGTCGCACCGTTAGCGCATTATTCATTATGTAAGTCGCACCGTTATATGTTAGCGCATTATTCATTATATAAGTCGCATATTGTTGATTTGTTGATATGATCACTTGTATGTTTGAATTGTTGAATGTGGACATGTTAGCGCATTATTCATTATATAAGTCGCACCGTTAGCGCATTATTCATTATATAAGTCGCACCGTTAGCGCATTATTCATTATATAAGTCGCACCGTTATATGTTAGCGCATTATTCATTATATAAGTCGCACCGTTAGCGCTTTATTCATTATGTAAGTCGCACCGTTGTTAAACGTTGTTGATATGATATGGAATGTTGTTGATATGATATGGAATGTTGTTGATTGTTATGGAACGTTGTTGATATGATCACTTGTATGTTTGAATTGTTGAATGTGGACATGTTAGCGCATTATTCATTATATAAGTCGCACCGTTAGCGCATTATTCATTATATAAGTCGCACCGTTAGCGCATTATTCATTATATAAGTCGCACCGTTATATGTTAGCGCATTATTCATTATATAAGTCGCACCGTTATATGTTAGCGCATTATTCATTATATAAGTCGCACCGTTAGCGCTTTATTCATTATGTAAGTCGCACCGTTATATGTTAGCGCATTATTCATTATATAAGTCGCACCGTTATATGTTAGCGCATTATTCATTATATAAGTCGCACCGTTATATGTTAGCGCATTATTCATTATATAAGTCGCACCGTTATTAACGTTGTTGATATGATCACTTGTATGTTTGAATTGTTGAATGTGGACATGTTAGCGCATTATTCATTATATAAGTCGCACCGTTGTTAAACGTTGTTGATTGTTGATTTGTTGATATGATCACTTGTATGTTTGAATTGTTGAATGTGGACATGTTAGCGCATTATTCATTATATAAGTCGCACCGTTGTTAGATTTGTTGATATGATCACTTGTATGTTTGAATTGTTGAATGTGGACATGTTAGCGCATTATTCATTATATAAGTCGCACCGTTAGCGCATTATTCATTATATAAGTCGCACCGTTATATGTTAGCGCATTATTCATTATATAAGTCGCACCGTTATATGTTAGCGCATTATTCATTATATAAGTCGCACCGTTATATGTTAGCGCATTATTCATTATATAAGTCGCACCGTTAGCGCTTTATTCATTATGTAAGTCGCACCGTTATATGTTAGCGCATTATTCATTATATAAGTCGCACCGTTATATGTTAGCGCATTATTCATTATATAAGTCGCACCGTTAGCGCTTTATTCATTATGTAAGTCGCACCGTTATATGTTAGCGCATTATTCATTATATAAGTCGCACCGTTATATGTTAGCGCATTATTCATTATATAAGTCGCACCGTTATATGTTAGCGCATTATTCATTATATAAGTCGCACCGTTAGCGCTTTATTCATTATGTAAGTCGCACCGTTAGCGCATTATTCATTATGTAAGTCGCACCGTTAGCGCATTATTCATTATGTAAGTCGCACCGTTAGCGCATTATTCATTATGTAAGTCGCACCGTTGTTAGCGCATTATTCATTATAAAAATGAAGTAAGTTACATTTCCAACCATTAAAAGCATCTAAACAATGAAGATCCCTAACTCTTTTGAGTCATTTTATCAGACACGATGTGCGCATGACTAAACTAAAAGATTCAAGCTTTTGAGTTCAACGCCGAACTAATTCCAAACAAATATTGAATTTATTTATTTTTATTCAAAATTTATAAAAAAGAATATAAATAGAAATCAGCCTAAATATACAGAAATAGATATATATCAGACGATGAAGTACACCAACATTGCAGCAAAAAAAGTGGCATCGGTTTGATTGTGGTGGTTGCGTCTGTTAACATATTTGTAACGAAAATAGAATAGTGATAAGATACAATTGAAAAAATATACCGTAGTTATTGTTTTGGGGATTGACGGGGGCGGTGGTGATGGTTTTGGGATTGATGGCGGCGGTGGTCATGGGCGGTGGTGATTGTCGCCGGTAGGTGGTGATGGTTTTGGGATTGATGGGGCGGTGGTGATGGTTTTGGGATTGATGGCGGCGGTGGTGATGGTTTTGGGATTGATGGCGGCGGTGGTGATTGTTTTGGGGATTGACGGGGGCGGTGGTGATGGTTTTGGGATTGATGGCGGCGGTGGTCATGGGCGGTGGTGATTGTCGCCGGTAGGTGGTGATGGTTTTGGAGATGGGTGCGTGAGTGTGTTTTGTGTGTGTGTGTGTCATTAGCCGGGGAGAAGAGAAGAGGAGCGAGTGTATGTGTTTTGGTGTGTCATCTGTGTTATACCAAGGGTAAAATAGGTAGATCACATTATAGAAAAACAGGGGTAAATTAGTCATATCAATTCATCTTTTCTTAATTCAAAAAAGGGGATGCTGCTTTATAATGGATTGTAGATATGAGTTCCCTTTTTGTTTTTGATGGAATTTCGTATTTCCCCTATTTAAACATCAATAGTACGTTACCTAACCAAATCTTCAAAGTATAGCCTAAAAATCCTCCTAAAACCTTAGGAATGTGACAAGTGGATTCCACTTAATCTCTTTCCTAATCTCCCCCCTTGAATTTTCACATGTCACCATCCAATGAATTAGGAGGATTTTTAGGCTAATAAATTAGGAGGATTAATCTTTCCCTATATATATAAATATATTATAACATATATATAATTGATCGTTTTCTCATTAATAATATAAATTCTATCATATATATATATATATATATATATATATATATATATATATATATATATATATATATATATATATATATATATATATATATATATATATATATATATATATATATATATATATATATATATATATATATATATATATATATATATATATATATATATATATATATATATATATATATATATATATATATATATATATATATATATATATATATATATATATATATATATATATATATATATATATATATATATATATATATATATATATATATATATATATATATATATATATATATATATATATATATATATATATATATATATATATATATATATATATATATATATATATATATATATATATATATATATATATATATATATATATATATATATATATATATATATATATATATATATATATATATATATATATATATATATATATATATATATATATATATATATATATATATATATATATATATATATATATATATATATATATATATATATATATATATATATATATATATATATATATATATATATATATATATATATATATATATATATATATATATATATATATATATATATATATATATATATATATATATATATATATATATATATATATATATATATATATATATATATATATATATATATATATATATATATATATATATATATATATATATATATATATATATATATATATATATATATATATATATATATATATATATATATATATATATATATATATATATATATATATATATATATATATATATATATATATATATATATATATATATATATATATATATATATATATATATATATATATATATATATATATATATATATATATATATATATATATATATATATATATATATATATATATATATATATATATATATATATATATATATATATATATATATATATATATATATATATATATATATATATATATATATATATATATATATATATATATATATATATATATATATATATATATATATATATATATATATATATATATGTATATATATATATATATATATATATATATATATATATATATATATATACAGATTCGTATATATATGATAAATTCGTATATATAGAGAGATTCATATTCGTATATTTATATATAGTTTTCAATTTCAGATTTGAATCCATATAATATATACTATATATCTTTCTAATATCCTCCTTGAATTTCCACATGTCACCATCCAATGAATTAGGAGGATTTTTAGGCTAATAAATTAGGAGGATTAATCATTCCCTACATGGCAATGTGTTCATTTGACACCGGATTCCGCACCTTTAATTTCATACAATCGAATTATGGCATCAACCTTGAAGTTCCTTGTCGCTGCAACTAGTACTTGTGGAACACTTGCAAAAGGATTCCTGATGCCTAACATGGCGAAAGTGAAATGCACCACAAATATATAATAAGAAACCTACCATTCCAGACCCCATAGCCACCCAAAAGTCTATGGTCCAGTGACCAATATTGTCGAAGGCGTGTTCCAAGGGGTTGAGGGGTCAGGGGCACATAGGCAAGGGGTGGAAGTGGTCAACTTGTAATCAGAAGAACACCAACACCTACACTTCTAACTTGTAGTAGCTTAGTTTTACCTAGGATTAATTAATGGAATGTCAAATGCTGTAATCCATTATTTTTTTCTGTATATATTTGATCACGTGGGTTTTGAAAGTACACTTCAAGGAATTTATATATGTTAAAAATTTATTCGTTTTGGGCCTATGATATCTAAATTTAATGCTAAGAGTTTCGAGTATTCTTTAAGAGCATTTCCTTTAAGTGGTTTTGTTGGTTTTGCTGATAATGATATCCCGATTGATGATGAAAATTTGTACAAAAATAGGCCTGATCGGACTTGTTATTTTGGCTAGTGTGATTGCCGGCTAATATAACTTTTGCATATGTTGTTATCTATGCTCAGGTATATGTCGGATTTTCTATACAATATTTTCTAGTATTGATTCCTTTTTAGTAAGATTATACGGCAATTCATGTTATTTATATTTGTTAGCACACCAACTTTTTGATGTGGGTTTTAGTGTTTTACTGCTTTAGCTTTTTTTTAATGCTCTACTTGAGTCAATAGTGAGTTCATTTTGTTTTCAATTAGTTCATATAGAGAGATCCGTGATTGTGGGTATGTTGTTTTTGTAATAAAATTTTGATCCTTTTTGTGTAAATATTGTGTTTGTGTAACTGTTCAGTCAACAAAATTTTATATGAAAATCATACATATATGTGGGACAGTTGGCTTTAGAGATCTAGTAATAGGCCACTTTGTTAATTAGTCTATCTATTGAAAAGATATGATGTACATTGTAAGATTTAGAAAGCATAAATATGAGACCTCTTCTTCTTAGAGATGATATTTCTCATCGTTAACACATTGATTCTTTAAAGGAAAGTATAATTGTCACTCCTTGAACTAAATTTGAGACTTGTACTCCCATCTCAAAAGATAATGTGTTTCACAAGTCATGTCTGCACAAAACTCCCACCCTACTTCATTTATAACCCCACAAGGGAAATAAGTATGATCATAATCATGTTTGTTTTTATTGAATGCATAGTGTTGGTTGCATGTAGATGTTTGATTTACGCAACTAATGTGGTATGCATGTATTTGGGATCATCATAAAAAAAAGGGTAAAGTAGGGCACCCTGTCCCCAGAAGCACATTGGATGAACAACTTTTTAGGTCAGGCACCTATAGGATAAGTGTCATTTTAGAAATAGAACTTTTTCATCTTTGAGTGATTACCTTTGTCATTAACCTATTTCACCCAAACAAATGTTCTTTCCATGGACCCCAAACAGGACCCGTTAGATCTGAACTTGTTCTGTGTGGAAATGATATACGACTACAAAGCCTATGCCCCATCATGTGATGTCCTTTAAGTGTCACAGGTACTGCTTGCAAGTGTGGGGCATTGGGGTACCGGGGAATGGGGATTGATGTCCTTTAATTATTTCATGATTGAAATTTTTTTTAGGTATATGCTCAAGTGTGGGGCATTGGGGTACCGGGGAATGGGGATTGATGTCCTTTAATTATTTCATGATTGAAATTTTTTTTAGGTATATGCTCAAGTGTGGGGCATTGGGGTACCGGGGAATGGGGATTGATGTCCTTTAATTATTTCATGATTGAAATTTTTTTTAGGTATATGCTCAAGTGTGGGGCATTGGGGTACCGGGGAATGGGGATTGATGTCCTTTAATTATTTCATGATTGAAATTTTTTTTAGGTATATGCTCAAGTGTGGGGCATTGGGGTACCGGGGAATGGGGATTGATGTCCTTTAATTATTTCATGATTGAAATTTTTTTTAGGTATATGCTCAAGTGTGGGGCATTGGGGTACCGGGGAATGGGGATTGATGTCCTTTAATTATTTCATGATTGAAATTTTTTTTAGGTATATGCTCAAGTGTGGGGCATTGGGTGGAGGTGTTTAACTGGACTATGTTTTATATGAAAATCATACATATATGTGGAACAGTTGGCTTTAGAGATCTAGTAATAGGCCACTTTGTTAATTAGTCTATCTATTGAAAAGATATGATGTACATTGTAAGATTTAGAAAGCATAAATATGAGACCTCTTCTTCTTAGAGATGATATTTCTCATCGTTAACACATTGATTCTTTAAAGGAAAGTATAATTGTCACTCCTTGAACTAAATTTGAGACTTGTACTCCCATCTCAAAAGATAATGTGTTTCACAAGTCATGTCTGCACAAAACTCCCACCCTACTTCATTTATAACCCCACAAGGGAAATAAGTATGATCATAATCATGTTTGTTTTTATTGAATGCATAGTGTTGGTTGCATGTAGATGTTTGATTTACGCAACTAATGTGGTATGCATGTATTTGGGATCATCATAAAAAAAAAAAAAAAAAAAAAAAAAAAAAAAAAAAAAAAAAAAAAAAAAAAAAAAAAAAAAAAAAAAAAAAAAAAAAAAAAAAAAAAAAAAAAAAAAAAAAAAAAAAAAAAAAAAAAAAAAAAAAAAAAAAAAAAAAAAAAAAAAAAAAAAAAAAAAAAAAAAAAAAAAAAAAAAAAAAAAAAAAAAAAAAAAAAAAAAAAAAAAAAAAAAAAAAAAAAAAAAAAAAAAAAAAAAAAAAAAAAAAAAAAAAAAAAAAAAAAAAAAAAAAAAAAAAAAAAAAAAAAAAAAAAAAAAAAAAAAAAAAAAAACACGTACATTGAAGCATAGAAGACAGGGTTGTAAAAAAAAAAAAAAAAAAAAAAAAAAAAAAAAAAAAAAAAAAAAAAAAAATTTTTTTTAGGTATATGCTCAAGTGTGGGGCATTGGGTGGAGGTGTTTAACTGGACTATGTTTTATGTGAAGTGCATGTTGGTAGCAATGCGGTACCGGGGATCAATGGGTACCCTCCTATTACCCTTTTTAGATGGTTATTCTTATTCTGTTTTTGATGAAAAAAATAATCAAAGATAACATCTAAATCACTTTGAATACAATTAATCATTGACTGTTGATGTAATTGCTACTAACCTCGTACTTGCTGCTACTTCTTATTTTATATGGCAAGAGAGAAACAATCGTTTGTTTAATAACATTAAAATAATCTGATCAGCAACTTAAAGAAGTTATTTGGGCCACGGTTCGATTAAAGCTCCTGACATTTCGGTTCAAGCATAAGAGACGGGTCGAGGAGCTTGTGGATACTGTGGAAGCTACCGGTGACACTGATTAATGTAATGTAATTGTCTACTATCTAAACTTTAATTTGTAACTTGCTGCTAGGTTACTTGTCTCTACAGTCGAGTGGTTTGTACTCTTTGTGCTTCTGGTAGAGGTCTTTACATTTCCATATGTATTGTTTGTAAATGTCGGCCTGGCATTCAGCCATCCCTCCCAGAACCTTACTTAGTTGATTTATAAAGTGAATCAGGGTAAAACTCCCTTTACCCATCTTTGACTGATGAAGTATGTGTGGCTTATATCCTCACTGGACCATCCCAATATTATTTTCTTTGTCCTGCCCAAATCCTGTCCAAGTTGTGGTCTTTGCTTCTGTGTGGAACACAAAAGTTCATATGTTGTGTTCGCAATGAGAATGATCTAATGACTTGAAATGTTTCAGTGAAGTAGAAATACTCACCAGTATTTGGTTTTTCTGATACCAATAATATTAACCTGGTTAAGGTAATGTTTTAAAGGTCTCTAACTGTAACATGCGCGCACAAAAAAAATGTAATTCCAAATTCAGGGATGAATCAAAAAAGATAAAAAAAAAAAAAACACAAAATTAACAAAATATTACAAAACTTAAAAGAAAAAGGAAAAATAAAAAAAGTAAATTACAAAAAAAAAAAAAAAAAAAAAAAAAAAAAAAAAAAAAAAAAAAAAAAAAAAAAAAAAAAAAAAAAAAAAAAAAAAAAAAAAAAAAAAAAAAAACAAAAAAAAAAAAAAAAAAAAAAAAAAAAAAAAAAAAAAAAAAAAAAAAAAAAAAAAAAAAAAAAAAAAAAAAAAAAAAAAAAAAAAAAAAAAAAAAAAAAAAAAAAAAAAAAAAAAAAAAAAAAAAAAAAAAAAAAAAAAAAAAAAAAAAAAAAAAAAAAAAAAAAAAAAAAAAAAAAAAAAAAAAAAAAAAAAAAAAAAAAAAAAAAAAAAAAAAAAAAAAAAAAAAAAAAAAAAAAAAAAAAAAAAAAAAAAAAAAAAAAAAAAAAAAAAAAAAAAAAAAAAAAAAAAAAAAAAAAAAAAAAAAAAAAAAAAAAAAAAAAAAAAAAAAAAAAAAAAAAAAAAAAAAAAAAAAAAAAAAAAAAAAAAAAAAAAAAAAAAAAAAAAAAAAAAAAAAAAAAAAAAAAAAAAAAAAAAAAAAAAAAAAAAAAAAAAAAAAAAAAAAAAAAAAAAAAAAAAAAAAAAAAAAAAAAAAAAAAAAAAAAAAAAAAAAAAAAAAAAAAAAAAAAAAAAAAAAAAAAAAAAAAAAAAAAAAAAAAAAAAAAAAAAAAAAAAAAAAAAAAAAAAAAAAAAAAAAAAAAAAAAAAAAAAAAAAAAAAAAAAAAAAAAAAAAAAAAAAAAAAAAAAAAAAAAAAAAAAAAAAAAAAAAAAAAAAAAAAAAAAAAAAAAAAAAAAAAAAAAAAAAAAAAAAAAAAAAAAAAAAAAAAAAAAAAAAAAAAAAAAAAAAAAAAAAAAAAAAAAAAAAAAAAAAAAAAAAAAAAAAAAAAAAAAAAAAAAAAAAAAAAAAAAAAAAAAAAAAAAAAAAAAAAAAAAAAAAAAAAAAAAAAAAAAAAAAAAAAAAAAAAAAAAAAAAAAAAAAAAAAAAAAAAAAAAAAAAAAAAAAAAAAAAAAAAAAAAAAAAAAAAAAAAAAAAAAAAAAAAAAAAAAAAAAAAAAAAAAAAAAAAAAAAAAAAAAAAAAAAAAAAAAAAAAAAAGATGATAAGTATATTTCGTTTATAACAAGAGAATACTTTGACATCCTCAAGTAAAGAAGAGAAGGCAGCTGCAAGAGGCACTCCAGATCACATTATTTTCATTAAAGTATCCAATCTATTTTCTTCCACCAGATGTATCTCCACATTATTAGGGAACTCCTGCCATTGGTAAGATATTTCTTCATTGCAAACGACGTGTAGATTAGATAGCTCGCTCACAGAATGTGGCAGCTCAACTACTCCTGTACAACCCTTCATGTAAATTGTTTCAAGGCCAGCTAGATTTCCAATCTCTTCTGGAAACTTGGTCAAGCTCAAACAATCTGAAATATCTATGATACTTAGATTTTGAAGTCTTACAATTGATTCAGGAACCTTTTCCAGTTTCGTACATGAACGAAGACTCAGTGATTCCAAGCTAGTCAAGTTACCAAATTCTTCTGAAATTTTACACAACTCATTGCAGTTCGTGATGCTCAGCCTCTTAAGGTAGACACTGTTACACATTATATCGGGAAATTCCACTAAATCTTGGCAATAATCCATCTCAATTTCAACTAGTCTGGGCCAGATATTGACCTTATCGATACTGAGTTTCTCAAAAGCATTACCTATATTGCACATTATGAAAGATACTTTATGTAAGTTTACCAATGCACCCAAGGATGCACTCAAGGAAGAAACTGCGACACGTTCAAGCCGTATTCTTGATAGATTGGTTAAACAGCCAAGAAAGCGGGAGTTCTTAAATTCTGTTGGGTATACACCATGGTTTGTGACATTAAGAATTTTCATTTTTTGCATATCGTTCAGGAAATGAGGTAAAGCATAGGTCTTTGACATCAAGTTCAACACCATAACCTCAACGTTTGCGGCCTTCAAGTTGCACCATTTTGAAGAGAACGACTCTCCTACGATTAACATCTTAATCAATGTATGGAGAATCATAAATTCATAATATACCAATTCAGTAGCTTTAAGGTTCAGATATTTAACTTCTTCTACAAGAGATTGGTATTGATATTGTACTGGAAACAAGGGTGAAACCAATAGTTTTTTCTCTGTCGTATTGCTTACCACAAAGTAAAAGTCAGTCCAAACCAAAAGTCAATTTGTGGCATTTCACCGTTGAAACAAAGAGAACAGGTTCTTTTAAATAATTAATATTAATAGGATGAAACAAACCTGTAGATATAGAAATTATGCGGGCTTGCAGAGGCTCTTGCACATCTTCAACTGACACTGGCATGACTCCTCCTTGCACATTTGTAATCAATATGTCATTATATGCACTGATAATTAATCTTGGCCTCTGTTCTATTGATGATTTGCTACTCAACTTAATAGCAAGCTGCCTCAGCAAATCGTGCTGTGACACAAACTGCTGCTCACAGTAGTTCTGCTGTTCAGTGTAAACCTTTGCACTTGATTTTCTCCTAAGCCTATAAACAACTTTGGTATTAAATCTACAGTAGTTATGTCAATTGCACATATAACATATACAATAAAACAGAACTAGTATACATTTGAATTCAAATGAACGAGTATTTTTTTTTTTTGTTTGCATGAATAAAATAGAATAATAAATTTCCTTTTGCAGCTGAACAAGGTTTTTAAACTTGTAATCGGTCATTTTCAAAAACTTAGATCATCAAAAGCTAACTTTAAGAGTAAAATTTAGACTATGACCTCAAAAGTCAAAGTGCACCTTACTAATTCAAAGTAATAGAGAATGTCAAATACCCTGTTGTAGTCAGATTGACGAGATTTCTATAAGAAAGTTCACAGATCATGGCAAGGGTAGCAACACCCTCATCATCATGGTTGTACAAATGCGTCCACATATTTAAGAGAGCACTAGCTGGAATCCTTTGATCTTCCAGGAACAACCCAAAGTCCAAGTAATATTCCTTGAGTTCTGCATCCAATGTCTTAAAGCTTCTTTCTAGGCGGTTAAGGACTTCTTCATTTAAATCCTTATTTAGATCTAGAATCGATTGACCTTGAGACAGTATCTTTAGCATATGTATCCAAACAGTCTCATCTTTCCCAGTTAAGAAACCTCCAATCACAGAAAGGGTGAGCGGGTGTTTCTTACAATATTTTACCATCTATATACAAGGGTTAGAAGCGCATTAGTCCTAAACTAAAGAGACACACGACGGAGAAGGATCTGCATATTTATTTAATCATTTAGAAAATATTGTTACCTGATTTACAAGATTCTCACCAATAACAGGACCCGGTCTTGCGGAAAGGCGAAAAAGAGTCTTGGCATCTTCTTCACTCAAAGGGTCAAATTTAAACACATCATATTTATTGAAGACACTCCTAGAAGTGACCACAACTTTGTATCCACTGATGTCAAATTCAAAGTTTTTTATAAATGAATCAGACCAAACATCATCTAAAACTAGAAGTATAGGGCGTGATACTTGTGTACGCAAAAAGTTATCCAACTTATTCTTCGCATCTTCACTGCTTTGAAATGGACCTTGCAGACCGAGATCATTTACAATTACTATAAAGTTGGGTGTTTCTGAAACTGTCACAAAAAAGACATTCTGCCCAAATTTACCTGTGAAATGAGTAAGAGGCAATAGGCATTAGTATCAAGCTAGCAAGCTAATACTCGCTAATTACTTAGAACCTAAAAATAGTCCAGTTTAGAGTTCAACTGGCGAATACCCTTGAACCTAAACTTTGGAAGGCTGACAATGATCATCACGTTAAGAAAATATAATCTAAAGTAACTGAGATTATTCAAATTGATAATCTAAATCATTAGTTTCAGATTTATGTATATCGTCATAACGAAATTTTATAGACAACTGTGACAGATGCCTCTGGTACACAGGAGCTGGTGTATCTTAACTGAAATACAACTTTGAATACCATCGCATTTAAATACTTAGTCCAGGGCTAATGGAGAAATAAATTCAACATAATACAAAGGCAAAGATGTTGACAAAGTTGTAAAAGTGCTGCTTTTGTGAGCTCGAACGGAATGGGAAAACGAACACAGAGGAATGGAAATATTTGAAACAAGCTAGGAAGGAGTGAGTGACCATTTTAGATTGGTCTTAAGATGCAATACAACCAAAATCGCATAGGTTCTTTATTCACTCAGAACCCAAAAGAGATGTTATTGGCGGCCATAAAAAGCTGAAGGAGCACTCTTCAGAGTATTTGATTCATGATAAAACCTATTTGGAAATGACAAATAAAACCGCAAAGAGCACGAGTAGTGAAGTAAACAAAATTATTGTAAACTGTATTTGGCCACTGGAGGAAACTAATGTTTGTGGCTCGAATCATATTTATTGAAGACACTCCTAGAAGTGACCACAACTTTGTATCCACTGATGTCAAATTCAAAGTTTTTTATAAATGAATCAGACCAAACATCATCTAAAACTAGAAGTATAGGGCGTGATACTTGTGTACGCAAAAAGTTATCCAACTTATTCTTCGCATCTTCACTGCTTTGAAATGGACCTTGCAGACCGAGATCATTTACAATTACTATAAAGTTGGGTGTTTCTGAAACTGTCACAAAAAAGACATTCTGCCCAAATTTACCTGTGAAATGAGTAAGAGGCAATAGGCATTAGTATCAAGCTAGCAAGCTAATACTCGCTAATTACTTAGAACCTAAAAATAGTCCAGTTTAGAGTTCAACTGGCGAATACCCTTGAACCTAAACTTTGGAAGGCTGACAATGATCATCACGTTAAGAAAATATAATCTAAAGTAACTGAGATTATTCAAATTGATAATCTAAATCATTAGTTTCAGATTTATGTATATCGTCATAACGAAATTTTATAGACAACTGTGACAGATGCCTCTGGTACACAGGAGCTGGTGTATCTTAACTGAAATACAACTTTGAATACCATCGCATTTAAATACTTAGTCCAGGGCTAATGGAGAAATAAATTCAACATAATACAAAGGCAAAGATGTTGACAAAGTTGTAAAAGTGCTGCTTTTGTGAGCTCGAACGGAATGGGAAAACGAACACAGAGGAATGGAAATATTTGAAACAAGCTAGGAAGGAGTGAGTGACCATTTTAGATTGGTCTTAAGATGCAATACAACCAAAATCGCATAGGTTCTTTATTCACTCAGAACCCAAAAGAGATGTTATTGGCGGCCATAAAAAGCTGAAGGAGCACTCTTCAGAGTATTTGATTCATGATAAAACCTATTTGGAAATGACAAATAAAACCGCAAAGAGCACGAGTAGTGAAGTAAACAAAATTATTGTAAACTGTATTTGGCCACTGGAGGAAACTAATGTTTGTGGCTCGAATCATATTTATGTGGACCAAAGAAGTTCAGTAAAACAAAGACCCTTATTCACGTGTTGGACTAGAAGACTAAGAATTATTATTCCAACAAGCAACTAAGTATATATACTTAAGAATGACATAAGCGATGAAAGATAAAATTAACGAAAAGTAGAGCATGTCAAATAAGATAGAGATAGAAATCACCTTGGATTTCATCATCATTACAGAGCATTTTCACCAAAGTGGTCTTGCCACATCCACCTGCCGCAGAAACAACCACCACGTTATCAACACGTTCACCACCGTTATCAATATCCATGTCATCATCATCATCAATACCAGCAAGAACCTTAGCCTTGAGCTTCTCCAATGGCTCTTTAAACGCCACGATTCCCCTAGGAAGCACAGGAACCGCCCAACCCAACCTTTGTCGTTCTATGTTTCCTCCACATTGTTGTAATCTAGAAGAAACCGAGCTAAAACTATTACTATTTCTACTCAGTGTCTGTCCCAAGTTTCTAAAATCTATTGATAGACTTTCTATTCTATCACTAACATGATTGACTGCAACAAGTGTTTGTTTAATATCGCGGCTTTGATCCGCTTGTACTTGGATTTGAAAAAACCTTAGTAAGTTGTCATTGAAATCTTTAAGTTTTAGTGAATGAGTAAACTTTTTCAACGGATTGAACTTAATTTTCAAACATTTAAGGACTAGTTTTTTGGCATCATCAATTTGGTCTACAAAAATGTCTGATTCGACGGGTGAACGGTCTAGTTGTCGATTAAGGTTTTTGATGTCATCAATGATAGGATTAATTTTTACTAAAGTGGTTTCCAGTTGGGTTAACTGGGGTTTGAAATTGGCAGTTGTTTTTAGAACATATATCACAGCATCAGATAGTTTTGATAAAGGTTCTGAAAATGGATCAACGACATACTTTGGGTTTTATAAAAATGATATGGGATTGTATTCTGGGAATGGAAGAACAGAGATTGTTACTTTTGAATTTTGATGGATATTTGATAATAATGGTTTAATTAATTAAAAAGGAAGGGGGCTGGTATCTTCTATATACGACTTTTCGAACCTTTAAGTCAACGCGCTTTAGTGAGAACTAGGGACCCGACCCGGGTAAACTTAGTTTGAACCGGAAATTGGGTTTTTTTTTATAAAGAAAAAGAATTTTAACCCGGGCGTTGCCACGGGAGACATATCGCCGCCGCATCATGCAAACATACATCTAGCATTACCCAAAAGTTTGGACACTTAAAGTTTACTATAAGAAGTAGAAAGTAATGGATATATAAAGTTGAAAAAACCGAGAGGTCGATAGTAAAAGTTAGAAACCTTATAATAAGAGAAAAAAAGTAAAAAATAAAGATTTGATGATTAAAGTTAAAAACCCAAAAGTCAATTGGTAAAAAGTAAAAACTTTGTTACGTAAGTTTGTATAAAAATGTTAGACTAAAGTTAAAAAACCTAAAAGTTAAGAAAAAAAGTAAAAAATAAAGATTTGATGATTAAAGTTAAAAACCCAAAAGTCAATTGGTAAAAAGTAAAAACTTTGTTACGTAAGTTTGTATAAAAATGTTAGACTAAAGTTAAAAACCCAAAAGTCAATTGGTAAAAAGTAAAAACTTTGTTACGTAAGTTTGTATAAAAATGTTAGACTAAAGTTAAAAAACCTAAAATAAGGTAAAAAGTAAAAAATAAAGATTTGATGATTAAAGTTAAAAACCCAAAAGTCAATTGGTAAAAAGTAAAAAATAAAGATTTGATGATTAAAGTTAAAAACCCAAAAGTCAATTGGTAAAAAGTAAAAAATAAAGATTTGATGATTAAAGTTAAAAACCCAAAAGTCAATTGGTAAAAAGTAAAAAATAAAGATTTGATGATTAAAGTTAAAAACCCAAAAGTCAATTGGTAAAAAGTAAAAACTTTGTTACGTAAGTTTGTATAAAAATGTTAGACTAAAGTTAAAAAACCTAAAAGTAAGGTAAAAAGTAAAAAATAAAGATTTGATGATTAAAGTTAAAAACCCAAAAGTCAATTGGTAAAAAGTAAAAACTTTGTTACGTAAGTTTGTATAAAAATGTTAGACTAAAGTTAAAAACCCAAAAGTCAATTGGTAAAAAGTAAAAACTTTGTTACGTAAGTTTGTATAAAAATGTTAGACTAAAGTTAAAAACCCAAAAGTCAATTGGTAAAAAGTAAAAACTTTGTTACGTAAGTTTGTATAAAAATGTTAGACTAAAGTTAAAAACCCAAAAGTCAATTGGTAAAAAGTAAAAACTTTGTTACGTAAGTTTGTATAAAAATGTTAGACTAAAGTTAAAAACCCAAAAGTCAATTGGTAAAAAGTAAAAACTTTGTTACGTAAGTTTGTATAAAAATGTTAGACTAAAGTTAAAAACCCAAAAGTCAATTGGTAAAAAGTAAAAACTTTGTTACGTAAGTTTGTATAAAAATGTTAGATTAAAGTTAAAAACCCAAAAGTCAATTGGTAAAAAGTAAAAACTTTGTTACGTAAGTTTGTATAAAAATGTTAGACTAAAGTTAAAAAACCTAAAAGTTAAGTGGTAAAAATAAGAAAATTTAAAAGTAAAAAAAAAAAAAAAAAAAAAAGACAAAAAATACAAAAACAAAAAAAAAAAAAAAAAAAAAAAAAAAAAAAAAAAAAAAAAAAAAAAAAAAAAAAAAAAAAAAAAAAAAAAAAAAAAAAAAAAAAAAAAAAAAAAAAAAAAAAAAAAAAAAAAAAAAAAAAAAAAAAAAAAAAAAAAAAAAAAAAAAAAAAAAAAAAAAAAAAAAAAAAAAAAAAAAAAAAAAAAAAAAAAAAAAAAAAAAAAAAAAAAAAAAAAAAAAAAAAAAAAAAAAAAAAAAAAAAAAAAAAAAAAAAAAAAAAAAAAAAAAAAAAAAAAAAAAAAAAAAAAAAAAAAAAAAAAAAAAAAAAAAAAAAAAAAAAAAAAAAAAAAAAAAAAAAAAAAAAAAAAAAAAAAAAAAAAAAAAAAAAAAAAAAAAAAAAAAAAAAAAAAAAAAAAAAAAAAAAAAAAAAAAAAAAAAAAAAAAAAAAAAAAAAAAAAAAAAAAAAAAAAAAAAAAAAAAAAAAAAAAAAAAAAAAAAAAAAAAAAAAAAAAAAAAAAAAAAAAAAAAAAAAAAAAAAAAAAAAAAAAAAAAAAAAAAAAAAAAAAAAAAAAAAAAAAAAAAAAAAAAAAAAAAAAAAAAAAAAAAAAAAAAAAAAAAAAAAAAAAAAAAAAAAAAAAAAAAAAAAAAAAAAAAAAAAAAAAAAAAAAAAAAAAAAAAAAAAAAAAAAAAAAAAAAAAAAAAAAAAAAAAAAAAAAAAAAAAAAAAAAAAAAAAAAAAAAAAAAAAAAAAAAAAAAAAAAAAAAAAAAAAAAAAAAAAAAAAAAAAAAAAAAAAAAAAAAAAAAAAAAAAAAAAAAAAAAAAAAAAAAAAAAAAAAAAAAAAAAAAAAAAAAAAAAAAAAAAAAAAAAAAAAAAAAAAAAAAAAAAAAAAAAAAAAAAAAAAAAAAAAAAAAAAGAAAAAAAAAAAAAAAAAAAAAAAAAAGAGAAAAAAATGAGTGGTTGAGATTTCTTCTAAGGGTATTATGAATAATTGATAGGGGTATTTTGGGGTTTTCACTTACTTAAAGTTGAAAAAATGGAGGGAACAAATGCTTTATAATGTAGTAGAGATACTCCATTTTCTTATGGCGTGTTATTAGATGGTTTGAGAATTCATAATGACATCCAATTAAGCAGTATATAGATATCGAACTCATATTTAACACGTTACACTCATTATCATTCTCTCGGGGTACCGTGAATAGAAAAAGATATTATGTGTTTTACATTCTCTCATTATAGCTGTAAAAGTGTAAAACCAATTGGGGAGAGACTTAACAATGAACGAATTATATATTTACGGCATCATCAAGAGGTATAATAATTGTAAAAGTTATCCACATTTTTTTTTTTACTTAAATTTCAATGCATTTATTTGACTCACTAATAAAGCTTTTGGGAAAAGAGAAATTTATTGGTAATTTTATTGACTTATAGTTATTTGACTTTTATTTTTTATATCGAGTTAGTAATTAGCATTCGAGATACCATAGTGACATCTTTGACATGTTAACTACAACCTCAATAACAAAAATAGTTGTAGCATTTAAGGTTATAATTAACATGCTATAGCGTATAGTATAACAATTGATAACTTATTTTAAAGGATGACTATTTGCAGTAGAATATTTATTATTATTAGCTAAATATAATACTTTTTCTAACAAAATAGGTAAAAATATGCTAGGAGACGAAAAAAAGAAGAATAACGGGGTAGTGGGGGTAACACAGTATAAAGGTGTAGTTACTGCGTTTTGTTGGGAGGTTGGTTGGACTTTACGCGTAACACGACCAGGGCAAAAGGGGTAACCCGACCAGGCAGCATTTGCGGGCCCCCATGTCAGTAATGCAAATCTGGCAGAGTATTAGCGGCGACGTCGCCGCTAATGCCTGTGACGTGGCATCTTGTTTTGGGCGGCGATGTCAGTAATGCAAATCTGGCAGAGTATTAGCGGCGACGTCGCCGCTAATGCCTGTGACGTGGCATCTTGTTTTGGGCGGCGATGTCAGTAATGCCTACGTCATCAGCATTAGCGGCGACGTCGCCGCTAATGCCCTGGTCGGGTTACCCTTTTTCTGTTCGTGTTACCCTGTGCATGGAGATCGTGGTTTCATACAAATCTTTGTCGGGGTCGCATTCGGTGTACAGTTTGTCTTGGTCCAATTTTATTTGGAAAACAAGTTTTTCAACCCCGGCGTTGCCCGGGAGGCATAATGAAACGTAAAAGTTAAAAAAAGGTACTACACGAACGATAAAAACGGATACATGATTCTGTGGCCGTTGGTCGGTGATTATCCGGTTGTTAGAATCGTTTAAAAGAAACAATTAATTAGAAAAAAAAATAATTCTTGTGTTATAGCAGAAACATTTGCAAAAAGTTTTTGGGGGGAAAATGTAGAAGGATAAAAATTAAAAACGGGAAATTTAGGGGGCGAAAACAACAAAGCAAAAAGTTGGGGGTAAAGTTAAAAGGTATCAAACCTGGGGGTTCAAAAGGAAAAATTAAAAGGGGAATTTAGGGGGTAAAAATGAAGAAGCAAAAAGTTTGGGGGAAAAGTGTAGAAGGGCCAAAGGTTACTATTCCTAAGGCCCTCCTTCTTTGTATATATATATATATATATATGTAACAATTATATATATATTAATACAATAAAATATATATATATATATATATATATATATATATATATATATATATATATATATATATATATATATATATATATATATATATATATATATATATATATATATATATATATATATATATATATATATATATATATATATATATATATATATATATATATATATATATATATATATATATATATATATATATATATATATATATATATATATATATATATATATATATATATATATATATATATATATATATATATATATATATATATATATATATATATATATATATATATATATATATATATATATATATATATATATATATATATATATATATATATATATATATATATATATATATATATATATATATATATATATATATATATATATATATATATATATATATATATATATATATATATATATATATATATATATATATATATATATATATATATATATATATATATATATATATATATATATATATATATATATATATATATATATATATATATATATATATATATATATATATATATATATATATATATATATATATATATATATATATATATATATATATATATATATATATATATATATATATATATATATATATATATATATATATATATATATATATATATATATATATATATATATATATATATATATATATATATATATATATATATATATATATATATATATATATATATATATATATATATATATATATATATATATATATATATATATATATATATATATATATATATATATATATATATATATATATATATATATATATATATATATATATATATATATATATATATATATATATATATATATATATATATATATATATATATATATATATATATATATATATATATATATATATATATATATATATATATATATATATATATATATATATATATATATATATATATATATATATATATATATATATATATATATATATATATATATATATATATATATATATATATATATATATATATATATATATATATATATATATATATATATATATATATATATATATATATATATATATATATATATATATATATATATATATATATATATATATATATATATATATATATATATATATATATATATATATATATATATATATATATATATATATATATATATATATATATATATATATATATATATATATATATATATATATATATATATATATATATATATATATATATATATATATATATATATATATATATATATATATATATATATATATATATAGTAGTAAAATTTCGTTCTCTTTCATTAGAGATGCAATTCGATATACTTTTGACGACTTTTTAATTTTCGTTTTTTTCCCCATGTACGTGTGTACCTACACATGTGTAGGATTTTTGTTTTCACATGTAAATTAGTAAATTACCATATGTACACAGCAATGAAGGTTAAAGGCAGATCCCGTCAATCCATGGCGGAGCCATGGTGGCCAAGGGCGGAGCCCGTCAGTCCATGGCGGAGCCATAACGGCTAAGGGCGGAGCCCGTTAGGTAGATCACTCATCACTGATCACCCCCTATGACCTATCACCCTCTATGACCTATCACACTATGACCTATCACTCTCAATGACCTATCACCCCCACCAGCTACCCTTTATGAATTTCCTTAAGGGCGAAGCCTATTCCGAATCACAACTTTCGTTCAACCTACACATGTGTAGGTTATGTGTAAGTACCAGAAAAAAACGAAAAATTAGAAAGTCGTCAAAAGAATATCGAATTGCATTTCTAATGAAAGTGGACGAAATTTTAAGACTACCCATACTTTTGTTTTTCAATCTAACGATTTACGGTTTGTGAGATAAAGCATTTTGAATGATTTGGATGAATTTTCTTATTTTATAGAAAAGAGTGAAAATAAGACAAAATGAGTGGTTCGGAATTGTTCTCGCTTTTTTTTTGTGAGTTCTCAAAATAACTCACCCCACTATAAGTGTAAGTACTATTAATTAGAAAATCGATACTTAACACCTGGGACTTTTCGGGCATAGACAATTTGAAATCGGCTGGATTGAAGGAATTTAGAACCACTGTTTGTTATGAGTTTTTTGACTACTTTGAAGGCTCGTGAGTCTCAAATGTTCTGTAGACTTGAAAAGATTGAATCCACTTGTTGACGTGTTTATATGTCTTTGTAGCTTCCATGCATAAAGAAATATGTTTGATATGCGTAAAAATATATTACAAATTACATGTGAAAGGCTTTTCACTCAATTTAGGTCCAAAATACCATATATTCACTTCCGTCATATACTTAATAACATATAACATCAAAATCGATGTAAAGTTAGATCAAAATTTAACCTTCGATATTGTATGTGTGATTGTTTGGGAGTAGAATATATATTTTGCTCTTTAAAAAAATCTATTTAACTTAAAGGGATATAGATAAATTGTTTTGTAAAGTTCTATGGAAATTGGTTTTTGAGCATAACAAAAGATAAGTTGTTTTCTAATTGGCATTTCACGTGTTAATGATCACATTACTCATCAATAGTCAATACCTTTCAAAAATGTGGGCCGCTGGTTCTGTCATTTTTGAAACTTCATTATTTGATTATCCTTCGCCTTTATTTTTTGCTTTTATTATTAATAAATAGAATGATATCACCCTATTCATTTTATTTTATTGTCATGTCACTCTCTCGTTAACTCGTAACTTTTGACACGACTCAAAACCATGATTTTTGACTTGTGATTCAAAACGTAACTCGACTTGTAACGGTCAGAACATTTTTATATACTACATAATATTGTAGAATTAACCAACTCTTCGTAGATTAGTTGGCCACCAGCTGTCACTTTCTGGGAGCAACCTGGGTTCGAATCTTGTTAAAGACAGAACTGAATTTAAGTGGTTGACTTACCTTGATACTATCCTTGCTGGGAATATGTGGGTACCAATTCGGTACATGGGATCAAGCGGTTCCCATCAATCTATCGTTTTTTTAATATTGTATAATTATATATATATGACATTGTTGAGTCCCAATGTTCATTGTAAATTTGGTGATGACAAATCTGACTTATAAACACTTAGTAATCTTTTGGTTCTTGTAATCTGATCTGGGTCAGACTAAGCTGACACAACTTGCGATCTATTTCTGGCCTAGATCATGCTTCATGTTTTGTAATTGTAATCATATGGAAGCAAGTATTGTTCAAGCTGCATCAACAATGTTTATAGCATTCAATCCAAGTCGAAGAGGAGGATTGAAGATAGAAGACCAAGCTGGTAGTGGAAGGCAGCTTGGGATTGACAGTCAGCTTGGAGATACTTAGGCAGATTGGTGCTTTGAAAAATGGCCCAATCTGTGTCTGACAATCAAGTGAAGATAACAACCTGGATTGAAGATAAGGACAAATGAAGTGACTAGGAAGAATCCTAGGATCCAGGTTGGTGGTTGGATTTACATATGCGTGTCCATACTCTTATTGGATGAAAAAGAATGAGTGGTAGTACTTTGGGGACCACAAGTACTATGAGAAGGCACGATCAAATATTCCTCTGTTATCCAATAGAAGATTAATACGTGGTTGAATTGGACACCAAGTGAAGAAGGGCTTTCGCCTATAAAAGCTTCAATCCTTGATTGCATATGTGTGGCATTTCCTGAGAATCATTCTTCACACAAAGTTTTCTTTGCTCTTACACACAGCTTGGTCTGTTTGAGATCAGCTTGGGCTGATTCTCTGGAGTAGAAACTTATTGATTGTAGTTTGTCATTTCAAAGGGTTGTTTAGATATCTGTAGGCTATCTTGTTTCCGCAACAACCCTGTAATTCCTTGTATAGATCTTTTCTTAATAAAGGATTACATTGAAAACTATAATCTGTGTTCAAGAATGTTTCATTTACTTTACTGCTTTACTGTTTTATTGATTCCTGTTCTTTACTTACTTAATATATAAGTTGAGTCTTTAAAATGTATATTAAAAAGTTTGTAAAGATCAAAATAAGTTGTATTCACCCCCCCTCTACAACTGTTCTGTGTACAATATACTTTGGTATATTGATACACCTTGGGACGTATCAATTGGTATCAGAGCGGGGGTTAAGAATTAACTTGACTAGATCCTTGCTTATTTTCTCTAAAAAAGTAAAGCATTATGTCATCATATGTTGATAATGGTTCTTCAACCAGACCACCCATGTTTGACAAAGATGATTTCAGTGGGTGGAAAGGTCGAATGTCTTTGTTCCTTGAATCCATCGATAACAATATGCCTGACATCCTTACGGATGGTCCTTATGTTCCTACACAGACCCTAGTGGTAGATGCTGTGGTCAGAGATGGACAACCAACCATTACTGCCACAGTCAAATCTATTGTAAAGGACAAGGCAAATTGTGGGGATGAGGATAAGAGGTTGGCAAACTTGGATGTGAAGGCTAGAAATTTCATTGTCCAAGCTGTGCCCAAAGATATTTACCATTCTATTAAAATGTGTTCTACAGCTAAGAAAATGTGGGGTACTTTGACTGTCATGTTTGAGGGTTGCTCTACTTCCATGGAATCTACAATAACTACCTTAACCAGGAAGTATGAGAGATTCTTCTCTTTGAGAAATGAATCCTTAACTGACACTCATACCCGCTTTAATGCTTTGGTTAATGATTTAGCTGCTGTTGGAATAACTAAGAAAAATGATGTTTTAAAAAGTAAATTTCTTGATTCATTACCACCTAAATGGAATAATTATATTTCATCTGTTAAGCTAAGTTCTGTTTATCATGATCTTGATCTCCCTGGACTCTTTGGTTTACTTCATAACCAAGAGTGTTCAGAAGCTGAAAAATTGATTGCTATGGGTGATTCTTATAGTCAGCCTGCTACTGCACTAGTTGCCTCTATGACTGAACACCCTAGCTCAATGAGTAATGAGATCATTCCTTGTGTTAATGAAGTTGTTCCTGTGATTTCTAACACTAACTCTGTTTGTTCTGAATCTGAATGTGATGAATCTGATGGTGATGAACTAGCTAATGAAGTAGCTATGTTGGCTGAAAGGATCAGAAGGAGATCCTTTAGTAAGTTTAAAGGAAAAGGAAAAACTGGCCAAGCTGACAAGACCAAAAAGCCATTTGACATGTCCAAAGTCACTTGTTACAAATGTGGCAAGACTGGACACATGGCTGGAGATTGCAGATCTAAAGAGTCTTCTCAAGATGTGTCATCCAAAGGTGGAAAAAGTGAAAAATACTCAAAGCTCAAGACCAAATACAAAGCCTTGAAGGCACATGTGGCTGAGCTGAGTAAGAAGGTTGAAAAAGATGAGAAGAGTCTGGTAGCCAAAGACTGGGCTGAAAGTGCTACTTCATCTAATGATGAACTATATGAAGATGCAAAGTGCTTTATGGCCAAAGAAGCCACTTAAAAGTTTGCTGAAGATCTTGTCAAAATACAACAGCAATCTGAGTCAGCTCACCAGGTATCTACCAGTCAGACTGCTTCACCTAAGGTAATTTCCTTTTCCAATCTGTCTGATAATGAGAAACTGTCTAGACTGAATAGATTGGGTGATGAGGTTCTTTTACAAAAACACTTTAATCAAGAACTCAAAAAGGAAATATCTGTTTTGAAACTTGAAGTTAGTTCTAAGAGTCACACCATTGAAAAACTGGAATCTGAAGTTAAAGCTCAAAAACAATTAAACTCCATTTTGGTTAAAGAAGCTAAAACTGCAGAAGAAAAGTTTCTGAAAGTTAAACAAATAACTGAGTCATGGTGCATTTGTTCTAAAAGATTTGCTAAGTGTGTAAATGTGCAAATCCCTCATCAGATCCAAGCTATTTTTGATGGTGATTATGATAGGGCCATAGCCATAAGTGAAGTTTGTGCTATGGAGCCTTGTTATCAGCCTCCTTCACCACCCAAAGTCCAAACCAAAGGGAAAAAGTGTAAACCAATCAAGTTGGTTCAGAAATCTGGTATTGGGTTTAATGATCCTGAAACTGTTGGTCAAACTATTGCTGAAGCTGTGTCTGAAGCTGATAAGGTCATTGAGTTAAAACCTAAAGAAAGTCTTGACCTATCTAAGCTGACCATTTCCCAGTCTGTGTCAGATTCAAAGTCTAAAACAAACAATGGTAACTTAAAGAAAAACAAAAGAAAGGTTAGAGATCATAGTGTTCCAAAAGAAAAGATAAAGCTTTCAAAGAATAAGAAGTCTGGTTCTCAAGGAAAATTGTCACAAACTGAATCTTTGTCTATTTCAAAAGGTACCAAAATTGACTCTGAAAAAATGATTTCAAAATATGTTGAGTCTAGAAATGGTAAGGTTTCAATTGATGTTAACTTTCTGAAAAATGTGCCTGATCCTAATGTTGTTGATCAAAGGAAGTTAAGAACTGAATGTAAGAAATCTGGAATAGGCAAAGGTTTTGTTTCAAAGGAAACTCTAAATGTTGCTAAAAAGAATTTCAAATCTGGTAAAGGTCAGATCAAGCAACAATGGGTATCCAAATCTGATAAGAGTTTATGTTCTGTTTCCCAGTCTGAGTTAGACCAGATGGTCAGCTCTAGTGAACCCATCCTTGGATGGGTTCCCAAAAAGAACTAATCTCTTATTATAAATGCAGGGCAATCATGACGATAATACCTGGCACTTGGATAGTGGGTGTTCCAAGCATATGACCGGATGTAAGTCCCTGCTCTGTAGCTTTAGGATTCGCGCTGGTCCTAATGTTACATTTGGAGATGACTCTCAAGGAAAAACTGAAGGATTTGGTATTCTTTCAAATGGTCCCCTTACCTTCAGAAGGGTCTCTTATGTGAATGGTTTGAACCACAATCTGATTAGTGTGAGTCAGTTGTGTGATGCTGGCTATGAAGTGAGATTCCGAGCTGATAAGGGAATTGTTCTTGATTTAGAAGGTAATGTTGTTCTTGAAGCAAAAAGGGATGAGTCTTTGTATTCTTTTGACATGAGAAAACCAACTGTGACAAGAGAAGTTTGTTTCATGTCAAAGACTCAAGATGAACTGAACTGGTTGTGGATAAAAGGTTATCTCATATGAATTTCAAAGACATCAACAAGCTGTGTAAGAAAGAACTGGTGTCTGGTCTTCCTGTGATAAATTATGAGAAGGACAAGCTGTGTGGTGCTTGTGAGAAAGGCAAACAACACAAAGCTACTTTCAAGTCTAAAACATGTTCAACCATTGAAAATTGTTTGGATCTGCTTCATATGGATCTATTTGGACCAATTAGTACTCCTTCATTCACTGGAATGAGGTACTCCTTGGTTATAGTTGATGAATATTCAAGATACACCTAGGTTTTCTTTCTCAAGCACAAGAGTGAAGCTGCTGACAACATTATTCATTTTATCAAGCAAGCTGAGATTCTCTACAAGAGGCCTGTAAGGCAATTGAGAAGTGATAATGGTACTGAATTTAAGAATATCACTCTTAATTCATTCTGCAGTGAAAAGGGAATTTCACAAGTCTACTCAGCTGCCAGAACTCCTCAACAAAATGGTGTTGCAGAAAGAAGAAACATAACTCTTATTGAAGCTGCCAAATCCATGATGGCTCAAAACAATGTCAAGTCTCATTTCTGGGCTGAAACAGTTCATGATCGATGTCGTTGGACCGATCAAAAATATAAACTAAATACCTATAACTAGTATGGGTAAGTCGAGTATCGTATCCTCAGGGAATCATGAGAAAGTGTTAAACAATTTACAAAGTTGATTAAACTAGACATAAACTTAAAACCGATTTGATTGATTGATTTTAATTGAGTTGATTAAACTACAACTACTTGTGAACTTAACAAAATAATGCAATAATAAAAAGGGAGACCATTCTCATGCTTCAAATTATGTTTTCAAAAGTATAACCTAACTTATATTCATTAGAAATCACATAGACATGATCCATTATAAGCTTGGATTGAATGAATGTTAAGAATTAATCAATTAGGTTGTGATGATTCACGATAACGAAAACCGGGGAATTGACACAACTAAATTATCCTTTCATTAACAAGATTACAAGTTCATAAGAGATTCTTTCAATAATCCATGATAAACAAGAATTTGAAATCAAAAGATAGATGAAATTCATTCAAAGTTATAAACAAGTAATCATTCAAACAATCCAAACAACATTAGATGCGAAACACAACTAAGAATTAAACATCTAATCCAACTTGAACATAAGAAAGGTTGAATACAATTGTCTTACATAATTGTTCACATGAGAATGATCAAAAGAGAATTAGCCTAAAATCTTCATCATTGATTCTTCAATTAAAGCTTGAATCTCCATGGAATTATGAATTGATAGTGATATTGGGGTGTTGAGAGAATGAAAAACTGCTCCAGGTATGTGAAAAATATGAAGGATAACTTCCAAGTTCGTGTTTGAAAGTAATATAAACTGAAAAATAATTAAATCCATAAAATTCGGATTTTTGCACAGGTGCCACCGTCCCGCACTGTGGTTCTG
>CM067167.1:80913427-80988018 GCA_034093135.1 Erigeron breviscapus
CCTCTCATAAGAGGTCCACTGATTATACTCTCTAGGCTGCTCAATCCCAAAACTCGGCCCAACACCTCCAAATCCAGCACCCAATAAACCATCCCTCCTTTGGGGTTCTTCTTCTTCATTAACCTCCCGAGCACCACTAGACTCACCCCGCCCATTACCACCCACTGAAGACTTATAGTAAGAATACAAACAACATATTAAGGAACTTCTCTTAAAATGTCATAATTTGCTATCAAACACATAATTATATTACAAACAACACTGAAATACAATTCCTTCAATAAAATCATAATAGACCTAATAATAAACATTAAAACTTACTTTCTTTTATAAAACACGGAACTTTAGTATCATTAAGCATAATCTTGGAGATACTTCACATCATATTTAGGTGACCAGAACAACCCTGTCAAAGATTTGTTCCTAAACCCAAAAAGGCTACCCCATTCATTTGATAGACAAACCACAATATAAAACATTAAATTAGAATAAAAATACGGTGTTTGTGAATCCAAAAGTATTATACCTCATCAGAAAGACTTCCTCTTAAGTCGAGCATGGGTTACTAGAATTAAAACAGTTAGCCAACTGCAAACATTCTCTATCGTTTCAAAGTAAGTTATCCTCCAAATCCAGAACCCAATAAACCATCCCTCCTTTGGGGTTCTTCTTCTTCATTAACCTCCCGAGCACCACTAGACTCACCCCGCCCATTACCACCCACTGAAGACTTATAGTAAGAATACAAACAACATATTAAGGAACTTCTCTTAAAATGTCATAATTTGCTATCAAACACATAATTATATTACAAACAACACTGAAATACAATTCCTTCAATAAAATCATAATAGACCTAATAATAAACATTAAAACTTACTTTCTTTTATAAAACACGGAACTTTAGTATCATTAAGCATAATCTTGGAGATACTTCACATCATATTTAGGTGACCAGAACAACCCTGTCAAAGATTTGTTCCTAAACCCAAAAAGGCTACCCCATTCATTTGATAGACAAACCACAATATAAAACATTAAATTAGAATAAAAATACGGTGTTTGTGAATCCAAAAGTATTATACCTCATCAGAAAGACTTCCTCTTAAGTCGAGCATGGGTTACTAGAATTAAAACAGTTAGCCAACTGCAAACATTCTCTATCGTTTCAAAGTAAGTTATCCTCCAAATCCTAATGAAGTGCAAGCTACTAATAAGTCCCATAAATCCAATAACAAAACCCGAGACCATGTCGGTATAAAACCATGACAAACCGTGTGAACTATCTTTACTTTTACCATCACCAACATGAGTATTACTTCCTTTGCAATTCCTCGGCAGTGGTTTTCCACATAGTCCGTTGTTCCCTTCATACATTGTAGGATCATTAAAAGTATTGAACTGATTTCCAACTGGTATTGGACCAAATAGTTTATTGAATGATAGGTTCACGTAGCTTAGATAGTTCAAGCTAGCCAAACTTGGAGGAATTCGACCTGACAACTTGTTTGTAGACAAATCTAAAGATTCCAATGACTTTAGATTTCCAATTCTTTCCGGAATGTGCCCGCTTAACAGGTTTCGAGAAAGATTCAAATTTTTCAATGATATAAGGTTCATCAAAACATCAGGAATTTCGCCATTGATTTTGTTGCTCGAGAGGTCTAAGGATACAAAAAACCTAATTGTCTTCATGTACTTCAATTCAATGCCCTTTATGTAACCCTCAATATTTTCTGTATATCCATAATTGTCATATGTGAAGTTGAATTCACTCCTGATCATACCAGTTAAATAACAAAAGCAATATCAATGATGAGTTGGTGGAGTGGTTTGGAATTCCCCTGATGACCTATAGGTCTCAGGTTCGAATCTCCATTCCACCAACTTTGAGATATAGGTAGTCCTTCTATGAGGGCTTGGCTTGGGTATACCCAGGTTCAAGTCTGAGGGGGCAGGGTTTACCCCTATTAATCGTCGTGCCCTTCGGGCGGATTAGTAGGGGGTTTTCCCCCCATTGGGTATTTGAAATAGGCATTTCTACTTCGAGGGAGCTCTCTAGCGCGGAACCGGTTAAGACAACGTATGCTAGACCTCTCGCTGTCGAATCGCGACACGAAGTTCAAGCGAAATTCACCTTTTAAAAAAAAAACAAAAGCAATGAGGAATATTTCCTGTTAAGCTATTACTTGCCAGGTTTAAATGTTGAAGATCGTTGATTTGACAAAGTTCTCGTGGAATCTCACCCATGAACTTATTTGACTGGAGATTCAAGATTCTAAGCTTTGATAGCCTTTTTCCTATCCAAGAAGGGATATTACCTGTCAACAAATTGTTCCCTAAATCAAAAGTCACTAAGCTTGTCAAGTTTTGTAAAGCCACCGGGAGATTTCCCTCGAATTTATTGTTGTTCAAGTGCAATGACTGGAGATATGATAGAGAACCTAATGAATTCGGGACATCTCCCGTTATAGTGTTATTTGTAAGATCCATCACCAACAATTGAATCAAGTTCCCTAAGCACTTGGGAAGAAATCCAGACAAGTTATTATTGGATAAATCAAGTATTCGTATACCAAGCAACTTGCATAAGTGTGACAGAACGCTTCCACTGAAACGATTTTTCCCAAGATTGAAAATTTCGAGACCTGGTTTGGATTGAGCAATTATTAGTTTGATTAAAACTTATATATCTAGTTAAATTGGCTTAGGTCGGACCAATCACCACTCTAGTTTAAGAACTTTCATATTGACAGATAAACGCTTATAAATATATTACAAATACCAAAACCAAATAAACACATATATTTTCTTTTAATAACATAAACAAATGCTTTTATTTTTGTTGACGCCAAGTCTAAAAACCTATTAGATCAATACCCGGTCGTTGACCGGGTTAATAACAATATAAAATATGTTCAACTTTATACAATGAGTGCAAATATCAAACTCTTAACAGGTATGTCAAAAGGGTAATTTTAAGCATACAATCTAAGTAAACTATCGAGTAGGTATACAATCGCAATTAAGATTACCTTTCTCGGGTCATCTGTCAAAAGAGACACTTGTTTATATATGAAATTCTTAAAATAAGTTTTAATTCAATTCTTAACACAAAAATAAGGTCCATAATCATTATCGAAATTGACAGACTTTTAATAAATCCACAAAAACATACAATGTGTCTCACCATTGATTTTAATTTTAGATTTCTATCTATTTTTCATAACAGTGTTTTAGCAACAAAAAAAAGCACGTTAATGCTTTAGACAATTCGGCTATATATTAATGTTTTAGGCAAATTTATCAAATGCGATGTCCGCAGTTAAATCAATTTCAATTTTTTTTTTTTGTCATTCGATTGATTGATAGCTTCAAAATCCTAAAAAAACATAAAAAAATGTAAAGTCGATGTTAATATATATAGATCACGTGAACAATAACATCTTTATACAAAGAAACAAAATCGGATTTAGAAAATATGTTGAGATATGAATCTAAACATATAATACCCTCTTCATGTTTTTGTTTGTAAATGATAATATTTTGAAATGAGAAGCATGAATGGTGAAACATGAATGTGTTTGTGGCTTTTATAATAAAATAAATAAAATACCTTATAAAAATTCTTTAAAATCAAAGTGTGTTAGGTACATACTAATTGTTATTAAAAAAAAAGGTACATACTAATTCGATTTTGGAAAGGCTTCTAATTTTGTTTGACTTTTTCTATTGAAAGGCTTTACCATGTATTAACAGTTAATATATTTTTTATATTGTTAAAAGTTTCAAAAAAATTTTGGTATAATTGATCACTTACCATATAGTTTGACTTTGTACTTGGATTTAGTTTGACTTTGTATTATATTATATATACATAGTTCTAATACTCGTACGATGTACGGTAACTATATAGATTGTATATATAAGAAATAATATATATATTATACATATATTAGTGTATATATATACAGATATACATATATATATATATATATATATATATATATATATATATATATATATATATATATATATATATATATATATATATATATATATATATATATATATATATATATATATATATATATATATATATATATATATATATATATATATATATATATATATATATATATATATATATATATATATATATATATATATATATATATATATATATATATATATATATATATATATATATATATATATATATATATATATATATATATATATATATATATATATATATATATATATATATATATATATATATATATATATATATATATATATATATATATATATATATATATATATATATATATATATATATATATATATATATATATATATATATATATATATATATATATATATATATATATATATATATATATATATATATATATATATATATATATATATATATATATATATATATATATATATATATATATATATATATATATATATATATATATATATATATATATATATATATATATATATATATATATATATATATATATATATATATATATATATATATATATATATATATATATATATATATATATATATATATATATATATATATATATATATATATATATATATATATATATATATATATATATATATATATATATATATATATATATATATATATATATATATATATATATATATATATATATATATATATATATATATATATATATATATATATATATATATATATATATATATATATATATATATATATATATATATATATATATATATATATATATATATATATATATATATATATATATATATATATATATATATATATATATATATATATATATATATATATATATATATATATATATATATATATATATATATATATATATATATATATATATATATATATATATATATATATATATATATATATATATATATATATATATATATATATATATATATATATATATATATATATATATATATATATATATATATATATATATATATATATATATATATATATATATATATATATATATATATATATATATATATATATATATATATATATATATATATATATATATATATATATATATATATATATATATATATATATATATATATATATATATATATATATATATATATATATATATATATATATATATATATATATATATATATATATATATATATATATATATATATATATATATATATATATATATATATATATATATATATATATATATATATATATATATATATATATATATATATATATATATATATATATATATATATATATATATATATATATATATATATATATATATATATATATATATATATATATATATATATATATATATATATATATATATATATATATATATATATATATATATATATATATATATATATATATATATATATATATATATATATATATATATATATATATATATATATATATATATATATATATATATATATATATATATATATATATATATATATATATATATATATATATATATATATATATATATATATATATATATATATATATATATATATATATATATATATATATATATATATATATATATATATATATATATATATATATATATATATATATATATATATATATATATATATATATATATATATATATATATATATATATATATATATATATATATATATATATATATATATATATATATATATATATATATATATATATATATATATATATATATATATATATATATATATATATATATATATATATATATATATATATATATATATATATATATATATATATATATCAAATATATAAATAAAAATATATATATTAAACAACTAAGCTCCACGTCCGGGGATAACCTGATTTCCTGAAAAGTGTACTAAGCATAGTCAACACAAGGTTGGTGAGTTCGTAGTAATGGTCCATAAGGAACCATCGTCAATAATCACAATATACGAGTAGAGGCTAGACATGACTTACAGCGAGCCTCTAAGTAACACAATAACGTCCAACAACAAGGTTACACAAAGATAAGTAAGTGTGTAATAAATATGCACAAATGATATAAAAATCAATACAAGTGCCAAATGCATAAATAAGCCAACATGCCTATCTTATGCGTGAACTCAAGTCACCTATGCAACGATACCCGCCTGTCATCACAATGAACAAGGCTGTATCTCAAAATCATCGAGATATATATGTCTATATACTCGGAGTCATGTCACCAACATCTCATAGATTAAGTGTATACATCTATACACTTGGATGTTTGAGTCATCAACCGAGGGCTTATGTAACTACGTATGTACGTCTATCCTAATATTAATGAAATACTTAACAAAACATAAACCAAGTCAATCAAACGTGACAAACCGTCTCATCAATCCAACATTAAACCAAATCAATCAATCAATCAACAACGTAAGTAAACAACAATCAACTCAACCAATCACTCAATAAGTACAAAAGCATACTCAAAACCATCATATCACAAATCAATCAAACTACAATCAATCAATCAATCAATCAATCAATCAATCAATCAATCAATCAATCAATCAATCAATCAATCAATCAATCAATCAATCAATCAATCAATCAATCAATCAATCAATCAATCAATCAATCAATCAATCAATCAATCAATCAATCAATCAATCAATCAATCAATCAATCAATCAATCAATCAATCAATCAATCAATCAATCAATCAATCAATCAATCAATCAATCAATCAATCAATCAATCAATCAATCAATCAATCAATCAATCAATCAATCAATCAATCAATCAATCAATCAATCAATCAATCAATCAATCAATCAATCAATCAATCAATCAATCAATCAATCAATCAATCAATCAATCAATCAATCAATCAATCAATCAATCAATCAATCAATCAATCAATCAATCAATCAATCAATCAATCAATCAATCAATCAATCAATCAATCAATCAATCAATCAATCAATCAATCAATCAATCAATCAATCAATCAATCAATCAATCAATCAATCAATCAATCAATCAATCAATCAATCAATCAATCAATCAATCAATCAATCAATCAATCAATCAATCAATCAATCAATCAATCAATCAATCAATCAATCAATCAATCAATCAATCAATCAATCAATCAATCAATCAATCAATCAATCAATCAATCAATCAATCAATCAATCAATCAATCAATCAATCAATCAATCAATCAATCAATCAATCAATCAATCAATCAATCAATCAATCAATCAATCAATCAATCAATCAATCAATCAATCAATCAATCAATCAATCAATCAATCAATCAATCAATCAATCAATCAATCAATCAATCAATCAATCAATCAATCAATCAATCAATCAATCAATCAATCAATCAATCAATCAATCAATCAATCAATCAATCAATCAATCAATCAATCAATCAATCAATCAATCAATCAATCAATCAATCAATCAATCAATCAATCAATCAATCAATCAATCAATCAATCAATCAATCAATCAATCAATCAATCAATCAATCAATCAATCAATCAATCAATCAATCAATCAATCAATCAATCAATCAATCAATCAATCAATCAATCAATCAATCAATCAATCAATCAATCAATCAATCAATCAATCAATCAATCAATCAATCAATCAATCAATCAATAATCCAATCACTCAATAATCGAATCGAATCAATCAATCAACAATCAATCAATCAATCAATCAATCAATCTACAATCGACCCTACAAATATACCACATAGTCATTTAATCACAAAATGAACCCAAATGTTTCATTAACTTAAATTGTTAGTCAAATTACACATAAAGTCAACGGGTCAAAACTCACGGATGTTACATTACGAGCTGTATTGGATATCCACGAATCAAAATGAAATATTGAATACATAACTCGCGGCGCGAGAACACGAGCTCGCGGCGCGAGGAGCACGAGGCTCGCGGCGCGAGGCTGGACGCGAGAAAAAGCTCTGACCTGACTGGACACAAACTCGCGGCGCGAGTTGTATAGGTCGCGGCGCGACTGGGCTCAATCCTGCAGATTTTTGAGTCTAAAATACGATCCAAACTTCACCCAAACCCCATTTTCGACCACCAAATCGTCTAGTGATGTTCCAAGACTCATTTTGAAGCTTAAACAAACATGTTTCAACATAACTAAACATAACCCACATCTTAGTTTCCATTCCAAAACATCAAGAACACTTCCAAATCATCAACCCTAATTAAAACCCTAATTTGACCCACAATTCATTTTGGCCCGATTTAAGACTTGTAAATACATTAAATTGACTAACAACATGTAAGTAAGCATAAATAGGTGAAGATGAGATGAAAATGATGATGATTCTTGTATTAAACTAGTTTCACAACACCAAATATTTCAAGAGTATAAGAGAGAAAGGAGTGTTCTTGCTTTAGTTAGAGAGAAAAGAGAAGAGAAAGATTATGTGGTGAAGATGAGATGAAAATGATGATGATTCTTGTATTAAACTAGTTTCACAACACCAAATATTTCAAGAGTATAAGAGAGAAAGGAGTGTTCTTGCTTTAGTTAGAGAGAAAAGAGAAGAGAAAGATTATGTGGTGAAATGAGAAGGATAAGGGAGGGAAGATGGGCCATATGGGCTGATGGGTCGTGGGTTGTTGCCCATGGGTCGACCCGTTTCTCTTTACAAGTAATTTCGCATAACGTTTTACATTTATTCACCGATTAAATCGTACAATCGACCCTACAAATATACCACATAGTCATTTAATCACAAAATGAACCCAAATGTTTCATTAACTTAAATTGTTAGTCAAATTACACATAAAGTCAACGGGTCAAAACTCACGGATGTTACATTACGAGCTGTATTGGATATCCACGAATCAAAATGAAATATTGAATACATATAGTTTTTCCAACAATAAGGCATACTATATTAAATATGTGATATGGTGTACTGATTTTATTTTTTTCCTTTTATGTGTTTACATGTCATCAACAACAAAGAAATATCCTAATATCCTAGAAGAATACTCGAGAAATCAAGGTCACATTTCCTAGCTTAAAAACACTTTATTCTTTTTTTTTTTGGCGGGGGGAAAAGCAACGGGTACAGAGTTACCCCAATAAAAAAATATGAATGGGTTGAAAAATAATGTGGGTTCATTTCAGGTTATACGAATTAATGGATTGGTAGGTTTGCGGGTTAATAGGTTGGTCGGTTAATTTCAGGTCTTATGGATTAGTGGGTTGGCGGGTTCATTTAAGGTCAAATGGGTGGTGAGTTGTCGGGTCAAATGAGTTGGTGAGTTGATCTATTAAAAAAAGTTATATAAAGTTATAATATTTTTGGGTTAGCGGGGTTGATATGTTAACTCGAAAGGTCAACCCGACCCCGACTCAAAAAATCGGGTTTGCGGGTCAATATTTCACAGCCCTAACCAAATTATCCCGGATCGGTTTCATCCAGAAATCGGGTAAGATCGAATATTGACAACCTTAATATATGTCGAGTGTTAAAAGTTTATCATAATATTATGCTAGATTTCATAATAGACTTCATTTTGGTATACTGTAAGACGTATATATTTCGCAATGTGTGATACACCTATAAGTTTACTTTGTAACCCGGTCAACGACCGGGTATTAATCTAGTTTGAATGGCTAAGATTGTTTTTTATTTTATTTTCAATGGTTAAGATTAAACTTAGAAATTATTTTTTTCTCTTGACTATGATAGTCATATACATATATAATTAGAAGTTTACACATTCAAACAAATCATAATCTATATTTTAACAATGTGTAACAAGTTGTTATGGTATTTAATTTAGAAAAATGGTAACAACTAATGAATGTGACTTAGATTTTGAGTTTAAATATGTTTCTCATGATATTTGATTAAATAATTTTCACTTTTATCATGCCATGTCTATAATATATTTTGAAGATACTATACTATTAATTATTTAAATTGTAAAGGTATGAACCAACTAACATACCCTTATAACATGAATATCTATCTATCTTTATCTATATAATTAAGAAAAGATATTTAAATGATTAGGTGGCTATAATTTTTTAATACCAAATATACTTTTGTCCTACATATAATTTTGTGGTTTCTTTGAGTTTAAATACCTATTTTCACCTCTTAATAAAAAATATAAAGTTGACTTTGACGCCGCTAGTTGCTTAAATGCTTAAGTAATTAAATATTGATGTTTGAATGATAAATGTAATACTTGAGCTAGTTACTAGTGATCGTAAGATGTTATTATAGTTGTCAGATAGTAATTAAGGTGCTCCTTCGGTCGTTTGAATTCTCAGTTCGTTAGTTTAAGCCTTAACGGTCGTTAGATTTAAGTTAGGGGCACTTTGGTAATTGTGAAAGGGGTGGCCGATTGATTGAGATTGCGATTGATTGTTTGTGGTTGATTGATTGGTCTATACATGTAGTGCACTAGACTCATGTAGGTTTGTCATGTTCACGATTGCACGATAGGGGCCCTTAAATGAGATTGAAACGGTTGAAAAATCCTTAAGGTAAAACACGTTTGATAATACTCGAGTATAAACTTACGGTTGAAAAGTGTTAAGCTTAACCCATGCTAGTCCCGGGAGGGGCTGGTGTGCTACGGTTGGTCGGACGGTGTAGTCATGATGCCCCTTAGGACATGGTCACGATTGCTTGAGTTTGTCGGGTGGTTAGGACCGATCACCATGCTTTGCTAAATGGCTTGCTCCTGGATTTGGTTATGCCTATCCTTAACGACGCCGATTGACCCCGAAAGGATTACCCATCATGTCGGGTGCAAGGTTCTTTGAAAGGTCGAATGACCGCCTATGCACAACCCGTGATTGATTTTTTATGTGACTTAAGTCACTACTTAACTATTGAAAATGGCATAACCTATTATTGATGATTGAGATTGAAATTGAGATTGATAATGATGATTGATGAGATGATTGAGGTTGCTAGGCAGATGTAGGAATGATATCTTCCAATTGTGTTATTCGATTGACATGTGATGATAATTGATATATGCTTGACATGTGATGATGATTGCTATATGCTTGACATGCGTATGATATTTATAAGATTGATTTAATTGGCAACCTTTTTATACAACCTGTGGTTATCTTACTCGGCTTTTTAAGCTGACACTTGTTTTGTTGAAAATGTTGTGTCTCCTCAGGTTTCTGGCTGCTTGGCTTATAGTGTGAGGCTTGGGTAAAGATTGCTTGTTGAAGACCTTTGCCTTAGCATGCCTCATTTACTTAGACATTTATTATTTATGTCCT
This sequence comes from Erigeron breviscapus, assembly GCA_034093135.1. Classification (NCBI taxonomy): domain Eukaryota; kingdom Viridiplantae; phylum Streptophyta; class Magnoliopsida; order Asterales; family Asteraceae; genus Erigeron; species Erigeron breviscapus. The sequence continues at coordinate 80,924,817 of CM067167.1, forward strand.
TAGACTTTATAAGCATTTGGTTGATTGATTACTTTATGGATTTCTTGGATTATCGTTATGATGCAATAAGTAACACCAAAACTATGATTGACATTTCCGTTAGGAATGATGATGTTTTAAATGGGACCTTTCCGCATTAAATGGTTGTTTTATTTAAATTTTTTGAAGTCCATATATTTTATAAATTTCGGGTGTTACAAAATAGATAAAAGTGATACACTAATGATCTATAAAGTGTTTTTCAGTAACTCAGTTTTTTAAACTTACTCAAAAACAAGTGTTTTTCAAGCATGTAATTTGTATAGATAAAATCTTGAAAACCTTGCATTATTTCAGGACAAATAGGGGAATTTGTTAGTTTAAGTTTCACTCAGAATTTACTGAACTGGTCCAATCATCTGGAGCACTTTGAAGATTTGACCAGAAATAAATTGAAGACTAGTGAACGCCTTACTTGTACAGGAAATCTGGATGGCTCCAGATTTCAGTTCACTAGACTTTACTCTAGTCAAGATCTATTCAACTGAAGACATTCTCACTGAAGTAAAAGACTGAGGTCTGAAGAAGAAGACTATCCAGATGGCGGGGCCCAATAACAGTCTTACCTGATCGAATACTGGAACATTTTTCAATAGAATTTACAACTCTGAACATTGATTACGAGGAATGACCTTTTTACCTTTACACACTTTTACCCGAACAATCCACTTGTCTATTATAAAAGTTCACACGTGTGTAAAGGTGGTTGGTTTAAAGTAAGACAAGTTACATCAACATGACTTTATCATTGTACTTTAAATAATGCATTTAAGGAATCACTTTTAATTCCTTAAATGCATCCAACTACATTTGTCCAGCCTTAAATCCACTGAAGGATTTCTTGACCTATACATACCAAGTCATTCCTTGTTCAAAACAAGCTTTTGCAATTTTGGTGAACTTAGTAAAATACTTAGGATCACAAAAAGGAAATGTTTCGATCCTAGGAAAATATTTACTAAGTATAGATCACTTGTAATTCATAGATTGTTAGGACATTTACATATTTGTTGGTTCCACAAAAATATTGTATTTTATTTAACATCAATAAAATACACTTGAAAATTACATTGTGTTCAACCATTTATTAAATATCAATCTTGCATTATATTTAAGTAATACTATGTAACATCCGAGATTTTCGACCTTTTGGCTTGAGTGAAATTCGACTAGTTAAATCAATTAATAAAATAATTTAATTCATTTCGAGACTAAACGACGGGCAAACGCGTAATGGGTCGCTTGACTACTAGATGGACAATACGATAATAGACGACACACGACGACGACTATGAATTTTTATAAATTGTTTCTCGACCTCTTTAATAACCTTGTCGAGTCGCCGTGAACCCTATTTAGGGTTTTGATATGAAGTTTTGGGTTTATAAGCTTTAAATGGGTCAAGATGATTTTTAGAGGATTAATTGGTGTTTTGGAATGGATTTAAGTGGTGGGTTAAGTGTAATTATGTTTGTAAACATCTATTCTTGCTGCAAAACGAGCCCCATAACTTCATGAGTCGAATTAGGGTTCTTGGTTAAAATTTAGGGTTTTGATATGAAGTTTTGGGTTTATAAGCTTTAAATGGGTCAAGATGATTTTTAGAGGATTAATTGGTGTTTTGGAATGGATTTAAGTGGTGGGTTAAGTGTAATTATGTTTGTAAACATCTATTCTTGCTGCAAAACGAGCCCCATAACTTCATGAGTCGAATTAGGGTTTTGATATGAAGTTTTGGGTTTATAAGCTTTAAATGGGTCAAGATGATTTTTAGAGGATTAATTGGTGTTTTGGAATGGATTTAAGTGGTGGGTTAAGTGTAATTATGTTTGTAAACATCTATTCTTGCTGCAAAACGAGCCCCATAACTTCATGAGTCGAATTAGGGTTTTGATATGAAGTTTTGGGTTTATAAGCTTTAAATGGGTCAAGATGATTTTTAGAGGATTAATTGGTGTTTTGGAATGGATTTAAGTGGTGGGTTAAGTGTAATTATGTTTGTAAACATCTATTCTTGCTGCAAAACGAGCCCCATAACTTCATGAGTCGAATTAGGGTTTTGATATGAAGTTTTGGGTTTATAAGCTTTAAATGGGTCAAGATGATTTTTAGAGGATTAATTGGTGTTTTGGAATGGATTTAAGTGGTGGGTTAAGTGTAATTATGTTTGTAAACATCTATTCTTGCTGCAAAACGAGCCCCATAACTTCATGAGTCGAATTAGGGTTCTTGGTTATAAAATTTTAGGGTTTTGATATGAAGTTTTGGGTTTATAAGCTTTAAATGGGTCAAGATGATTTTTAGAGGATTAATTGGTGTTTTGGAATGGATTTAAGTGGTGGGTTAAGTGTAATTATGTTTGTAAACATCTATTCTTGCTGCAAAACGAGCCCCATAACTTCATGAGTCGAATTAGGGTTCTTGGTTATAAAATTTTAGGGTTTTGATATGAAGTTTTGGGTTTATAAGCTTTAAATGGGTCAAGATGATTTTTAGAGGATTAATTGGTGTTTTGGAATGGATTTAAGTGGTGGGTTAAGTGTAATTATGTTTGTAAACATCTATTCTTGCTGCAAAACGAGCCCCATAACTTCATGAGTCGAATTAGGGTTCTTGGTTATAAAATTTTAGGGTTTTGATATGAAGTTTTGGGTTTATAAGCTTTAAATGGGTCAAGATGATTTTTAGAGGATTAATTGGTGTTTTGGAATGGATTTAAGTGGTGGGTTAAGTGTAATTATGTTTGTAAACATCTATTCTTGCTGCAAAACGAGCCCCATAACTTCATGAGTCGAATTAGGGTTCTTGGTTATAAAATTTTAGGGTTTTGATATGAAGTTTTGGGTTTATAAGCTTTAAATGGGTCAAGATGATTTTTAGAGGATTAATTGGTGTTTTGGAATGGATTTAAGTGGTGGGTTAAGTGTAATTATGTTTGTAAACATCTATTCTTGCTGCAAAACGAGCCCCATAACTTCATGAGTCGAATTAGGGTTCTTGGTTATAAAATTTTAGGGTTTTGATATGAAGTTTTGGGTTTATAAGCTTTAAATGGGTCAAGATGATTTTTAGAGGATTAATTGGTGTTTTGGAATGGATTTAAGTGGTGGGTTAAGTGTAATTATGTTTGTAAACATCTATTCTTGCTGCAAAACGAGCCCCATAACTTCATGAGTCGAATTAGGGTTCTTGGTTATGAAATTTTAGGGTTTTGGTCGTTTTTTTCTCTTTTGATTGATTGATTTGAATGATTGGATTGATGAGTCGATTATACGTTTGATTGACTTAGTTTAGGGTTGTAAAGTTTATTATTATTATTAGGATAGACGTACATACATGGAAGTCGGTTATGCCTTCAATGGATTTTAGATGTGGTGGGAAGGCTGCGGGTGACCCTATATATAAGCATCTGAGACTCAAAGAATGGATAATCCTCTTAAGTGTATGTACGTATAGTTGGTTTGAATTGTGATTATTGGTTTATGATTGACAAATATTGATTGTGGATTTATGACAGACGATTCGTGATTGATGCATATACGATTGATTGTAAGCATGCATACGTAGTTACATAGTCCCTCGGTTGACGACTCAAACATCCAAGTGTATAGATGTATACACTTAATCTGTGAGATGTTGGTGACATGCCATCCGAGTATATAGACATATATATCTCGATGATTTTGAGATACAGCCTTGTTCATTGTGATGACAGGGGGTATCTAAAGTAAGGGTTTCAATTAGAAGTCCATAAGACCATAAAAAGGAAAATATAGTGTATATATATATATATATTAATATATATATAGTATATTAATCTTATGATATAGATACATATGATATTTTTATAAATATGTATTGATATAAATGTGTATATATATATATATATATATATATATATATATATATATATATATATATATATATATATATATATATATATATATATATATATATATATATATATATATATATATATATATATATATATATATATATATATATATATATATATATATATATATATATATATATATATATATATATATATATATATATATATATATATATATATATATATATATATATATATATATATATATATATATATATATATATATATATATATATATATATATATATATATATATATATATATATATATATATATATATATATATATATATATATATATATATATATATATATATATATATATATATATATATATATATATATATATATATATATATATATATATATATATATATATATATATATATATATATATATATATATATATATATATATATATATATATATATATATATATATATATATATATATATATATATATATATATATATATATATATATATATATATATATATATATATATATATATATATATATATATATATATATATATATATATATATATATATATATATATATATATATATATATATATATATATATATATATATATATATATATATATATATATATATATATATATATATATATATATATATATATATATATATATATATATATATATATATATATATATATATATATATATATATATATATATATATATATATATATATATATATATATATATATATATATATATATATATATATATATATATATATATATATATATATATATATATATATATATATATATATATATATATATATATATATATATATATATATATATATATATATATATATATATATATATATATATATATATATATATATATATATATATATATATATATATATATATATATATATATATATATATATATATATATATATATATATATATATATATATATATATATATATATATATATATATATATATATATATATATATATATATATATATATATATATATATATATATATATATATATATATATATATATATATATATATATATATATATATATATATATATATATATATATATATATATATATATATATATATATATATATATATATATATATATATATATATATATATATATATATATATATATATATATATATATATATATATATATATATATATATATATATATATATATATATATATATATATATATATATATATATATATATATATATATATATATATATATATATATATATATATATATATATATATATATATATATATATATATATATATATATATATATATATATATATATATATATATATATATATATATATATATATATATATATATATATATATATATATATATATATATATATATATATATATATATATATATATATATATATATATATATATATATATATATATATATATATATATATATATATATATATATATATATATATATATATATATATATATATATATATATATATATATATATATATATATATATATATATATATATATATATATATATATATATATATATATATATATATATATATATATATATATATATATATATATATATATATATATATATATATATATATATATATATATATATATATATATATATATATATATATATATATATATATATATATATATATATATATATATATATATATATATATATATATATATATATATATATATATATATATATATATATATATATATATATATATATATATATATATATATATATATATATATATATATATATATATATATATATATATATATATATATATATATATATATATATATATATATATATATATATATATATATATATATATATATATATATATATATATATATATATATATATATATATATATATATATATATATATATATATATATATATATATATATATATATATATATATATATATATATATATATATATATATATATATATATATATATATATATATATATATATATATATATATATATATATATATATATATATATATATATATATATATATATATATATATATATATATATATATATATATATATATATATATATATATATATATATATATATATATATATATATATATATATATATATATATATATATATATATATATATATATATATATATATATATATATATATATATATATATATATATATATATATATATATATATATATATATATATATATATATATATATATATATATATATATATATATATATATATATATATATATATATATATATATATATATATATATATATATATATATATATATATATATATATATATATATATATATATAGAGATTTGTGATTGATGCATTTACGATTGATTGTAAGCATGCATACGTAGTTACATATCCCTCGGTTGAGGACTCAAACATCCAAGTGTATAGATGTATACACTTAATCTGTGAGATGTTGGTGACATGCCATCCGAGTATATAGACATATATATCTCGATGATTTTGAGATACAGCCTTGTTCATTGTGATGACAGGCGGGTATCGTTGCATAGGTGACTTGAGTTCACGCATAAGATAGGCATGTTGGCTTATTTATACATTTGGCGCTTGCATTGATACTTTTATCATTTGTGCACTCCTATTACACACTTACTTGCTTTGTGTAATCTTGTTGTTGGACGTTATTGTGTTACTTAGAGGCTCGCTGTAAGTCATGTCTAGCCTCTACTCGTACATTGTGATTATTGACGATGGTTCCTTATGGATCATTGCTACGAACTCACCAACCTTGTGTTGACTATGCTTAGTACACTTTTCAGGTAATCAGGTTATCCCCGGACGTGGAGTTTGATTGTTGCTTGCTGTAAAACCCGGGCTTTGGACCTTATGGATCAAGGATTCATTGGCCTTCTTTTGCATTATACTTAGGATCGATTTGCCATCTTTTGATGTTCTTTTGTAAACTTTGATGGTGATTTGCTCCTTATGTATTCTGATACTTGTTATTCGTTTTGTATGGATTCACTGAATCTTTATTTGCATTTAGTTCTTGTTCTATTGTAATTCCACTTTGCGCTATATGATTTCCGTAATATTTCGAGCCTTGGCTTGGGGTGTTACAGAATGGTGGCCCATGCGTGGTCGTAGAGAATTAGGCGGTTTGACCTAGACTACGGCTTAAATTAAAACTCTTCATATAGCATGCATGGTTAGGACATTTGTGTGCAACGTGAATTCTGTGAACCCTAGAAAGTGTATATTGTGAGTTCGTTGTTAAGACCACTTATGTGATGGCTTGAATTCAACGTGATGAATGTGGAATGAGTACAATGTGGTTAATGTGTGCATTGACTGAATTTGATTGTCGTTGATGTGGATTGTTACTATTAATTGATGCTAGTTGGATGATTTAGAGCAAAATGAAGTTATGTTATTAACTTAGTATAATATTGTGGCAACCCTAAAAGAACCCGATCAACTCTTTTATGGTCACCCAACATTATAACAAGTTAATAACATCATGGATTGCGCATGCATGGCTTAGAGTATGATAAGGAACCGATATGCTTAATGGAAGTTGATTAGGTGGAGGGTTAGCCATTGGTACACCCTGTATACATACCCGGTCAATAACTAGAGAGCATATCGAATTCGGATTATACTTTAAACCACTCGTGTTAGTTGACTTGTTTTAGTTGCTTGTAATGAGATGTGTTGAATACGAGTAATTGGTTTTGATGGTGGACAATTGTTGTGAACTTAGCACGAGAACATGATAGATAACGATTACTTGAGAACCTTGATATGTTGTCCTTGACATAGTGTTATGAAACACGTATGATATGTTGGTATGATAGCACGATATATGACAGTTACTTGACAACATTTATATGTTGGCCTTAGTGTAAAGACATTAAACATGTGTAGTGTGTTGGTATGAAAGTACTAACTACTAGTGCGACTAACATGAGAGCAGTTGTGAAGCTAACCCCCGGGTCATAAACTCTAGAACTATTACTATGATTGGATTTGGTAGTGGAATGACATGTTGACTAGTATGATTTAGTAACATATATGTTATGCATGTGTGATGTGTATGTATGTATGCCCTGTAGTGGTCACGTTGATGCTGTGAATGTTTTCATTGTTGTCCGACTTAAACGTGTTGATAAACGGTTAGAATACAATGTGATAAATATGTTGATATGCACCCTACGGGAGTGTCAAGGTTGTAAGCATCTTAACTCCCATGTATTATAAACGGATGATATTCCAACACAAATGATGTTAATTGTAATCGGTGAACAATAGGGATATGTTGCTAAATAGTATGTGAAATTGAACATGTATGAGACATTGTTAAACTGGGTTGTAAGCATAATATAACGTAGTTGGTAATGCACGTGTAAAATGTATTAGTAGATGGACGGTTATATGAATGAATTTAACATGCTAGTTTTATTGCATGATTATGGGAAAACCATATCATTAAACTTGTTTTCTTTATGCTTGATGTAACGGAAATAGATAATGCATGTGTAGGGATGTTAATCGGTAAGCACTTGCAAGAACGGATTGGTGTACTAGTTTGTTAGTCTTAACAGGTATAAATTTTGTCGTTAAGCTAAGAGTATGTACATGAGATAAGCAAATATGGTGATGTATGTATAAATATTTACTCAATGTACAATTGTATGAATAAGGACAGTAGACATGTCTGATAACTTGAGTATGCTCAAAAAGTTAATTCTTAACCTAGTTATAAGAAAGAATTAGTAATGATTGAAAACTTATGCATAGTTATACCCAACGTATGAGAGATTGTATGTACGGCTTGGTATTGCGAGATTAGTTTATAGACCTACAAAATCTTACCTTCTAACTAGGCTATGTAAATAAATTGTTAGGAAATGCGGTGGAACAAATATGATTGCCATGATATTCTAATTATTGAATATGCTTAAATTTCGTTGCCTAACTAAGTTGGTGAAATAAATCGTAAGGACTTGGTAATACATGCGTAAAGGTAATTGAAATGTTGGGCAATTGTGTGTATAGGTTGCCATGCTAGCCCAATTATTTGAATATTTTAGTCCCAAATATAGATGATTAACTAAACCCGACTGGTAAGTACAACTGATCTTGATGGACAAGTTAAGTTTACGATCCAGATATGGATAACAAGAAACAATTGACTTAAAGTAAAATGCAAGAACTAAATGGCAGAAACTATATAAAGATATATATATGTATAATCAAGTATGTAGCATTAAGACACGTTGTTTTCTTTCTAATGTATTTGATTTATTGATATATAAACAAATACAAGGATTGTTGCGGAACAAAGATAAACACCCAAGTGTAAGTATCTAAACAATCCCGAAAAACAAGTGATCTAAATAACTTGGAAATACTCGTAAGTTTACTTAGAGTATATCTCACAAGTTGCAATGCTAAAGTTTCAAGCACTTTGCAAGTTGTGAGAAGACTTCACATTTATAGACCAAGTTCATGATGACATGGACAAGATCGTATAAAAGTGGTTGTGAGCATTTAAGGAATTAAACCTAATTCCTTACATGCTTGTACTAGGAAGAGTATATAAGTCAGTTGATGTGACTTATAGTACTATGTTCCAAACCTATACTTTTACCTTGTACCTTTTATTAATAGATAAATCTATTAACTGGGTAAAGGCATGTAAAGTAAAAAGTCTTCCTCGTAATCAGTGTAAAGTGTTGTAAATACTTTACACTGAGATGCTTCAGTCTTCGATCTGGTAGAATCACTCTTTGCTCGCTTTTGAGATGATTCTCTTCTTCATACTTCAGTCTTTGACTTCAGAATGAATGCTTCAGATTTATCTTGATCTGAACTGAAGTGAAGCTTCAGTGAAGTAATTCTGAGATGGCTCAGAATTCTGTACAAACGTTTTCACTGAACTTCAACCTAACAAATTCCCCCTATTTGTTCTGAAATAGTGTATGCATCTCAGACTTCTATCTATACATGTTTGTAAGTCTGAAATGCAAGTTTTTGTTTAAGTTGTAAAAATTCTCTAAGTACATCTTATAGATCATTGATGTCTCAGAATTTTACTTGTGGTTTTTCTAACTTAAACTTACCATCTACTTATTGGTTACAATTTGCAACATATATATATATACAAACTGAAATGTTTGTTACAAATGTAAATATATTACAAGTACATGATAAACTGAAAAAGGAACTACTTCTTGGCAGGCCTTGAACCAGAAGGTGCTTCAGTAGGTTTCCTTTTCAGTGGAGAATGATCCTTCTTTCCAAACAATCTGCTTTCAATCTCTACTTTGGCTTGCATCTTTTGTTGTATTCTGGATAACCATGCACCAATCAAAACAGATTTCGGCTTCCCCTTCAGAATCTGGATCATCTCCCTATGCTCTGAAATCCCAAACTCGTGAACTGAAACTTGATTATATTCTTCAGCTGCCCTACCTTCTCTTTTACAATCAAATCAAACAACTTCAATCCATCAGCCTTTGTAACTTCTATATCAATGATTTTGGTCTGATGCGATCGATGATTCATGTAATGATCATACTGATCTTTCTCATGTTTTCTTTCAAGTTCAGCAGCATCATCAGATGGTTTGAGGGAAGTAAAGACAACATCACGAGAATTCTTTCTTGCAGACCTTGTTCCAGTTACTTTGGGCTTTGTGGTTGGTCTAAACAACTCTTTTTCAACCTTCAGAACTTCGGCCAGAATTTCCTTCCTTTTAATTGCCATTTCCTTTTCTCTATTTCTCTTCAAGTCTTCAATAGACAACTTGAAGGTTAGACTCTCTAGCTTTTGTTCCAGAGGTGAGTAATTCATCCCACATTCATACTCGAGCATATCAACAACAGACTTCTGCACTCTTGGATCATTTTTGATTTTCAAATATCTTTCTAGTGACAAACCATGAGCTGCAGCATCTATATGATCAAGGGTCCCCATCTTCAAATGTTGTTCCCTTTCTCTTTCTTTGTTTTCCCTCCACATAATGAATTGATTTGAGACCTGCTTCTGCAAAGCCTCCAATTTCTTACTATCAGCATCAAGATCGTGCAGGGGATAACCATGCTCATCCACATTCTCTCCAACAATAATCCCAGAACCCTTAGAGCTTTTATTTGTTGGTTCTTCCTCTAATGGGGCCTTGCCCTTATCTTTCTTACTAGATTCAGATCCAGTTTCCCCCTGAACTGAGGCACTACCAGATGGCACCTCAGTTTGCTTCTTGGTTGCTTCAATGATTTCTTGTGTACTTGCAAGCAGACCAATAGGCACAACTTTTCCCCCTTTGGGGACCTCTGAAGGCAACTTAGCGAATTCTTCAATGGCCATTTGCATGCCCTTCAGTGGTTCCCAACTTTGTTGTTGTAAGCATTCAGAAATTCCTCTAGAAAGCTGAGCAAACTGAGATCTTAATCTGAAATTGGAGTTCAGGTTCAGCGACTCTTATTCTATTATCTCTTTCAACTGCTTTTTATCTTCTTCTGTAAGTGAGGGAACAGGAGGAGCAACAATATTTTCCTTCTTGAGATGAGTTAGAATTTCTTCTAACTGTTTGGACTGGTTCTGAACTGAGCCTTCAAGTTTGGACACTGAATCTTTTACTTCATTCACAGCCTTGCCCACTTTGTCATATGTATCTTTGGTTAGTTCAGCAAACATCACTCTAACCTTCTCACCAACCTTCTCAGAAACGGATTCTGAAATCTGAGTAACTAGATTCTGAGTTAGCTCAGACTTCAGATTATCAAAAATACCAACACTTATAGAAGCCCCAAGTTCTTTCTCATTTATACTTGGCTTCTTAACCAACTCATGTACTTCTCTTCCAACAGCCATAAAATCTTGCTTCATCAGCTGAACACAAGATGTCAAGTTTGCAACCACTGAAGCTTGCACATCTCTTTTTGTTAGCTTAAAGGCTTCTCTGATTGCAGAGCTCACCTTGTTGCAAGTCATCACCAGCTCATTCAGCTTCCCAACTACTAGTCCTTCGTTTCCAGCAACCTTGGTTAACTCAGTTCCAAGAAACATCTGAGCTCCTTTCATTTCAGTCACAGAACTAGTATTGGCAGTTAGAGACTTGGTTAAGTCCTCCACCCTTAGAATAAGGCTTTGGACTTCAGTTTGAGTCTTTTCTAACTGTGCTTCTACATTTAAAGGTGGTGGAGGTTGTGCAAAAGCAGGAGCAACAAATGGTAGATTACCAAGCCCTTTAAGAACATTGTTCAGTTGTAAATCAGTTGGACTCTCAGATTCTGTATCAGAATCCAAGTCCGTCTCTATTGGGGCATCATAATTGATAGGCGGTGGGATTTTGTGAATTTGGGGGTGAAGAAAATGAAGTGATGGATTAAAAGTACCGGCTGTAACGTAGGCAGGATTAGTGCCCGGTGGAAAAATTGGATGTTGATGAGATGGACGTGGTGGAACATAAGGATTAATATCTTGTTCTTGTTGGTCTGGTTGAATTTGGATTTCTGGGGGAGGAGGAGGGGCGTTTGCGAGGATGGTGGCTGGCTCAGAATCAGATTGATTCGCCTCCAATAATCCCTTGTCAAACTCAAAATCAGCAAGGGAATCGAGATTCCCCTGAGGTAGCTCATCGTCATCCTAGAAAGCATTCACCACTGCATTCGGGTCAGATATGCCCTGGTTTGGGTCACTAGTACCCACACCAGTTTCTGGTTCAACATCTGCAGAAGCAGGTGCATCGTTACCAGATTTAATGATCGGCTCAACCGTAGTCTCATTGCTAGGGACAGTAGATACAGAAACTGGAACACGAATGATGTTCAGCAACTTATCTGTAGGTCGACTAACGGGTCCCACATTCTTTTGTGGCCCACTTAGTGACCTTTCTGAACCAGCTAGTGTGGCTGAAACAGTTTTATTAAATACCTGAAGCATAGCAGTGGATGCCTTTGAGAAATCTCTGCTGTATTCAGGTACTGAAGCTTCAGGTCCTGCTTGATTATAAGCTTCACCAAGAATATCCATGAAACATAAGCTTAGAAATCTTGGAAAGGCAATATGCAGACTTCTCTTTCCTTTTAGTTTGGTAATCAGCTGAGAAAAGAGAATCTCAGCAAAGTCTGCTTGTATCCCATTCCAAATATAATACCCCATCTCAACTTGGGGTAATGAAAGTTAGTCCAACCCTCCATGGTTGCCACCAAGACTTTCCACAATCTGGGTCCAGAATAACCTCCAGCAATTGCCAAATCCAGACATAAATATGTGTCCGGAGGTCTTCAGATTACCATCAGCATCCTCCATATCGCCATGACCGGTGGCGACTAGAACTTCCCTGAAATTAACTCCTTTGAGTCGGTTAGCAAATACCTGGGAAGGTTTGAGGTAGTTCAGATGAATGGAATTTCTGAACCCCTCAAGAGTGATAACACACTGCTTGGTGCCCTCATTGAGAGTGAAGGAGATGGATTGTTCATCTTTGCTCACCACAGCAGTATACCAGAATTCAAGCAAGTATCAATGATACAATGCCTGAGGATTAGCGGTCAGAGCATAATGGAAAGGGGATTGCTCCCAAAAATTATTAATTCTTCCCATTAGGGTTTTGGATTTCACATTTAATTGAGCCAAGAAATTGCTCATGTTAAATCGGATTTGAGAAGGAGTGAAATTCTTTGGCCATGTGGCAGATGTTTTCACAACATCCAATGGAGTATATTCAAAATTGATGAGCGATTTGTGTTATGAAGAAGATGATGATTTAGACATTTTTAAGAATCGAAAGTTGAAAGTGAAAGGAATATGAAGAGCATGGTCAGTTCCAAAGAGATCTGAACCATCTCAGTTAATAAAATTCAACTGAAATATTTTTGATTTTCTGAAGTGCTTCAGTTAAATACGTTTTTCTGAGTAAAAGGTTCCCCCTCAAAAATGAAGGTTTATTTTAAAGTTTAAAAAATATTTAACATTCCCCCTGAAGTGATGATCCATGAATTAATAAGTGCCAAGATAGTATCACAAAGGCGTTCGATAGCTAGGCGAGCAAAAATTACATGGATCGCTCAGACTGGTGAACCAGATCAGTGTCACTGAGGCGTTCATAACAGGATTACCAGTCTAAGGATTTAACATACCCAACTCACTGACCAGATGTTTAAAGGTTTTGACATCTAAAGGTTTTGTAAAAACATCAGCGAGTTGCTTATCAGTGGGAATAAAGTGCAATTCAATATCTCCTTTCAGAATATGATCACGAATGAAATGATACCTGAGATCGATGTGCTTGGTTTTCGAGTGCATCACAGGATTGTGAGATATGGCAATGGCACTAGTGTTATCAAAAAAGATTGGAGTCTTTGTGTAAGTAACACCATAATCAGTCAGCTAGTTTTTCATCCATAGAATTTGAGCACAACAACTTGCTGCAGAAATATACTCAGCTTCTGCAGTGGATAGTGATACTGCAGTCTGCTTCTTACTGGTCCAGCTTACTAATTTGCCACCAAGGAAATGACACCCACCTGTGGTACTTTTCCTGTCTATCTTACAACCTGCATGATCAGAATCTGAATAACCCATTAGATCTAGACTAGAGCCTTTGGGATACCAAAGACCCAATCTCGGGACACCTTTAAGGTATCTGAAGATCCTTTTAACAGCATTTACATGTGCTTCTCTGGGATCAGACTGAAATCTAGCACAAAGGCATGTTGCAAACATTATGTCTGGTTTACTTGCAGTTAAATACATCAGTGAACCAACCATACCACGATATTTTGTATGGTCCACTAGTTTTCCATGTGGATCAGAATCCAAAGTTAATGGAGCAGAAATAGGAGTATCTTTTGATGAGACTGAATCAAATTGATATTTCTTTAATAAATCTCTGACATATTTTTCCTGGTTTATGAAAATACCATCTTCAGTTTGTTTTACTTGAAGTCCCAGAAAATATGTCAGTTCACCTATCATACTCATTTCATACTCAGAAGACATGATTTTAGAAAATTTTTCACACATCTTCTCATTTGTAGAACCAAATACAATATCATCAACATAAATTTGTACTAAAAGGATATCACTTTTATCATGCAATATGAACAAAGTATTATCTATTGTACCACGTTTAAAACCATTTTTAAGAAGATGTTTAGTAAGAGTATCATACCAGGCTCTGGGTGCTTGTCTCAGACCATATAGGGCTTTGTTCAGTCTGTACACCCAATGTGGTTTTTCTTCATTGATGAAACCTGGTGGTTGATACACATAAACGACTTCTTCTAGTTCTCCATTCAGGAATGCACTTTTGACATCCATTTGATAGACTTTAAACTGATGATGAGCTGCAAAAGCTAAGAATACTCTGATAGCTTCAAGTCTAGCAACTGGTGCAAAAGTTTCATCAAAATCTATTCCCTCTTCTTGTGCATATCCTTTTGCAACAAGTCTTGCTTTGTTTCTGATGATATGACCATCTTCATCCATCTTGTTTCTGAAGACCCATCTTGTCCCAATTGGTTCCTTCTTCAGGTTGCTGGGACAAGGAACGAGTTCCCATACATCGTTTCTTTTAAACTGGTTGAGCTCATCTTGCATGGCTTCAACCCAGCTTGGGTCTTGCATAGCCTCGTCAATCTTCTTGGGTTCAATTAGAGATAAGAAGCTGACGTTTAAGCATTGATCGCTTGTGGCTCTCCAATAATTTGCTCGATTGGATGTGCTTTTGTCCATTTAGAGTATTGACCAGGATGAACAATGATATCAGTGCAAGAACTTCTCTGAGTAACTTCAGGAGGAGCTTCAGAAAATACATCTTCAGCTTCTTCTTCTTCCTGCAGATCATGACTTGCATCATGAAATTCTTCAGATTGAGGTTGCTCAGTGGAGCCTGATATCAGAGGAGAAGCAGCATGTACATCTGATCCAATAGTCAGTTCAGAAGGCAGTTTGAAACTGACTGGAGGATAAAATGGAATGTTGCTAGGCTTGTTTATTACTGGTTCTGAACGGAGATGTTCAGAAGCAGGTTCAGGTGACTGATCAGTTTCAGCAATAGGATCAGAATCACCAAAACTTATTGGACTTTCTGAGGGTGGTACAGGAATGGAATTTTAAAGATTGCAGAATTGGATTCATCAAAGGTAACATGAATTGACTCATCAACCTTTTCAAGTCTCTTATTAAAGACTCTAAAGGCCTTGCGATTTGATGAATATCCTAGGAAGTATCCTTCATCAGCTTTTGCATCAAATTTTCCTAGCTGATTTGAATCATTCAGAATGTATACTGGACATCCAAATACATGGAAGTATCCAATATTAGGCTTTCTATTTCTGAGTACTTCATAGGAGGTCTTCTTGTGTCTTTTGACATAAACAGATCTGTTCTGAGTGTAGCAGGCAGTTGCAACAGCTTCAGCCCAGAAATTCTTGGGAAGACCAGATTCATTCAACATACTTCTAGCAGCTTCAATCAGCGTACGATTCTTTCTTTCTACAACACCATTCTGCTCTGGTGTGTGAGCTGAGGAGAAGTTCTGAAATATGCCAGTTTCAGTGCAGAAGGACTCCAGAGTAGCATTTCTGAATTCAGTGCCATTGTCACTTCTGAGCTGACAAACTTTTCGCTTGTGCTTGAGCTCAATTTGCTTGATGAGAGCAATGATTTCAGCAGCAGCTTCACTTTTGGACCTGAGGAAAATCACCCAGCAGTATCTTGAATATTCATCAATGATAACAAGGGTGTACTTCTTTCCTGCTCTGGTCTGAACATTCACTGGTCCAAAAAGGTCTATGTGAAGCATGTGAAGAGGTTCAGTTATACTAAAGCTTTGTTTTGTCTTGAATGAAGCTCTTTTCTGCTTACCCATTTCACAACCTGGACATGGCTTGTCTTTATTGAATGACATAGAGGGTATCCCATCAACAAGTTGTTTTCTAGACAACTTATTAATATTTTTGAAGTTTAGATGGGATAATCTCTTGTGCCACAGCCAGTTTGTGTCTTCATCTGCCTTTGAGTAGAAACATTGTTCAGTGGTAGAAGGATTCATATCAATGACATAAATGTTTCCCTTCCTTGGTGCAATCAGTACCACCTTTCCATCTCTGTTGAATATGGTGCCTTGTGAAATATCAAATAAAACCTTGAAGCCATCATCACACAGTTGACTGACACTGATCAGGTTATATTTCAAACCATTCACATATGCAACACGTGTGAATTTGACTTGACCATTATTCACACACCATATCCCTCAGTTTTTCCATTACCATCATTTCCAAAAACTATTGAGGGCCCCTATTGCACCCTATATTCCTCTAGCAGGGTCTGATAACCAGTCATGGTTCTGCCAGCAGCACTGTCCAGAAACCATATATTCTTCTTCCGGTCTCCCTGCACACAAACAAAGATTAGTTCTTTTTGGGAACCCATCTTTGGATGGGTTCACTAGACTCTCCGTTAGCAGTCTCAGATTTCTTTGGTTCATAAGGAACAGAAGGATCAAAGGGGATTTCAGTCATTATTTCAGATGACACAAAAATAGTTGGTTTGATGGGGTTTTCAACCTTTTTCTTTTCAGATTTCTGCTTGATTTGCTTAGAAAAAGGTTTTGTATTTTGTTTAGGTTGAAGAGAAGGAGTTTCAACATTTTTAAACGTGCATTACAACTCTGCACTTGTCTAGCCAATAGTTGAAATTGACTTTCTAACCTTAACAAAATTGATTCTTCATTAGACACCTGAGCCTTACCTGAATCTGAGGTAGGTGGCTTAGTAGGGGAGAAGTTTTTCTTCTTCTTTAGGTCTTTAGGAACCTTAGATGAAGTCTGAGGGATGGCTTTTTGGATTTAGCCTTCCTTTCTGAAACAGTTGTCTGAGTTGTTTCAGATTTACCCTCAGATTGTTCCTGGGCTTTATTAGTTACAGTTTTCTGCTTGCCAACTTTAGGAAAAATGATTCCAGGCTTTATTTCCTTTGGAAGTGCATCTAAATTAGTGATTATGGATGCCAAATGAAGATCACCAGACTCATATGCTGCTCTTTGTGATGCAAAAGTATTTTTAATTGCAGCATCTGGTCTTGGTGCTTTCATCCAAGATTTAATAATTGCTTGTTCTTTTTCAAGGATGGATTTTAATTCTTCCTTTTCCAATTCTAAAGTTGCAACCATAGAATGATAACTTTTTAGAGCCAAATGAACATCTTTCAGTTCTTTCAGTCTGGCATGATTGGCGTTTAGTTCAGAAGCATTATTTTCAAACATTTTTAGGCTTTCTGAACGCACTGTCTCAACAAATGAGATGTCAGCCTCTAAAAGAACCAAAAGGTCCAGTTTGTGTTCCTCATTATTTTCAAAGCCAAAATTACTGACCTTTTTCATTACATTATCCACCCAGCGACCAGATTCAACATCGGATTTGACCAAATGACCTTGATCTTCTTGTGCCATGAAACACATGTCCCTAACTTCTTCTTCATCATCAGATGATTCATCAGATTCTTCCCATTTTTTAGTTTTGGCAATCATACAACTGTTGCTTGAGTTTTCTTGTGCCAGAAGAGCCATATGTGCCTTTAACTTCTTGTATTTGGCCTTATAGCTGTTATAAGTTTTCTGAAAAATAGAATGGTTAGGAGCAGATTGTGATGATGATGGTTGACTAGATCTGCATTCCTTCATGAAATGTCCTTTCTTGCCACATTTAAAACATTCAAGATTAGACTTGTCAATAGAAGCGCTGGAAGCAAAAGGTTTGCCAAATCGATTTGATTTAGCCTTAAAACGATTGAACGTTTTAGCCAGCATGGCAACCAGATCATCATTGTCATCCTCATTACAATCATGAGTAACATTACCAGAGACACCAGTCTTTAATATTTCAGAAACCATCTTCTTCATCGAGTCAGAAATGTCACTCTCAGAAGATAGTAGAGCAGTACTATGTGGTTCAGAATACTGAACCATACCAGAACTGGTAGAAACATGATTCTTGGCATCCTGCTCAGCCAAAGCTCTCTCAGCTTTGTTCTCTTCAGTATATCTGAAGGCTCCATAAAGGGAAGCAAGAGTGTGACTGTGCAAAGTTTTGCCTTGTCTCAAGACCAAGATTAAATTTTCCCATTTAGAAGGTAAAATGTCACAAAATTTTTCCAACAGAATTTCTTTATCTTTGGTTACACCCAGG
Organism: Erigeron breviscapus; assembly: GCA_034093135.1. NCBI lineage: Eukaryota > Viridiplantae > Streptophyta > Magnoliopsida > Asterales > Asteraceae > Erigeron > Erigeron breviscapus. The sequence goes on from CM067167.1 coordinate 80,944,015, forward strand.
GCTTTCAGTTGATTTACCAGATTTGTAAATCTGATGTAAGTTTGAGTTAAAGTTTCCCCAGGGACAGCAAAGAAAGACTCATATCTTTTGTTTAAAGCAACTTTTCTTGTGACAATTGTCTCATATGTGCCTTCAAACTATGTCATTAGTTCCTCCCACATTAATTTGGAATTTTCAAGTAAAACAAGAGTGGGCATAAGGGTTTCAGGAACTACATATAAAATCATATTTTGTAACTTAGTGTCAAGGTCTACAAGTCTATGATCTTCCTCAGACCAATGATCCTTCTCCTTAGGTGACTGCCTAGGAGTCCCATCAGTATTTCTGACAACAGTAGAAGCATTCATGGGGACAAAGGGTCCTTCTTTTAAGATGTCGGGCAAATGTCTTTCAACACCAGCAATATACTTTAGCATGCATGCTTTCCATGTTTGAAAGTTTTCACTGTTCCCATCAAACTTGGGAACAGGATTATTTGGAAAGTGTACGTGTACATTATGCGATGGTATATTGTTGTTGATGATAGGGGGTGGAGTAGTGTTATTAGGGTCAGGACGTTCTTATTGAAAGTCAGCCATCTATGCAGATCAAAGGTTAAAGAATTAATATAATTCAACCTTGCTGCTCTGATACCAACTTTTAGTCCCAAATATAGATGATTAACTAAACCCGACTGGCAAGTACAACTGATCTTGATGGACAAGTTAAGTTTACGATCCAGATATGGATAACAAGAAACAATTGACTTAAAGTAAAATGCAAGAACTAAATGGCAGAAACTATATAAAGATATATATATGTATAATCAAGTATGTAGCATTAAGACACGTTGTTTTCTTTCTAATGTATTTGATTTATTGATATATAAACAAATATAAGGATTGTTGCGGAACAAAGATAAACACCCAAGTGTAAGTATCTAAACAATCCCGAAAAACAAGTGATCTAAATAACTTGGAAATACTTGTAAGTTTACTTAGAGTATATCTCACAAGTTGCAATGCTAAAGTTTCAAGCACTTTGCAAGTTGTGAGAAGACTTCACATTTATAGACCAAGTTCATGATGACATGGACAAGATCGTATAAAAGTGGTTGTGAGCATTTAAGGAATTAAACCTAATTCTTTACATGCTTGTACTAGGAAGAGTATATAAGTCAGTTGATGTGACTTATAGTACTATGTTCCAAACCTATACTTTTACCTTGTACCTTTTATTAATAGATAAATCTATTAACTGGGTAAAGGCATGTAAAGTAAAAAGTCTTCCTCGTAATCAGTGTAAAGTGTTGTAAATACTTTACACTGAGATGCTTCAGTCTTTGATCTGGTAGAATCACTCTTTGCTCGCTTATGAGATGATTCTCTTCTTCATACTTCAGTCTTTGACTTCAGAATGAATGCTTCAGATTTATCTTGATCTGAACTGAAGTGAAGCTTCAGTGAAGTAATTCTGAGACGGCTCAGAATTCTGTACAAACGTTTTCACTGAACTTCAAGCTATTTTTGAACAAATTATACTTGGTCGATTTCCGACCTAACAGAATATCTCAAAAATCTTGTTTCCTAACTTACTTATTGAATACACAGCTAGGAATTCAAGATGCATGCATAGGTGTAAATGGTTTCGTGGACAATTGTATGTATAAATTTGTAGGGCGATCCAAGAGTTCTTGGCTAAGTTATCCCCCTCCTGTTACTCTATAACTTAGACAGCAACGTAGAGATTATAAGTATAGTTGTAGTATGATTATAAGAACCTCATTGTATTATACGTCCCTAAGATTGAACTTTAGGAAAATGCCTGAGTTAACTAAGGTGGATTGATTAGAATAAACGAATAACAGTGGAGTTAATTGCGAAGTCAATATCGATGGCGACAACGGAACGTAACGATTCATTGTGAGCTGCTATACAACTATAAACCTTATTATGCGTGAGAAGGAACGACCTTGGTCAGACTAACCATAGGGTTGAACAAATAAATTGAAATCTAAAAGTCTACCCAACACGTAAAAGTTTCGCAAACACGAACTACGCAGAGATGGAGTTGAGGTGTAGTAATATTGGGTGGAGCATATAAATACGACTACGATGGGTGAAAGTTGATGTAAATGAACACCTGGCTTAACGCGGAACCGAGAGATCATAAGCATGAGGACGCTGTGCCAATTAAGCGCCATAATGCGAGTCACACATGAGATGTTGGAAGCTCGAGTGCTTATAGTGTATGATTCTCAAATCTTCTCGACATTAAACGGACCGTTAAATCGTTGTCTATCACGCGAATGAGGTGCCGTCAGGTTTGGATGTTGTGAACATTGAACCCCCCATTGTCAGACAGATGGCCAGAAGTGGGACCAGACACGTAATGTCAACGAATGAGCCGCCGACCAGTGGGTGAAACATGTCACTAGTGCGCTAACTATAAGTCAAATCGTCATAATAAGTGTTACCTGTTTACAACTAATTGCACTTAATGTTAACCGCGATATGTATATATATATATATAACAATAATAAATAATAAATTCCTGGACACTGACAATAAACTCGTTTGAGGAAATGGAAGTATAACCCGAAGATCGATGAATCATGGCGAAAGGTTCTAACACTTGGTATGAAGGATGCGTGCGACGTCACCCGGTTCTAAATAACCTAACGAGCTATAAACTAAAAACTTGTTACATAATACGGCTCCTTTAATCGAATGAAATTTTGCTAATATAATAGTAAGATGTTTTTGAGATAGATGCGATGATTCTAAACAAAAAGACAAATAAATCTTTGGTAAACATCCCTAGAGATTTTCAAAAATTAAATTGCGTAACAAATTGTAACTTATGAAAGAGTTCTTTTAACGAGGGAATCAACCATGGCGTGTACGAGATGGAATGATCAGAATGGGAATGGCATGTGAGTGGAAACCCGAGCTGTCCTATAGTACTAAACGGAGCCACGTGCTACAAGTGATGAGAGCGGATAACATTAGCGAGATTTGAATCTTTTGAGAGTGAGAATCGTTGTAATTTCGAGGAACCGGTAGGAATCTTAGGTAGCGAGGTCAAGAAGCTAAGGAACAAACACTACACGAATTTCAGAGGTTGGACGATACACTAGACGCGGAAACGAGTTCACTTGGGAGCGAGGGGACCGTGTAAGGGTTAGATACCCAAAACTGTTTAACAACTAGGGTTTTGCTGAATTTCGGGACGAAATTCTTTTAAAGGGGGAATAATGTAACATCCGAGATTTTTGACCTTTTGGCTTGAGTGAAATTCGACTAGTTAAATCAATTAATAAAATAATTTAATTCATTTCGAGACTAAACGACGGGCAAACGCGTAATAGGTCTCTTGACTACTAGATGGTCAATACGATAATAGACGACACACGACGACGATCTAAGTGAACTATAAGTATAGTCGGGTCGACCCATGGATTAGACCCACGACCCATTTACCCAACTAGTTACCCAACCCTTAAAACCCCCCACCTTACCCTTTCATCCTTATTCTTTCTCTCCCTCTATTTCTCCCCAAGAACACAAATGGAGTTCTCTCTTTCTTTCTTACCTTCAAAGGAAAGATTTCAAGTACAATCATGTTAGAATAATCATCTCCTTCATCTTTCTAGCATCATATCTCAAGTTTGGTCATCAAGTGCAAGGAAAACCCATCCATTTTGCTTAAATTCGGGTTTGACTTTGGAGAAGACTTTGGTAAGTTTAACCTATCCATTAATTATCATTCTACTTTTATAATCATGCTACTAGCTTAAATCAAACCAATTCCAGGTCGAATTTAGGGTTTTGATATGAAGTTTTGGGTTTATAAGCTTTAAATGGGTCAAGATGATTTTTAGAGGATTAATTGGTGTTTTGGAATGGATTTAAGTGGTGGGTTAAGTGTAATTATGTTTGTAAACATCTATTCTTGCTGCAAAACGAGCCCCATAACTTCATGAGTCGAATTAGGGTTCTTGGTTATAAAATTTTAGGGTTTTGATATGAAGTTTTGGGTTTATAAGCTTTAAATGGGTCAAGATGATTTTTAGAGGATTAATTGGTGTTTTGGAATGGATTTAAGTGGTGGGTTAAGTGTAATTATGTTTGTAAACATCTATTCTTGCTGCAAAACGAGCCCCATAACTTCATGAGTCGAATTAGGGTTCTTGGTTATAAAATTTTAGGGTTTTGATATGAAGTTTTGGGTTTATAAGCTTTAAATGGGTCAAGATGATTTTTAGAGGATTAATTGGTGTTTTGGAATGGATTTAAGTGGTGGGTTAAGTGTAATTATGTTTGTAAACATCTATTCTTGCTGCAAAACGAGCCCCATAACTTCATGAGTCGAATTAGGGTTCTTGGTTATAAAATTTTAGGGTTTTGATATGAAGTTTTGGGTTTATAAGCTTTAAATGGGTCAAGATGATTTTTAGAGGATTAATTGGTGTTTTGGAATGGATTTAAGTGGTGGGTTAAGTGTAATTATGTTTGTAAACATCTATTCTTGCTGCAAAACGAGCCCCATAACTTCATGAGTCGAATTAGGGTTCTTGGTTAAAAATTTAGGGTTTTGATATGAAGTTTTGGGTTTATAAGCTTTAAATGGGTCAAGATGATTTTTAGAGGATTAATTGGTGTTTTGGAATGGATTTAAGTGGTGGGTTAAGTGTAATTATGTTTGTAAACATCTATTCTTGCTGCAAAACGAGCCCCATAACTTCATGAGTCGAATTAGGGTTCTTGGTTATAAAATTTTAGGGTTTTGATATGAAGTTTTGGGTTTATAAGCTTTAAATGGGTCAAGATGATTTTTAGAGGATTAATTGGTGTTTTGGAATGGATTTAAGTGGTGGGTTAAGTGTAATTATGTTTGTAAACATCTATTCTTGCTGCAAAACGAGCCCCATAACTTCATGAGTCGAATTAGGGTTCTTGGTTAAAAATTTAGGGTTTTGATATGAAGTTTTGGGTTTATAAGCTTTAAATGGGTCAAGATGATTTTTAGAGGATTAATTGGTGTTTTGGAATGGATTTAAGTGGTGGGTTAAGTGTAATTATGTTTGTAAACATCTATTCTTGCTGCAAAACGAGCCCCATAACTTCATGAGTCGAATTAGGGTTCTTGGTTATAAAATTTTAGGGTTTTGAGTATTATTTGGTTATGATGCATTTGTTTATGATATATATTGTGTGATTGGATGTTTGATTTGAGTTGCGGAGTGATTGATTGTTTGGTTGACGGATGTTTTTGATTGATTGACTTGAATGATTGGATTGATGAGTCAATTATACGTTTGATTGACTTAGTTTAGGGTTGTAAAGTTTATTATTATTATTAGGATAGACGTACATACATGGAAGTCGGTTATGCCTTCAATGGATTTTAGATGTGGTGGGAAGGCTGCGGGTGACCCTATATATAAGCATCTGGGACTCAAAGAATGGATAATCCTCTTAAGTGTATGTACGTATAGTTGGTTTGAATTGTGATTATTGGTTTATGATTGACAAATATTGATTGTGGATTTATGACAGACGATTCGTGATTGATGCATATACGATTGATTGTAAGCATGCATACGTAGTTACATAGTCCCTCGGTTGAGGACTCAAACATCCAAGTGTATAGATGTATACACTTAATCTGTGAGATGTTGGTGACATGCCATCCGAGTATATAGACATATATATCTCGATGATTTTGAGATACAACCTTGTTCATTGTGATGACAGGCGGGTATCGTTGCATAGGTGACTTGAGTTCACGCATAAGATAGGCATGTTGGCTTATTTATGCATTTGGCACTTGCATTGATACTTTTATCATTTGTGCACTCCTATTACACACTTACTTGCTTTGTGTAATCTTGTTGTTGGACGTTATTGTGTTACTTAGAGGCTCGCTGTAAGTCATGTCTAGCCTCTACTCGTACATTGTGATTATTGACGATGGTTCCTTATGGATCATTGCTACGAACTCACCAACCTTGTGTTGACTATGCTTAGTACACTTTTCAGGTAATCAGGTTATCCCCGGACGTGGAGTTTGATTGTTGCTTGCTGTAAAACCCGGGCTTTGGACCTTATGGATCAAGGATTCATTGGCCTTCTTTTGCATTATACTTAGGATCGATTTGCCATCTTTTGATGTTCTTTTGTAAACTTTGATGGTGATTTGCTCCTTATGTATTCTGATACTTGTTATTCGTTTTGTATGGATTCACTGAATCTTTATTTGCATTTAGTTCTTGTTCTATTGTAATTCCACTTTGCGCTATATGATTTCCGTAATATTTCGAGCCTTGGCTTGGGGTGTTACATACTAGTTCTTTTTCTAGTATTCATATCTCTAAATAAGAAAGTCTTATTTAGAGATATAATTGTTTGATTTACGTTAACATAGAGGTGCTTTCGATAGTAACATCAAGTGTGGGATTTACAGTCATTAGAACAACTATCTTTTATTATATAAGAAGATTGATATTTAATAATCCACCAAGTGCATAAAGGTTTAATCACTTACATAAAGAACTAAAATCCGTATATGACATTTATATTATTCGAGCAGGTTTGTTTTTTGGTAAATATCAAGTTCCTAACATATAATTTATTGTTTTTTAACCTTAAATAATAATACAAGGTTATATATCAATTAGTTTTCAAAAAATAAAATAAAATATTCATACAAGGTACATCTTCATTATTAATAATTTTAAAGTATACGTAAATTGACTAATTAGGGACTTGACACACGGACAATTGTATGTTACAACCTCTTGAATTAAATCAAAAAAGATCTCAATGTGTTGATAATACATCAAAGGTGTAAGATTAAAAAAATCTTAAACAAATTTTATCTACAAAGAATTATTACAAATAAATGAAATAAAATATATGTTTTTTTTAACAGAAAATAAGATATTATTAACAGGAGATCAACTAGCAAGTTAGAAGAAATCCCAAATAAAAGTTATAAGAACAAAGAAAGCTCTACATGACAATAAAAAAACGAACTCAGGCCTTAACTGCAAAGATCACAAAATATATATGTTGTTTCTGAATTACATTTTTTTATTTATATAATTTAATGTACCAATTTTCTTTTTTGTGAATTTATAAGGTCTTTTTATATGCATTTATCAAAATGATTCATTTTATTTTAAAAATGTCGTTCACCTCCTATGCATTTGATACGAGACTAAATCTAGTTATTAATTATGACATAAACAAATTTTAATTTGATGAAATTAAGCATTGATAAATAAGCTATTACGACACTTTTTTTAATATATATAAAGATTATATAATTATATTTTTTTAAAAGTATCTAATTTTTTCTGATAGTTATAATATATGAAAAATTCAATATAACTTATTCATATTTGTTAACTAATATGTCCATTAATACAAATTTTAATTCATCAAAACATTTTTCTGTTTCCGAAAATATACAAGTGATATTAAAAATCATTAAATTCCAACCCAAAAAATATTTACTACCATTACATCGTGTCGATACGATGTTAGATATTATTTAGTTGCTCATATATCCTTTTTACATTTTTTCTTTTTCCATTTCTTTCTATAAATAAAAAATAAAAATATATTAATTATATTTATTAAAACATAAGAAAAATTAAATAATTATCTCTAAATATATATAAAAAAGAAACCTTAATTTCAAAATAGATAAGTCTGGACCCTTAGATGATCTCAACTTTTAATTAGAGCTCTCAGATCAAAACACTGATGTCAATTTTTTCTATACCTTTTATGTCATCTTTTTAATGTTATTATTTACGAGTATTATTTATTAATTATTATTTATCAAATAATGATCAACTACAAATAAATAAAATTCTAAACTCATTTTTCTCCTAGCCGTCGCCCATTCCCCTTCGCATCTCATCTCCATCTCTATCAAATACTATATTATGTCCCATGCGATTCATGATAATATACACATTACATTAAATTGATCACAAATATAATATTTTAAGTAATATTACTTGAAAACAATGATTAACATATATACGTCAAGAATACTAATAAATGTTATATATAATAATAATAACTAAAAGAACTTTTAATGATATCATACTTTTATTATGCATGTTAAAATCTGAAATGAACATGTATAAAGTAAAATATAGAAAGAAAAAAAAAAGGAAAAAAGAGAAGGAAATTTAAATCAAATATAAAAAAAATATCAAAAATATGTGTGTGAAATGACAAAATAAATAAAAAAAAAAAAAAAAAAAAAAAAAAAAAAAAAAAAAAAAAAAAAAAAAAAAAAAAAAAAAAAAAAAAAAAAAAAAAAAAAAAAAAAAAAAAAAAAAAAAAAAAAAAAAAAAAAAAAAAAAAAAAAAAAAAAAAAAAAAAAAAAAAAAAAAAAAAAAAAAAAAAAAAAAAAAAAAAAAAAAAAAAAAAAAAAAAAAAAAAAAAAAAAAAAAAAAAAAAAAAAAAAAAAAAAAAAAAAAAAAAAAAAAAAAAAAAAAAAAAAAAAAAAAAAAAAAAAAAAAAAAAAAAAAAAAAAAAAAAAAAAAAAAAAAAAAAAAAAAAAAAAAAAAAAAAAAAAAAAAAAAAAAAAAAAAAAAAAAAAAAAAAAAAAAAAAAAAAAAAAAAAAAAAAAAAAAAAAAAAAAAAAAAAAAAAAAAAAAAAAAAAAAAAAAAAAAAAAAAAAAAAAAAAAAAAAAAAAAAAAAAAAAAAAAAAAAAAAAAAAAAAAAAAAAAAAAAAAAAAAAAAAAAAAAAAAAAAAAAAAAAAAAAAAAAAAAAAAAAAAAAAAAAAAAAAAAAAAAAAAAAAAAAAAAAAAAAAAAAAAAAAAAAAAAAAAAAAAAAAAAAAAAAAAAAAAAAAAAAAAAAAAAAAAAAAAAAAAAAAAAAAAAAAAAAAAAAAAAAAAAAAAAAAAAAAAAAAAAAAAAAAAAAAAAAAAAAAAAAAAAGGAAAAAGAAAATATAAACCTCAAGAAAAAACCAAAAAAAAAAGAGAAGTGTGACCTAAGAAAAAAACTATCCTCTCTTAGTTATATAGAGAGACAACTTAATTTTACTTCTTCTTTTTTAAATATTTAGTTTTTACATTGTTAATATCTTATAATATTTAATTTAAAAATATTTTTGATATGTATGTTTATAATAATCAAAAGATAAAAAATTATAAAAATGAGAGTATCACCACTTTTTAATATCATTTAATTATGTTTGTTAAATTTATAAAATGGTACAAATATAAAATAAAATAAACAATATTATGTTTCGGTTTTCCATATGAATTCAAAACAGAATCAAAATTTTTGGTATTCAAAAAATCAAAATAAAAAACCATTGGTTTTGGTTTTTTGTATTCGAATTATTCAGTTTTCATGGTTCTTTTGGTTTTTGGTTCGGTTTGTTCTCATCCCTAATACTTAGCTTCCAAATATGTATTTAAAATATATTAATAGTTATTATTAAATTTTTTGTTTCATGAAAGTAAAACTCTTAGATGCAAAGAAAGTTATTAATAGACAAATAAATATAATTACAAGATTTAAAAACTTGGTATCTATTAAATCTTTCACCATCTTCATTATGTTGCATCAAATTTGAAGCCCCTAAATTCTCTTTTTTTTTATCTACATCGTGCCAATTTCTTATCAATATTTACTTAAACTCATTTTATTATATGGAAGCAAATATAAAATTATTGTATTTCAACCCTTTTATTTACAATTCGTGAATATACGACATCATGAAATATTAGTATTTTATTAGTTATATATGTCTTAACACGTATTACACGGGATATAATCTAATCAAAACATATAGGAAAAGACAAAAATAATTTCTGGAAAAATTGCTCGCATAGAATTTTCATCTTTTTTAAAACATAACAAAAAAGAAAAAAATGATTTCTAGTAAAATTAAATATATAGTTTATTGTTAACTCTAAGTATGCACAAAAAGTAAAAGGTAAAGAGTTCTTCTCTATTATTAATACCTTATTATAATGTATTTCACATTTTCTCTCCTTTTTAAAATATGATTTGATATAGCTATTTTACCCCTCACTTATTACTTTACTTATGTATACTTTCATTCGCTTATTGATGATATACCAAAATATTCTTAATGAAATAATTTACAACATTTATCCATCAACTCCTAAAATAACTATATACCATCTTTTACGTCAATTATTTTTATATCAATAAGCTACACGTCTACACTTGTAACATCCGCGAATTTTGACCCGTTGACTTTGGTGTAAATTGACTAACCAACTTATTGAATAAAGTATTTGGACCCATTTATGATTTTATGACTATGTGGTATGCTAGTCGGGTCGTCGTATGTGTAGTCGGTATGTATTTGTGCAACTAATGGTATTGTGGTTGAGAAGGGAAACGGGTCGGCCCGTGGGTAGTCCATGACCCACCAGCCCCCCCCAAGACCCATTTTCCCCTTATCCTTTCTCATTTCTCTCATCTCTCTCTTTCTCTTCTATTCTCTCTAGTAAAGGAACCCCTCATCTAGTCTTCATTTTTCTTCCATCTAAATTGTGTTTTGGAATTGCTATAATACAAGAATCGTAATCATCATCTTCTCATTGTCGCCATCCTTGAAGAATCAAAGGCCAAGTTCTAACATTTCACCCATTTTGACCTAAATTCGGATTTGAGCACTAGGAAGAGTTTTGGTAAGTCTAAATCGACCCATTTACTTCTATTTATGTTTGTTCATGTGTTTCTAGTTGATTTGATGTGAATTCGAGTCATTAAAATGGTAAAATGGAGTTTTGGGTTAATTTAGGGTTAGGGTTTGAAGGATTTGTGGATGATTTTGATGTTTTGGTCGAAATGGTGGGTTGGGTTATGTGTATTTATGTTCAATGATGCTAAGTTATGCTTCGAATTATGTTAAAAGTCTTTATAAATCGATTCGGGTTGTTTTGGGTTAAAATTGGGGGTTTTTGGTTCGTAGCACCTGCATAACCTGCAGGTGCTGGCTGCAGTGTGTAGTCACTGCGGCGCAGTGAGCCCTCCCCTGGCTCACTGCGGCGCAGTGCTATATTACTGGCCCTGGTCCAGTTTGGCCACTGCGGCGCAGTGGGCTGGGTTCTTGCTCACTGCGGCGCAGTGCATTGTTACTGGACCTGTCCAGTTGGACCACTGCGGCGCAGTGGGCTGAGTTCTCGCTCACTGCGGCGCAGTGCATTGTTACTGGACCTGTCCAGTTGGACCACTGCGGCGCAGTGGGCTGAGTTCTCGCTCACTGCGGCGCAGTGCTTTGTCACTGTGATTTATGTGTGTTGATTTTCGAAATTGTTGTGATTGTGTAGTTGACATTCCAGTATATTAATGTGTAATCATAGGTTGCGAAGGTGTGGACCCTATTACTCGTTTGTAATCTTTTACTAACTTCTCTGCCGATCAAGGTGAGTTTCGTATCTCCCTACCCGCTTGGGATTCGGGCTGAAAAGTGTAAACCTGGTGTGTTTATTTGCATTTATTGATTTGTTGATTGTTTGACTGGGTTGTTGGAGTGACGTGACAGTTCGTTTTGATTGATTGACTTGGATTATGTTTTAGTTAAGTATTACAATTATATTAGGATAGACGTACATACATGGAAGTCGGTTATGCCTTCTCAGGGTTTTAGATGTGGTGGGAAGGCTGCGGGTGACCCTATACATAAGCATCTGGGACTCGAAGAAAGTAAAATCCTCTGAAGTATATGTACGTATAGTTGGTTTATATTGCGATTAGTGATTAATTTTGATTGATGCATATGTTGTGTATATGTCCCACTGTTAGGGGATTTGACTTAGGTATATTGAGTTACGGCCTTGTCCCTCTGTTGACAAGTGTGCCCCGTTACGATTATTGATTGTTGGTTCAGGTTGTCGAATGTTGATTATTGGTTTATGATTGACGGCTATTGATTGTCGGTTTATGAATTATGCATTTACATTTGATTGTAAGCATTGCATACATTATTATTGGACCCTCGGCAGGGGATTTGCCGGCATCCTGGTGCATAGATGTATGCACCCATTTTGGATGTAGTCATGACCCCGAGTATATAGACATATATATCTCGATGATTTTGAGATACAGCCTTGTTCATGTTGATGACAGAAGGGTATCGTTGCATTGGTGACCGGCGTTCACGCATAGGATAGGCATGTTTGCTTATTCATGCATTTGGCACATACATTGTTACATACATCATTTGTGCATCCTCATTACTCTCTCATTTCTCTTGTGTAATCCTGTTGTTGGACGATATTGTGTTGCTTAGAGGCTCACTGTATGTCATGCCTAGCCTCTATTCGTATATTGTGTTTATTGTTGATGGTTCTTTATGGACCATTGCTACGAACTCACCAACCTTGTGTTGACTATGCTTAGTACACTTTTCAGGTAATCAGGTTCTCCCAGGGCGTGGAGTTTAGTTGCTTGGCTTGCTGTAAACCCGGACTATGGACCTCATGGATCAAGGATTCATTGACCTGTCTTTTGCATTATACTTAGGAATTGTCCGCCACCTTTGGATGTTGCTATGTAAACTTTGATGACTATTTGCTCCTGTTGTATTATGTTATCTATTGTGCATTGAATGGATTCACCGAATTCTTAATTGCATTTAGTTGTTCTATTGTAATTCCACCGGGTGCTGTATGTTTCCGTGACATTTTGAGCTCCGGCTTGGGGTGTTACAGAATGGTGGCCCATGCGTGGTCGTAGAGAATTAGGCGGTTTGACCTAGACTACGGCTTAAGTTAAAACTCTTCATATAGCATGCATGGTTAGGAAATTCGTGTGCAATATGAATTTTGTGAATCCCCGTGTGAGTTCGTAGTTAAGACCATTTGTGTGATAGCTTGAATTCAACGTGATGATTATGGTTACTATGATTGTTGTTGTTATTTGTTGAAGCTAATGTGACGAGTTAGGGCAAAATGAAGGGATGCCATTAACTTAGTATAATATTGAGGCAACCCTAAAAGAACCCGATCAACTCTTTTATGGTTACCTAATATTATAGCAAGTTCATGACATCGTGGATTGCGCACGTGTGGCTTAAAGTATAATAAGGAACCGATATGCTTAATGGAAGTTGATTAGGTGGAAGGTTAGCCGTTGGTACACCTTGTATACATACCCGGTCAATAACTAGGGAGCATATCGAATTCGGATTATACTTTGAATCATTTGTGTTAGTTGTTTAATTACATGATGAAATGAACGTGCGTACTTAAATTAATGATAAAATATGGCAATAAATGCAACGTGATGATATGATATGTGAAAACCCCTTATGATCCTAACACTACTGCCTTAGCATAACATTATGTAATGTGTATGTGGTACCGATATGAGGGCATTGACTACTTGTGTGACTAACATGCGAGCATTTGAGACTAACTCTCGGGTCAACGTGTCACTTGTTTTATAGAAATGGAAAGACCAAGGAGAGTACGAACAAACTATAGGACTGAAGAAGAAGAGCCTCAACCGGAAGCTCAACCGGAAGTACAGGGAGGTAGAGGCCGTGGTAGAGGCCGTGGTAGAGGTCGTGGTAGGGGCCGTGGTAGGGGTCGCGGTGAAGTTCCTGAGCCAAACTTGGCTGAGGTAATCGCTCAAACGGTTGCCGGTATCATGCCAACCATCATTGCTCAAGTCACGGCAAGTCTTGGGCAAAATAATGGGCCTCAAAACAACGAAGCCCCAGAAAATGCAAACAATGAAAATGATCAACCTCAAGAGGTAGTGGATACATAGAGAAAAAGCTTGTTTGGGTCGATAATGTGTGCTTTTTGACTGCGATAACGTCAAGGATCACACAAAGTCTTACAGGAGGTAGTGGATACATAGAGAAAAACACTTGTTTGGGCCATAATAACATCTTAATGTCAGTCAACGAGTGTTAAACACGTAAACTTTTGATCAATAGCCAAATCGTGATGTCTCTTGATTTCAGTTGAAGTAGGATGTGTCTTCTTAGGTGGTTTTCTGCTAGTTCACTTCTCATTTGAATACTTTTGTACTGGTATTTCACTTGATTGAGTTACAGGTCTAAGGCTTGGTGCATTGAATCAACCGAACATATTTCTTTCTTCGTGCAGCTCCTTTTACTTGATTATTATTATTCACGAGAGTTACAATTTGATCAACTCTAAATTTTTCTAATGATTATTTTACTTAATGGTCATATTATGTAGCATGCTTCAAGCCCATTAGGTTTGTTTATCTAGGTGGTGACATTGTTATATTTCGATTAATACGATTTGTAACAATGGCGCATATAAATATGACAAGGATCATTAAAATTTTGGAGGCCAAAATTCTGATGAGCTACATATACTCTAATAGGCCATATATTTTGAACCTTGTAAGTTGTATCCTGTCCATGGAGTGTTATATGGAGGTGGATGGTCTGATTGGGTTAGTGTCATTAGATTTTGCGTCTGTCCATGGGAAGTTTGTAAGTTGTGTTATTTTGGTGGAGATTGAAAGTTAGTTGGTAATTTGTTGGTTTTCTTGATAATGATCATGATAGTGATATCCCAATTGATGTAATTGAAATATAGGCCTATTTTGGATAGTATTTTTGTTAAATCAGCTAGTGTGATTACCAATATAGTTTTTGCATATGTTATTATCTTTGCTCAAATTGTATTTGTTGGATTGCCTGTACAAGAAGCTTCTCTAGCGTGATTGTACCCAAGGTTCGACCCTTTTTTGGCCACTTCCCAAAACAGGTTGCTAGCCGGTGATGTTATTCTTTCCGTTAATGATGTTGAGTTGCCTAAAGTATACCAGAATTCAGTTTCACAAGTTGTTGATGTCATTTAGAAAAATCCAAAATCGCGAGTTTTAGTGTTTAATGTTTAATGTTGTGGATTAGGTTGAAACAGACTTCTTTTTTTTTGAACTTTTCACAGTCTGCAAGTAAGGTTTCTGGTCGTGTTTATAGCTGTAGGTGCAGAAGTTGCAAAGTGGAATATCGTTATATTGTATCAATTTGCAGCCTTTTTGAATTTTAATCTTCCGGTAGTCAATCTTTTTCCTTTGCCTGCTTCAGATAAGAGTTCCATGGCTTTAATTCTTGTTGAGTCGATAAGAGGTGGGCGAAAGCTCCCTTTAGAAGTAGAGCAAGGGATAATGTCATCTGGGATTACACTTGTTTTTGGTCTTGGTCTTTTTCCTTTTATTCGGGACACACTAAATCTCAACTTCATTGTTGTGCTTCATTCCGAGAATGTATTAAGTTATGTGATTTGTAACAACCCTACTTTTTAAATATCATATATGAGCTAGTTATGTTGCCTATGATCTCGCAAGCCATAGTTATACTTAAAGCTAGTAGATAATGCCCAAATTAGCAATCTAAAGCTATTGTTCAATTCTAAATATGAATTATAAAGTACCATTGAACAAAAATTTATTTATGATCAATCGGATTATCTAAATAATAATGTAAGTCTCACAAGTTGAGATAACCATCAAAAATCCTTATAAATGTCCAACAAATCAATCATCAAACCAATTTAAGTAAATATGACATGGGAATAAAGATTTCCATCTCAAAGAATAATTATAAACTAATATGTGCATAAAAATGGTTAAATAGCAACAAGTATATATTTGTATGCTTGAAATAAATACAAGTTTATAAATTATGGATTATGTAACAAATCAAGAATACAAAAATATGTACATACACACACCTACACATGGCATGTATACATACATACACATGCTAGAACAAAACACTAACATATACTACAAATCTATTACAAATTAACCTTACACAATTATTCATACACATACACTTAACCATATATACACCCTATATACACATTTTAAAATAAAAAAAAAAGATACCAAACCCTTCCCATACCCTCTTTGAGGCCGGCCCTCCCCCCTTTCCCCATACACATTCACCAATCAACATTTAACCTACCTTATACTCCCAACACAACTCACTTACACTCTTCACACACAACTCATTTCTCTCTCAAGAAAACTCTTCTTTTCTCTCTTTTCTTATTATTTTCGGCCACATCAAGAACCAAGAAGAAACACCATCAAAAATCAAAAACACTTACTAATAATAAGGGTTTTAAGTTAGATTGATAAAGGGTTAATACAAGCAAGGTGCAAGGGTTATTTGAGGCTTAGATTAAGGGTTATTTGAGGGTTCAAGGGCCACGAAAATCTGCCCTATTTCATCATCCAAAATCAAGTTCAAGAGGGTATAATATTCATCCTTTTTACTAGATCTAATCTTGTTTTGTTTATATTCAAAGGTTTTATCAAAAACTCATACTTTCTTCTTGTTTTCTTTGTAATATACACTTAATGAGGGCAAAGTTGATAGGATCTTTCTTTCCATGCTCATGCATGTCGAATATAATAAGAAAGATCCAAGGATTCAACAAGTTTAAGGCCCAAAAGTGTGGTTATAGATTCGTAGCTTTTAAAGTGACTTTCTTGTTGATAGATCTATATGTTTTTGTATATTTTTGAAGAGTATATTCTGAGATTTTTCATATGAAAGATGTTTTTATATTGTTGAAAGTTAGATCTATAAAAGTTGATAGTAAAAAGTGTTGATTTGAATGCATATATGCTAGATTTAAGAAAGTTGGATCTTTTGTTGGATTATGAGATGGATATGGACTTGTTATAAGTGAAAAATAGGTTAATATGAATGTTGATATTCTGGAAAAATTGGTAAAATATCAAAGGTATAAAGCTTGAATCAAAACATGTTAAAATAAGCTAGAAATACAAACCGAAAACACGCAAAAATGCATTTTGAGCACACACATGCACCATAATCTTATGACCAAGAAAATATGATAAACCTACTGGAAAAATGTTGAAATAAAAGCACAAAACTCAGATCTATTGGTTCATGACAACAACAAGCTCAAAAAACCACCTTTTCGGGTCAAATAATCACTAACCGAAAGCACTAAATTGCACATATCACACCACCACCACTCTCACGATTTTGGACACCAAAATATGATAAACTTTCTGGAAATAATGAAACAAGAATGAAAATCCATTTTGAAGCACTTTAATTGCTTAAGAAATGAGGCTAAAATCACTATTTCGGTAAACGATTTTTAATCATAAAATCCTCAAAATGAGCAAGACACAAGAGAGGTTGAATTGATATGATTTTGTATGGATAAAAGTTGCCTAAAAAGGCCTGAGATTTTTGACCAAAATGTTTAGTGATGATTTCTAAGAATTTCCATGAATTATTGAATTTAAATGGTAATTAAAAGACATAAAAATCAATAAATAAATTATGTAAATCAAGAATGAAGTTAAATCATCTTAACCATTGATAAAAATAACTAAAACCTACTGGAGAAAAATAGCTAAAAGACAAGAGACATGTGTTACATAATTTAAATAAATAATTTAGTAAAAACAATTAATTAAGTATTATTATTAAAATAAATGGAAAAATGCACAAATAAAAGTATAAAACATAAAATTATAAATTAAAGAGCATCTATATCAGTAGATAATTCAAATGAAATTATCCATAATTAAAGCAATTATGACACTTAAAAGTATTTTTAAGGAATTATTTAATTAATAAATCAATAAAATGAATAAATAATTAATTAAATAATATTAAATTAAATATATAATTACAAATCAGAAAATATACATAAAATATTAATATTATAAGACCACTAATGTCAAATATTATTACTAAGCAAAGTGTGCAATGGAAATCATATAAATCCAAGCCAAGCTACCGAAATTCCAATAAACGTACAAAAACGTATAATGAGAAAACGACTCTTACCACCAAATCCCTATACCCAAACAATGAGAACATCATAATGCACTTAAATTCCATAATCTAATAACAACCAAAGATGGGCAAGTCTACTAGTATACATCTCATGATCTAGCTCACTAGTTCATGTCACGCGAACTTACGCCGCGAATATATACGTTATGGTTTAGGCTTGCTTGAGGCGCAACAAATCTAAGCGAAGGAATCACGTTTGATCAGCCCCTATTCACTCTCTAATCAAGTGAGTCATATCCCCTTTCAAACTCTTTTATATGTTTTACTTGCGGGGTGAAAAGCATGATTAATTAAAATGACTTTTCTTATGAAATGATTCTTTGAAATAATGATAATGATATGGGAATTATATTGTATGTTCAACGTGTTATATGTTATATGATGAGCTTGAGTACTGTCAAACGGTGGTCCCCTGTACACTACTATTAACTCATTTGAGGCCTGTAGTTAGAGGGTTGCGGAACTAGGACTTGTCCCCTCATCCACTATTATAGGTAACGGTGGGATGTTTGGTCTGCCTTGGTGGCCACCTTCATCGCCAGTCTGGCCTCGCGGTGCTCTAACTACTATATATTTATGGGCGTCTCCATGGCACGACCCTTGGTTATCTTTATGCACGTGATTGACAGCATGTGCTTATTATTATCTTATCATTTGGGACAATATCTGATTATTGGGACATAACCGGTCTTAGTAGTGGCTCAAGAACAATCTCATCAAATTATGTCATGGTAGTCTTACCATTGACCAAGAGGTATTGATATTATTATGGATGGAAATTGTGGATTGAACATACGGTTTGGGTATGGACAGTATGATGGAACTCTTGGAAATTTATGACTTATTCTTTCTTGAATTGGATTAAATATATGTGTGTTGTTAGCATAATCCTATGAACTCACTCAACTCTCGTAGTTGACACTTTTCCTTCATGCTTTTCAGGTCTAGGGCAGTAAGTTAGCTTTTGGACCGCCTCATGGATGATATGTTTAATTGTTGCCTGATGGACTAGTAACGCAAACATTTGATCTCTTGGTTATGAATTTGGTTATGTAATGATTATTAAACGTCAACTTGAACTTGTTACCTTTTTAATTTGAATGGCGTTTGAAACTTTATGTTGATGTTTATTACTTAAATCTTTTGTACCATGTCGTTCTGTGGCATCTCGTGTTTCCGCTATAGTCGGGGTGTTACATGATTGATTTGGGCGCCTTCATCATCAATAGTACAATCTCCTGCTTTTAATGATCTGCTTTCAAATGTATCAAGTAGTGTAGTATTGCCCGTTTTTTAATCCGGTAAGAGTTCACGTGTTGCTGTCATTTGCTAAACTTGATCCGAGCTACCAAATCTTTATAATAATTGTATTATACCGGACAGCGTTAACTATTGCATAGTTACTACGCTTATTCATATATCTCAACTGTTTTTGAGTTAAATCCGTAGTCAAGTAGAAGCAGAAGTCGCCCAAAGTTTAATCAAATACATACTTCCTTCTAAATCATTTTATGAATAACTAGTTGGATTATGGTTAAGAGTGAAACTTCGAAGAACCCAATGGTCTTTGTTTTTTTTCTTTCTAAAAGGCAATAACTGAATTACCTTTCTTGGTCAAATAGGGAAAAATAATAATAATAATAATATCAGAACTTCAAGATGATTATGACTGAATGATCCCAGAAGACATTTTTAGTGGTAGACTTGGAGTAAATCAAGGATCCCACAAAGTCTTCAAGATAGTGGCCACATACCAAAAAAGCTTAAATCGATCTCAAGAGACGGTGGCCACATAGAATTGGACTTAATGATTCTAATGGCCAATGCTTATTTTTAAATTTTTGGGTAAATGCTTATTTATAAATTTCGAGGGTGTTAAGAGTTAAAAAGGTTCTATAGCAAGTTAAATCAGAAGTCGCCCAAAGCTGATCAAATACTTACTTTGAACAATGGTTGGATTATTAAGTACATCTTCGAAAAATCGAATGGTTTTTCTTATTTTGAAAGGGAATAACTGAATTAATTCCATATGGAAATACCTGCATTTTGTCTGTGAAAGCCAAGATCGGTAATCTAAGATGGAAATTCAATAGACAGATTATATATGTGGGTTGCCCTCGTTTTCAACTACTGTATTTGAGTTTGTAACACCAAATAACATTAGTAGCTATTTGTGTAATGCATGTTCAAATACTGCCTATTACGGCAATATAAGATCTAACCAACATGTATGCTAGCTACTAGTAGGAAATCAAAATTACTTTGCTAATGCCACATCAAATTCTGATTCTTTCTGATAATTGAATGCGTCATCATCATATCCAAATTTGTCCTTCAAAAGCTATTTTTAATTAATAGGTAAAATAGTTTTTTAGCCAAAGAGAAAGGTAACTTCTCCTAGTTTCACGATGAGAAATAATGTGTGACCAGCTGATCGAGTCTAAGCCCATAGAACAAACTGGAGAAACTAACGATGTACTTGGAATACCACGGCTGGCCAAATTGATCGACTCGAGATGGGAGACGATCTCGCAATAGTCGCCACACAAAAATGTTCACCTTTTTGGTAAGGAGTGAATTCCAAACTGTAGATTATTAATCAGAAGGTGGAATGCGAATCCATCATCTATTGTGTGACGAAAGTTAAAGACTTGAAAGCTATTTTTGCCTTGATAATTCCAAATATCGGATCCCGAATGCTATGGAGAAGCTCATCAAACCGTGACTCTTGCCTGTCAATTCGTACTTCTCTTCCCTATCTTAGAAACAAAATTCGGATCAGTTTCGTTCAAGAGTTTCTCTAACGAAAATAAGTTTTGTTCTAACACTGCCTCCGGAGTCCCGAGATTACCAATAAGCAACAAAGGAATGTCATCAACCTTTATTAGAGTTTCTTACCGTCGACGAAGCCCCATGATTACCATACTGATCGTTATGATTCCCATGCTTCATGATCACCCCTAGGGATCCATCAATCTAATTCCCATATCTCAACTGACATAATCGTTACATCTTATCATCTTGTATAAAGGATTAAAATAGATGGAATATAATGTACTTTAAAATTAATATGTTCAAAGATAAATAACCACGGTTATAAACAAAATTAAGTAAATATATATTCTCTAAGTACTAGCTGTATCCATTTTAATGATCTATACTACTTATTAAAGAAAATACCTGTTGAAATATGATATGGGAAAATGTATATAAACATTTATATATTATTTCTTTCAAGGGAAAATGTTAGATGATGTTAACATCACATCATTTTTTACATGTCAAAAAGCCCCCATGAATTTTATGGTTTGTGAGAGACAACATCATCTAACTTAGATGATATCATCTAAGTTATCCCCTTAATAAAGATTAGGTAAATAACTTTTATTCCGGTTGTAATCCCGCTTTCTGAGTAAAACGTCAACCTAACCCTCTGTGTTTGCTTTTTATTATTCTTTTAAACCAAAGTCTTGGAATTAAATTGTGTAATAACCCACAGTCTTCGAATTTTTAAGCTTGTGTTCAAGCCTTGGGGAGGACATAGGAATTAAGTTCCTTTATGAGGGCTTGGCTTGGGTATACCCAGGTTCAAGTCTGAGGGGGTAGGGTTTACCCCTATTAATCGTGAGGGAGCTCTCTAGCGCGGACCCGGTTAAGACAACGTATGCTAGATCTCCCGCTGTCGAATCGTGACACGAAGTTTCCAGCGAAATTCACCTTTCAAAAAAAAAAATCTTTTTAGATCATTCTTAAAGGGAAGGTGAAGACTATAGGTGAAAGGAGATAATGGATAGGTGAATTGTTAAGCCACATAGGTGATAGGAGAAGGTGAAGAGGAGATAGGTGAATGGTTTAGCCTAGGTGAAAGATGAATGTAAGGTCCACTTTAATTTATTTATATTTGTTTGTGTTATTTTGTTTGATTGGGTATATTGTGGGATATAATGGGTTATTAAATTTGAAGGTGAATGATTAAGGTGAAAAATAAAAGGTGAAAAAGTAAACTGACATGGCATAAAAAGTATAGGTGAAGACGGTGAACGGTTATGAATGGTCTAAAGGGTCATGGGTTCAAAACTCTTCAAAACACTTTTTTATTTTTATTTGTATTTTTTTTTATTGTTTTTTTCACTTTTTTTAAATAAAAATTGTTTGCCTTTTAATTTTGTTATTGTCACTAAATATATATATATATATATATATATATATATATGTATGTATTTATATTATTTTATGTGTTAAAATATCTATGATGTGTTGGTTTTCAGATAAGCGGTCGTTAATTCAACTTAATTAAAGTAACATAACGAAATCGTACCAATAACAAACGTAATCGCGATAATTATAACTGCGCAGGCCAAAACTTACCAAGTTAATATATAAAGTACATTTTACCGGAATTTTGAATTTCAAAAGTTACATAAGTACATGACGTAATTAAACATAAATAAAAATGTATTATTGAAAGGTGCATTACACTTCCGCCACTTAAGACATATTCAATGAAGTTTATTACAAAGCTCTTTATAAATCTTTTTAATATTTAAAAAAACATTTGTACAAGTTTTTTATCATCCGAGTGAAAAGTTTCTTATCAATAGTTTAAAGAACTTTAAGTCTTTGAAATAACTTGACACCCTATTAAAAGGTGAAAATCATGATCATTGTTGCTCAAAAATAATTTCCAGCTCATTCTCATGTTAAAGATGGGGAGCAGTATTCGAAATTTGATGAGATCCGTCTAGACGATCCTTACAGGCGTGAGCTCTGAAGTCTACACTCCTGCTAGTATGACTTGGGCTAATTGGTAGATGAAAATACATGGTTAGCCTTTTGAGAGTCTATTGAGAATTGATATTCAGTGATCATAAGTAGTTGTTGAGTTAGTTAACATCAATTTTACTGCAAATAAATTGAGGTAGCAATTTGTGTCATTGGCATTCTTTGTTATATTTTATTTTGAATAAAAATTGTTTGCCTTTTAATTTTGTTATTGTCACTAAATATATATATATATATATATATATATATATATATATTTTATATATATATATATATATATATATATATATATTATTAATACCTAATTATTTAAGAAAAAGTTTAAATAATATATATATATATATATATATATATATATATATATATATATATATATATATATATATATATATATATATATATATATATATATATATATATATATATATATATATATATATATATATATATATATATATATATATATATATATATATATATATATATATATATATATATATATATATATATATATATATATATATATATATATATATATATATATATATATATATATATATATATATATATATATATATATATATATATATATATATATATATATATATATATATATATATATATATATATATATATATATATATATATATATATATATATATATATATATATATATATATATATATATATATATATATATATATATATATATATATATATATATATATATATATATATATATATATATATATATATATATATATATATATATATATATATATATATATATATATATATATATATATATATATATATATATATATATATATATATATATATATATATATATATATATATATATATATATATATATATATATATATATATATATATATATATATATATATATATATATATATATATATATATATATATATATATATATATATATATATATATATATATATATATATATATATATATATATATATATATATATATATATATATATATATATATATATATATATATATATATATATATATATATATATATATATATATATATATATATATATATATATATATATATATATATATATATATATATATATATATATATATATATATATATATATATATATATATATATATATATATATATATATATATATATATATATATATATATATATATATATATATATATATATATATATATATATATATATATATATATATATATATATATATATATATATATATATATATATATATATATATATATATATATATATATATATATATATATATATATATATATATATATATATATATATATATATATATATATATATATATATATATATATATATATATATATATATATATATATATATATATATATATATATATATATATATATATATATATATATATATATATATATATATATATATATATATATATATATATATATATATATATATATATATATATATATATATATATATATATATATATATATATATATATATATATATATATATATATATATATATATATATATATATATATATATATATATATATATATATATATATATATATATATATATATATATATATATATATATATCTATATATATATATATTATGTGATGATACGCCTCTCACAAATAAGGGTACTATAACAAGATCTTTTATGACTTGAATACAGACTGCCCTATTATGTTATGTTATAATATGACCCAAAGGATCAAGTCTTCTATTACATTACAACATAACGATACTAACTAAACGTCTCATAAAGTATTTTATTAGGACACATATTTTAAGTGTCCTGTTAAATTATATGATAATAGGACCCCAAATAGTTTTTTAGGACACTATTTTAATAGGATCCCAGACAAAGGGTCTTAAAGTGTCATTTTTGTTGTAGTGAATCGACCCGGTGTGTCCTTGAGCTGCATAAAAACTTCACTCATTTGACTTGAATCAATTGTGAAATTTCACCTAACCAACTCGACCCTCTCATTCTGCAGCTCTAACAACTAGGACCTTAAGTTGGGTCTAGATAAACAACGGAAATAAACCAAAACCTTCAAGGTATTGTACTTGTCCCAAACAGGACTTAAACTAAAAAAGTCTTGGCTCTTTTGACTTTTTAAACATCCATATGTTCCTAGTTATAAACAAACAACTGGTTTATATACATTTGGCGACAAACACAATATGGATAATTACTTGCTAATTTGCCTCTTTTGTTTTTCCCTTTTCAACCAACATTTACACACAAGTTTGCTTGCATTAAGAAATCATGTCAAAAGCCCATTGCTTTGTTTTTTTTAACTGAATTAGAATAGCGGAGTTGATTTTACATAATGTAAATGATCGGATAAACAGTATATATATCTGATATGGATGATTTGGCTACTTGAACAATGACTTCGCCTTTCAAGGACACTTTCATTTGTTGTGCAAATTCTCTAAACCGATTGTCCGATTCATTATGATGTTCGTACATTCTTTTTGCGAAGGTATCTTCATATATAGAAAAATCTTCAAAGTGACAATGGCGATATGAGCACCTTTTTGTTGACATTATTAAGTACATTTCAAGCATTTTGCCCCTGACATGCATTGTCCAAGTACATATTATTTCCATTTGAAAAATACCTGCATTTTGTTTGTAAACGCCAAGATCGATAATCCAGCATGGAAATCCACAATTTAAAGACAATTATATATGTGCGTTGCTCTCGTTTTCAACTATTTGAGTTTGTATGTAATATCAAATATATTAAAATTATATATGTCATTACGCATATTGAATGATATATATTATATACTAGTATTAATACCCGTACGATGTACGGTATCGTATACAATGAACTTATACCAATACCTATATTACTCAAAATAATCTTCAATAAGCATGTACCATACTTAGACCGATCTTTTAACTTACATCATAAGAGATGAAAACAAATATGAGATGAAAAATATTTTTATTGTTGATCACAAAAATTAAAGGGAAAAGAAAACCAACAATCCATATGTGATTGTCTTTTTGGTCGATTGTATTACACTCTAAATAATATCAATTAGATGTTTATCTTTTATGTATCAAAACCTAAAAAAAAAGCATAAAATTGAGTTTTATGTTGATAGTTGATGGCTTAAGGTGGAAAAAAGAGCTTTGGTGTTTTTACCCATGCTCGATGTTAACGGCAAACAAAAAAAAGGAATTGTATGAAATTTATCGAGTAGTAAAGATAAGTTTAAGTATGTTGTATTTGATTTAAGGTACGAAACTTGATAAATATAGATTAACTCAAAATAATAAAATAATATTTAATAAATCAAAAAAGACATGTGTCGATTAAGTAATACGTCACGTGTGGTTCAAAAAATACTACAATCTTGTTTTAGTTTATTGGCAGATGTTCAAATTTAGCATATGAATTTTAATTGAGAGATGAGCCACATAGATAATATGCCTTTAATTTTTAAAAGACTATATTGAAGCCTTGAAGGTGCTAACTGGAAGGGAGAAAACGGTCTTATCTTGAAGGATTGAAACACGAACTTTATCCATCTAAAAATGAAGGTCAATGATATCATTGACCCACAAGGACGATCTATTTCGATAAGTCCACTAGTTATTATTCATCCTGTGATGGTGGGTTACATTTTGGGCTTTCTATTTGAGCCGAACCAAAGGCCCAAAGACACCCTAAATCTTTGTTATCAGTTAGAATACTTTTTGTTGGGTTTTTGTTTTACTAGGAGCGACAGCAAATTAACATCAAAAATCATTTACCATAATACCATACTTCACTGGTATGTTTATTTTCGGGTTTTTTTTTATGATTAGCTTATGTTAACAATTGCATATTTGTTTGTTGATTTGTATATTAATTTTATATTTTAATCTTGAACAGACGATGGCTTCTTCTCCTTCTTCTTCATCCGCTACGGTACTCCTTTATGTTGTTAAATTTTCACCTTTCTTGAGTTTTTTTCTGTAATATTTTTATTTTAAGAAAGGAAGTAAAAGAAAAGGAAAGTAATTGAAAGGAAGTTGTTATGGATTTTAAATGGGCAGGAAAGTGAATCTCATCGCTTCTCTGGTATTACTCAACAAATATGGCTATGGCCTCCTTGTACAAGCAACAAGTATTTCAGCTTGCAGACACCCCCATTTGATTAAATGGGCAAGAGCATGAATCTCATCTCTTATCAGCTATTATTCTACAAATATGGGTATGGCCATATTGCACCAAGAACGGCCCAATTTATTATAAGAATGAGAATTTAGAGCATTCGCATAGTATGATGTTTGTAGTATCTTTTCATCCAAACCTGTGCTTCCACAACTCGAACATCAACGAACAAACTGTTGCCTATGACTTCAGGTATTGCAATGTCTCAAGGAATTACACACTTACAAGTTACATCAACGAACAAAAGCTTTGGTCTTCACCATCTATTGCCTTTCGTAGACGCACTTCCAACAGTTTTCGAGGTCTTGAATATTAATGTAAAAAGAGTTGTCAACATTCCATTGGTTAATGGTTAAATACGTTTGACATTTAATACTTCTAATTTATCCTTTTGTTCATGGGCCAATTTGGATGAATGAAAAATCATGTAGAGTAGTTATACAATTTATCCATTCTTTTAATGGATATGAAATAGTCACCTGATTGGTTGACTTTTTGTGAAAGTCAAACATGTGACTATTTTGTTGGACGATTTTCTTCTTTCATACATAACGTTGACTTGAAGTTTATCAAGGAATGACATTAGCAACCAAGTATGGAATGATGGTATATATAGAGCAAGTACGTGTAGAAATATTGGAACACTAAAACAAATACGGATGAGGATAAATTATAGAAAAGGATGTCGTTAGCTACATCTTAAAGACATTTTTGCTCATTGGAAATTTATTATTCAGGACAACACAACCCACCTACATCTGTCATATAGTTAGACTTAGCATCAGCTTACCTTTGATTAATAATAATTCATTTTGGATTTTATTTCATCATTAGTAGCGGATAAAAAGATTGCCTTAGTTATTTTAGTTGCTTTTAGCCCAGGTATAACTTACTTGCTCACTAATTCTTGGAAGGTTAAACATATGCCTAGTAGAATTCTATAGTTTACCACATGAACCTTTTATAATATACCCGAAGACATATTATACGAATACAATCAAAGTTTTAACGAACTTTTCTTAAAATGTCATTATACACAACCTATTATCTACTATCAAACATATAATTATAGTACAAACAACACTGAATAATCATAGTAGACCAAATTATAAATAGTAAAACTTACTTTCTGTTATAAAACACGAAACTTTGGCATCTTCAAGCATAATCTTGTAGAATCTTCACATCAATTTAAGGTGACCAATATAACCTTGTCGAAGATTAATTTCTGAACCCAAAAAGGATGCCCCATTCATTTGATAAACAAACCACAACATGAAACATTAAATTAGTAAAAAAAAATTGTTGTTTGTGAATCCATAAGTATTATACCTCATTAAAAAGACTTCCTCTTAATTCGATAAAGAGTCACTAGAATTAAAATACATAGCCAACTACAAACATTATCTATCATTTCAAAGTAAGTTATCCTCCAAATCCTAATGAAGTGCAAGCTACCAATAAGTCCCATAAATCCAATAACGAAACCCGAGACCATACCGGTATAAAACCATGACAAACCGTGTGAACTATCTTTACTTTCACCATCACCAACATGAGTGTATAATAAATTGCTTTCTTTGCAATTCCTTGGCAGTGGTTTTCCACATAGTCCGTTGTTCCCTTCATACATTAGAGGATCATTAAAAGTATTAAACTGATTTCCAACTGGTATTGGACCAAATAGTTTATTGAATGATAGGTTCAAGTAGCTTAGAAAGATCAAGTTGCTCATACTTGGAGGAATTTGACCAGACAACTTGTTGTTCGACAAATCTAAAGATTCCATTGACTTTATATTTCCAATACTTTTTGGAATGTGTCCACTTAACAGGTTTCTCGAAAGATTCAAATTTTTCAGTGATATAAGGTTCATCAATACATCAGGAATTTCGCCATCAATTTTGTTGTTCGAGAGGTCTAAGGATACAAGAAACCTAGTTGTCTTGGTATACTTCAATTGAATGCCCTTTATGTATGCCTCGACATTTTCTTCATATCCAAAGTTATCATATGTGATGTTGAAGTCACTCGTGATCATACCCGTTAAATTACCAAAGCAATGAGGGATATTTCCTGTTATGCTATTATTTGCCAGGTTTAAATGTTGAAGATGATTGATTTGACAAAGTTCGGTTGGAATTTTACCCATCAACTTATTTGATTGGAGATTCAAGATTCTAAGCTTCAATAGCCTTTTTCCAATCCAAGAAGGGATATTACATGTCAACAAATTGTTCCCTAAATCAAGGGTTTCTAAGCCTATCAAGTTATGTAAAGCCACTGTGATATTGCCCTGAAATTTGTTGTTGTGCAAATGCAAAGACCGGAGCTGTGATAAAGAACCTAATGAGCTTGGAATATCTCCTGTTATAGTGTTATTTGTAAGATCGATCGCCTGTAATTGAATCAAGTTTCCTAAGCAGATGGGAAGAACTCCAGAGAGGTTATTATTGGATAAATCCAGTATTTCTATACTAAGCTTCTCGCATAAGTGTGCTGGAATGCTTCCATTAAAACGGTTGTTCCCAAGATTGACAACTTGGAGACCTGATTGGGCAATCATTAGTTTATTAAATTTATAAGAAAAGAGAAATTGGCTTAGGTTGAACTACAGTTAAAATTTATATATTAGTAGACAAATATTGGCATAGAAACACATTAGTTTTTTTTTTGTATATGTTTAAAAACATAAACAAAACTTTTTTTTTCACACCGCAAAGAAGTAATTTGAACTTGATTTGTGTATTCATGAAGGATTAGCGTTATTGTGTGTTAAAATGAAAGTGTGTGGGAGGAAAGACAGAGAAAAATATATATTTTTAATATGTGAGATTAATGGGAAGGCTTGTTACAATATGTAGTTATAAGTAGGGGTGAGCATGAGTCGGTTTGGGTCGGGTTTTTGCCTAAAACCGAAACCCAAACCGATCTGTTCGGTTTTTAGAAAATCAAAACCGTTGGATTCGGTTTTGGTCGGTTTGGTTTTTCGGTTCGGCTTGGATCCATTTCGGTTTTAGTTTCGGTTTTTTCTATAAAAAAATTTTTTTTACGTTTTTTATTTATTATGTTATAAATCTAATTTTCAATTCTTAAGGAAAAAATGTTATATCGAAACTATAATATACGAGATATTTTTTATTAACTGATTATATTTTTAGGTGTTAAAATTGATATAATTTTTTATAAAACAAATTGACGTTGTACTAGTTTTCATCAATAAAATACAATTTATTAATTTGTATACTAAAAAGGCCAAAAAGTTTAAAATATATTAACATATTTACTAAATATGGGTAATAAATATAAATGTAATATAATATAATTATTAAATAAATTAAAATGTATTTGGTTCGGTTCGGTTTTTGATCGGTTTTTTTGCATATGAAACCGAAACCCGAACCGATTCGTTCGGTTTTTAGGAAACAAAAACTAAACCGACCGGTTTCGTTCGTTTTTCGGTTTGGGTGGTTCGGTTTTCTCGGTTTTTTTGGTTTTCTGGTTCGGTTTTTGCTCACCCTAACTATAAGTGGAATCTTCTTATATACTAAAAGACAATTGTTCTAATGATTTATCAACCAATCAGAGTTATTGATTTTTTCATATTGATTTTTGTTTTCAATTTTGACTTTTTTATTATAAAAAATATGAGCCCACAAAAACTTTTATTTAAATTACTGAAATGGTACTTGTGGTTTTATCGAAATTACTGCATGCAAGATCGAAATTACACGAATGGTACCTATTTTTTACAAATTCGCACTCGGACCATACCTTACGTTGACGGTCGTTAGTTTTGTCATTAAGTAACTCGTGAGGTATGAAACACGTAATATTATACAAATCACATGTACCATCCGTGTAATTTATGCTTATTATTTAACAAAGAATTTTTTTTATAATAAATTTATTAATATTTTAATATAAACTATTATCATTTTTTTTAAAATGTTTATTCTTAAACAACTACTGTTATTTTACAAAAAAAAATTTCTAAAGATTTTATATTAAAAAGTTTTTAAAAAATGTGTATCAAACTTCTAAGAGATTTATACTAAAAAATATTGGTTATTTATTTATTATTGTCAATGGATTGATGATTATACAATAAAAAATTTATTTTAAGAAGTTTATTATTATTTTCTAAAGATTTTATATAAAATTTATGTTTTTATACAATAATAATATAGATTTTATAAATTAACAATACTTTATAAGGGATAAAGAATTCTATACAAATATCATACAATAATAAATTATTTTGGTATAGTAACAATTTTTTATAAAATATAATTTTTTGATAAATAATATGTATAAATTACACAAATGGTACCTATAGTTTGTTAAATATTACATGTTTCACGTGGGGCTATTTAACGACACAACTAACGATCGTCATTGCGAGGAATGGTTCGAGTTCTGAATGGTAAACCATGGGTATTATTGGCGTAATTTCGATCTTGCAGTTATGAAAGTAGTAATTTCAACCAAACCACAGGTCCCAGTGAGCAAAAACCAAACCGAAAACCGAAAAAACCATGAAAACCAAAATAACCAGAAAACCGAAAAAACCGAAAACCGAAAAAACCGAAAACCGAAAAAACCGAAAACCGAAAAAACCGAAAACCGAAAAAACCGAAAACCGAAAAAACCGAAAACCGAAAAAACCGAAAACCGAAAAAACCGAAAACCGAAAAAACCGAAAACCAAAAAAACCGAACCGAACCAAAAATATATATTGTTTACTTTATTTTATATTTATATCATTTTATTATTAATTTTTGGTAAATATGTTAATATATTTGCATTTTTAGGTGTATATAATAATATCATTTATATGTTTTAAGTGAAAATACACAACAAGATTGATTTGCTTTAATAGTGGTATAATTATACAACGCGTAAAACATATAAATAGTTATATATAAAATTTGTTTGAAGTTTGTACAACTTACTTTTATGGATTTGTTGTCATTGTTGTAGTGTTATTGTTACTAATATTGTTTTGAAAACTTGTTGAAATTAATTATGGTGTAATTATAGGGTATAAGCTTATAAACTTTTCAAGCTCAATTTGACCCAAACCACAAGTGGTTAAAAACCGACTAAAACCGAAAAACCGAACCGAAATAGACCCAAACCGAAAAAACCGAAACCGAAAAAACCGAAACCCAAAAAACCGAAACCCGAAAAAACCGAAAACCGAAAAAACCGAAAACCGAAAAAACCGAAAACCGAAAAAACCGAAAACCGAAAAAACCAAAAACCGAAAAAACGAAAACCGAAAAAACCGAACCGAGAACGACCCAAACCGAACCGTACTCACCCCTAACCACAGGTACCATTTCAGTAATTCTCTTAATTAAATTGATAGTTAATTAGTTTTAGAAAAATTTTCATTGATTTATACTTTTTTTGTTTTCTATATTGATTGTAATGAAATCTTACATGAGAGTATTTTATATTATTCGAACAAGTTTGATTTTTGGTAAACATCAAATTAACGGTTTTTGTTTTTTGTTGTTTATGAATTTGAATTTAAGGTTTCTTATTTGTATTTATTTAACAATAAATTTAATTTTAAAAATGTTGTTTAACTTCTCGAGTATTTGATACTAGACTAAATCTAACTTATATTATCTAAATCAAGTTTTTTTTTTTTGAACGGCAAGTCAAGTTTCATTTAACACCATTTTTAATATCTCTAACACACACCATTTTAATCTAGATTTTGAAGGTGTGAATGGATTAAAAGAAACTGTCCGCTGCCACAGGTTTTGGCTCGACGGTGTATGAGAAAGGTTAAGATGTAGATAGAACTTCCTTCCACCTAAGTAGAGAAGCTGCTCTAAGTTCTACTTAAATGGTAGACTATGACCTTTGACCTTTGCATGAGATGGAGATCGAACATCTAACCAGTATCTCCAGAGGTCAAAATATTTACCACTGATCTAAACCATACTTTATCAATTTAACATAAATATTCATTTATCCTTCCTTAAACATTAAGAATACTTTATCATTTACATAATTAATTTTTTTAATTATCAACTTAGTATATTGTAAGTTAAATTTTATAATTTTTAATGATGACAATCACATATTAAAAAACTATCTATAAAATGTAAACAAATTTTTCCATACGGAGAAATTAAAAATTGTTCGGATAATTTAAACTCTATTGTTAAGATTAGAGAGTTTAGTTTAAACTTAAGTTTTATATATGTTGAAATTTATTTACGGTCAGTAACTTTGCTCGGATAGGATTTTTGTCTTTTATCAATTCATAATAAAAAAGATAAAAAAAATTTATGGAAAAAGTAAATAAGTAATTTATCTACCAATAAACTAAAACATGATTGACATATTCTTGAAACGACACATGGCGTAATCCTTGATCGACACGTGTCCTTTTAATTTATTTATTTTGTTAAATTATCTTTTTTAGTTGTATATAAATTCAATTTTCTTATTAGACTTATAATTAAACTCTAACTCTTGACTTATTAATACAAAAAACATTATAACCTTATTTGATTGATCGTATTCTCATTAATAAATTGTCTCTTTTTTTTCCCCTCAATTCTTCAACTCCTATTATTTATATTAATTATAATAAGTTATTAATATGAAGACTTCAAAAATTTGAGTTTACGATCCGAAATCACAAGGCTATTTGCCATCATCCACTATGCTTACAAGTTCCGATTTTGATGTGGTTCTAAAAATTTAAGGTGAATCCAAAACTTTAACTAAACATATATTATATTTATCATTACTGTTTATTATAATTTAGTTTTGATCATCGATTTACTTTAACAACAATTTATTTTATACTCACTGTGTATGAGACATATTTGAATTTCTTTATGATACAATTTATATAGCTACCGTACATCGTACGGGTATTAGGACTCGTTAGATATACACAAAGAGTGAAATGTAATCGGTTCTTTTAATAATAAAAAGTACGAGTATTAATTAATTATTAAATTTGTTCAAACAAACAAAGTTATTATCCAGTTTATAAACTCAAATATAAATGAAAATATAGTATCGTACGGGTCAATATTGTTTTTTTTTTCCCAATAAAATCAAAAATATAGTATTTTTTGCGTTTAACAAAACGTAACATAAAAAACAAAAATTATTTCTGGAAAAATTAAGTAATCAATTAAATAGAGTCTTAGTTAATTAGCTTTGTTTAAACAAACAAAACTGAAAACTTATATAAATTTAACTAATAAAAAAGATTATTCATCGTTATTCATGGCAGATTTTCGGAAATAGATCTGATCACAAGTCAAGTATCAAGAATAAAAAAGTTATTAAATTGTATACCTACCTGTGTTGTTGATATTTATTCGCGGCAGATTTCCACCGATCTGGTTGTCAGACAGATCCAAGCTCCAAAGATGAGAGGAGATGTTCTGAAACCACTCTGGTATTGTTGTATCTCTTATACTCGAATTTGAAAGATCTAAATATCCAAGATGTGTTTGCGTTTGAAGCCAATTTGGGAATTGGGGTCCCATGTTGCTGCAGGAGCTTAAATCCAAATACTTCAATTGGAAGGGAGGAATCCAATGACGGCTGACATTCCACGTTATCAATGAATTACCAGACAACTCCAAGTCGGTTAGATTGTAGAGTTTGGTGAAGTGATCTTCAGAAACAACCCCACTCAATTGGTTATATGAAAGATAGAGAGATTGTAGGCTGGTGAGTAGTCCAATGCTTTCAGGTATGCTCCCACTCAATTGGTTATATGAAAGATAGAGAGATTGTAGGCTGGTGAGTAGTCCAATGCTTTCAGGTATGCTCCCACTCAATTGGTTATATGAAAGATAGAGAGATTGTAGGCTGGTGAGTAGTCCAATGCTTTCAGGTATGCTCCCACTCAATTGATTATATGAAAGATCAAGGGATTGGAGGTTTGAAAGCTGACCAAGACTAGTGGGAATGTTCCCACTCAATTGGTTATATGAAAGATCAAGGGATTGGAGGTTTGAAAGCTGACCAAGACTAGTGGGAATGTTCCCACTCAATCGATTACTATGAAGATAAAGTTCTTGGAGGTTTGAAAGCTGACCAAGACTAGTGGGAATGTTCCCACTCAATCGATTACTATGAAGATAAAGTTCTTGGAGGTTTGAAAGCTGACCAAGACTAGTGGGAATGTTCCCACTCAATCGATTACTATGAAGATAAAGTTCTTGGAGGTTTGAAAGCTGACCAAGACTAGTGGGAATGTTCCCACTCAATCGATTACTATGAAGATAAAGTTCTTGGAGGTTTGAAAGCTGACCAAGACTAGTGGGAATGTTCCCACTCAATCGATTACTATGAAGATAAAGTTCTTGGAGGTTTGAAAGCTGACCAAGACTAGTGGGAATGTTCCCACTCAATCGATTACTATGAAGATAAAGTTCTTGGAGGTTTGAAAGCTGACCAAGACTAGTGGGAATGTTCCCACTCAATTGATTATAGGAAAGATAGAGAGATTGTAGGCTGGTGAGTAGTCCAATGCTTTCAGGTATGCTCCCACTCAATTGGTTATATGAAAGATAGAGAGATTGTAGGCTGGTGAGTAGTCCAATGCTTTCAGGTATGCTCCCACTCAATTGGTTATATGAAAGATAGAGAGATTGTAGGCTGGTGAGTAGTCCAATGCTTTCAGGTATGCTCCCACTCAATTGGTTATATGAAAGATAGAGAGATTGTAGGCTGGTGAGTAGTCCAATGCTTTCAGGTATGCTCCCACTCAATTGGTTATATGAAAGATAGAGAGATTGTAGGCTGGTGAGTAGTCCAATGCTTTCAGGTATGCTCCCACTCAATTGGTTATATGAAAGATAGAGAGATTGTAGGCTGGTGAGTAGTCCAATGCTTTCAGGTATGCTCCCACTCAATTGGTTATATGAAAGATAGAGAGATTGTAGGCTGGTGAGTAGTCCAATGCTTTCAGGTATGCTCCCACTCAATTGGTTATATGAAAGATAGAGAGATTGTAGGCTGGTGAGTAGTCCAATGCTTTCAGGTATGCTCCCACTCAATTGGTTATATGAAAGATAGAGAGATTGTAGGCTGGTGAGTAGTCCAATGCTTTCAGGTATGCTCCCACTCAATTGGTTATATGAAAGATAGAGAGATTGTAGGCTGGTGAGTAGTCCAATGCTTTCAGGTATGCTCCCACTCAATTGGTTATATGAAAGATAGAGAGATTGTAGGCTGGTGAGTAGTCCAATGCTTTCAGGTATGCTCCCACTCAATTGGTTATATGAAAGATAGAGAGATTGTAGGCTGGTGAGTAGTCCAATGCTTTCAGGTATGCTCCCACTCAATTGGTTATATGAAAGATAGAGAGATTGTAGGCTGGTGAGTAGTCCAATGCTTTCAGGTATGCTCCCACTCAATTGGTTATATGAAAGATAGAGAGATTGTAGGCTGGTGAGTAGTCCAATGCTTTCAGGTATGCTCCCACTCAATTGGTTATATGAAAGATCAAGGAATTGGAGGTTTGAAAGCTGACCAAGACTAGTGGGAATGTTCCCACTCAATCGATTACTATGAAGATAAAGTTCTTGGAGGTTTGAAAGCTGACCAAGACTAGTGGGAATGTTCCCACTCAATCGATTACTATGAAGATAAAGTTCTTGGAGGTTTGAAAGCTGACCAAGACTAGTGGGAATGTTCCCACTCAATCGATTACTATGAAGATAAAGTTCTTGGAGGTTTGAAAGCTGACCAAGACTAGTGGGAATGTTCCCACTCAATCGATTACTATGAAGATAAAGTTCTTGGAGGTTTGAAAGCT
Source organism: Erigeron breviscapus (assembly GCA_034093135.1). Lineage (NCBI taxonomy): Eukaryota > Viridiplantae > Streptophyta > Magnoliopsida > Asterales > Asteraceae > Erigeron > Erigeron breviscapus. Next base: position 80,980,682 of record CM067167.1, read on the forward strand.
GACCAAGACTAGTGGGAATGTTCCCACTCAATCGATTACTATGAAGATAAAGTTCTTGGAGGTTTGAAAGCTGACCAAGACTAGTGGGAATGTTCCCACTCAATCGATTACTATGAAGATAAAGTTCTTGGAGGTTTGAAAGCTGACCAAGACTAGTGGGAATGTTCCCACTCAATCGATTACTATGAAGATAAAGTTCTTGGAGGTTTGAAAGCTGACCAAGACTAGTGGGAATGTTCCCACTCAATCGATTACTATGAAGATAAAGTTCTTGGAGGTTTGAAAGCTGACCAAGACTAGTGGGAATGTTCCCACTCAATTGATTATAGGAAAGATAGAGAAATTGTAGGCTGGTGAGTAGTCCAATGCTTTCAGGTATGCTCCCACTCAATTGGTTATATGAAAGATAGAGAGATTGTAGGCTGGTGAGTAGTCCAATGCTTTCAGGTATGCTCCCACTCAATTGGTTATATGAAAGATAGAGAGATTGTAGGCTGGTGAGTAGTCCAATGCTTTCAGGTATGCTCCCACTCAATTGGTTATATGAAAGATAGAGAGATTGTAGGCTGGTGAGTAGTCCAATGCTTTCAGGTATGCTCCCACTCAATTGGTTATATGAAAGATAGAGAGATTGTAGGCTGGTGAGTAGTCCAATGCTTTCAGGTATGCTCCCACTCAATTGGTTATATGAAAGATAGAGAGATTGTAGGCTGGTGAGTAGTCCAATGCTTTCAGGTATGCTCCCACTCAATTGGTTATATGAAAGATAGAGAGATTGTAGGCTGGTGAGTAGTCCAATGCTTTCAGGTATGCTCCCACTCAATTGGTTATATGAAAGATAGAGAGATTGTAGGCTGGTGAGTAGTCCAATGCTTTCAGGTATGCTCCCACTCAATTGGTTATATGAAAGATAGAGAGATTGTAGGCTGGTGAGTAGTCCAATGCTTTCAGGTATGCTCCCACTCAATTGGTTATATGAAAGATAGAGAGATTGTAGGCTGGTGAGTAGTCCAATGCTTTCAGGTATGCTCCCACTCAATTGGTTATATGAAAGATAGAGAGATTGTAGGCTGGTGAGTAGTCCAATGCTTTCAGGTATGCTCCCACTCAATTGGTTATATGAAAGATAGAGAGATTGTAGGCTGGTGAGTAGTCCAATGCTTTCAGGTATGCTCCCACTCAATTGGTTATATGAAAGATAGAGAGATTGTAGGCTGGTGAGTAGTCCAATGCTTTCAGGTATGCTCCCACTCAATTGGTTATATGAAAGATAGAGAGATTGTAGGCTGGTGAGTAGTCCAATGCTTTCAGGTATGCTCCCACTCAATTGGTTATATGAAAGATAGAGAGATTGTAGGCTGGTGAGTAGTCCAATGCTTTCAGGTATGCTCCCACTCAATTGGTTATATGAAAGATAGAGAGATTGTAGGCTGGTGAGTAGTCCAATGCTTTCAGGTATGCTCCCACTCAATTGGTTATATGAAAGATAGAGAGATTGTAGGCTGGTGAGTAGTCCAATGCTTTCAGGTATGCTCCCACTCAATTGGTTATATGAAAGATAGAGAGATTGTAGGCTGGTGAGTAGTCCAATGCTTTCAGGTATTCTCCCACTCAATTGATTATATGAAAGATAGAGGATTGGAGGTTTGACAACATGACCAGTTCTCCTGTCACACAAAACTCCCTCCCACTCACAACATTCCAATCCGGTCCATGGTGACAGCCACTTCGATTGGTTTGTGAAGCCTTGTCTGAATAAAAGCAGTGTTTGCCGCTCTCTTTGGATACATGTAACGTTTGAGGAAGCTTTGTTCATGGTGTTGCTGCTGCTTGCGCCATATGTTTGAACAAACAGGAATAATAATATAAAACTGAAATGAAAAGTGGTATCCATTTTGGTGTAGTTAAGATAGAATATACGTTGTATAATTCAGAAGGAGGGGGAATGGGGCACATATATAACACAGCATGTCTTAAAATCTGTTATGAACGTATAGTTAGGTTGATATCGACTTGAGTCCCCAAGTCATTTTTAGTAGACTTGGACTCAGCAAGGATCACACAAAGTCTTTCAAGTGATAGTGGCCACATACAGAAAAAGAGTGTGGGTCAATAACGTGTTACTCCTATTGTTGTCAGCCAATGCTTGTTGATAAATCGCACAATTGTCATAATCAAGAATTTAACAGTAGACTTGGGAGTTATGAATGGTTCAAAGTCTTTCAAGAGCTGGTGGCCACATACATAGCAACTTGGTTGGGTCATAATAACTTGTTAATTTCGGTCAACGGTTGTTGACTGCAGTGTTAAACACATAAACGTTCTATCAATAGCAAATACTGTATTGTGATCTCTCTTAATTTCACTTAAAGTAGGATGTGTCTTCTTAGGTGGTTTTTTGCTAGTTCACTTCTCAATTGAATTCTAAGTATTGGGTTAGTGTTGGAATTTTTTTCTACTGGTTTTATTTTCCATCGTGTCCTCTTTCAAGCTATCTGTCATTTGGTGTCTTAGTTGTTATCGTTTTGGGAGTTATAAGGATGATGACAGATGTTATTGAATTGCAGGTCTAAGTCTTGATGTTATTGAATTGCAGGTCTAAGCGCATCAGCATCAGGTTTGTTTATATAGACAGTAACATTGTTGTATTTCAATAAATATTATTTTCCTCAATGACGCATCTAAATAGGAGGGGGGGAGAGGGGGTAGTATGCTACATAAAATGCTAATGCACATACTCTAATCGGCCTTATATTTTGAACCTTGTATCCTGTTCATGGGGTGTTATAAGGAGGTGGGATGGTCTAAGTATTCTTTAAAAGTGTGCATTCGGAAGGTGGAAGTCAATATCCTTTTATTCACCAAAATCTTTTTTTTTGGCCTGTTTGAGTATCTGCTTGTTAAATGGGAGTCTAGTTGGAAGTTGTGATAGCAGAAAAACGAATTCTGGTACATTCATGAGCTGCTACCATTATGTCCTAAATGACTTCTATAGTTCTATTGGTCAATTTTCAATAGCAAACACAAACATTATCATGTTAACAAAAATTTCAACCTTTTTCAACCATTAGATACCTTTTTCAACCTTTTACCATCTTCAAATCTGGTTCTGGTGGGTTTGAAAGTGCACAATCTGTACAGCTGTACTTGAAGCTGTGTCATTTTTGACTGCAATTATAGTTGTTCATAAAAGTGATCATTTTTTAGCTGCTTCTTGCTATTGGTTTTGAGCCTCTTTTAGCTAATTTAATGCTACTAATGTTGAGTATTCTTTAAGAGCATTTCCTTTAGGTGGTTTTGTTGGTTTTCCTGATAATAATTCTGATATTTGATATCCCAATTGATGTTGAAATTTTATTTTTTTTGTTATAAAAAAAATTAGGCCTATTTTGGATAGAAAGATAGAGAGATTGTAGGCTGGTGAGTAGTCCAATGCTTTCAGGTATGCTCCCACTCAATTGGTTATATGAAAGATAGAGAGATTGTAGGCTGGTGAGTAGTCCAATGCTTTCAGGTATGCTCCCACTCAATTGGTTATATGAAAGATAGAGAGATTGTAGGCTGGTGAGTAGTCCAATGCTTTCAGGTATGCTCCCACTCAATTGGTTATATGAAAGATAGAGAGATTGTAGGCTGGTGAGTAGTCCAATGCTTTCAGGTATGCTCCCACTCAATTGGTTATATGAAAGATAGAGAGATTGTAGGCTGGTGAGTAGTCCAATGCTTTCAGGTATGCTCCCACTCAATTGGTTATATGAAAGATAGAGAGATTGTAGGCTGGTGAGTAGTCCAATGCTTTCAGGTATGCTCCCACTCAATTGGTTATATGAAAGATAGAGAGATTGTAGGCTGGTGAGTAGTCCAATGCTTTCAGGTATGCTCCCACTCAATTGGTTATATGAAAGATAGAGAGATTGTAGGCTGGTGAGTAGTCCAATGCTTTCAGGTATGCTCCCACTCAATTGGTTATATGAAAGATAGAGAGATTGTAGGCTGGTGAGTAGTCCAATGCTTTCAGGTATGCTCCCACTCAATTGGTTATATGAAAGATAGAGAGATTGTAGGCTGGTGAGTAGTCCAATGCTTTCAGGTATGCTCCCACTCAATTGGTTATATGAAAGATAGAGAGATTGTAGGCTGGTGAGTAGTCCAATGCTTTCAGGTATGCTCCCACTCAATTGGTTATATGAAAGATAGAGAGATTGTAGGCTGGTGAGTAGTCCAATGCTTTCAGGTATGCTCCCACTCAATTGGTTATATGAAAGATAGAGAGATTGTAGGCTGGTGAGTAGTCCAATGCTTTCAGGTATGCTCCCACTCAATTGGTTATATGAAAGATAGAGAGATTGTAGGCTGGTGAGTAGTCCAATGCTTTCAGGTATTCTCCCACTCAATTGATTATAGAAAGATAGAGAGATTGTAGGTGTTGATGCATAAATACAATGCATCAAACATATATTTTGGGGATATATGTAATTATGTCATAAAAGTTGGGTATATATGAAAATCACCTTAATTTATATGCAAGTCAAGAACACAAGTTGGCGAAACGTGATTTTATTTTATCTTGTTGAAATAAACTAAAGGAAATTAGCAGAAGACGACGCCATTAACCAGTGTATTGATCATTGATGAGGTCTAGTATTGGGGTGATTAATATATGGATCGAAGTCGAAGAAACCGATAATCAAATCAAATTAAATTGAATTTTGAAAATTCATTTGTTTTTCAAATTTTTAGTTTGGTTTTGGACCTACTTAAATTTGCAATTTGGTTCATGTTTGATTTACGAATTGTTGATTTTCAAACCAAATTATATGTTAAAGATAGAATTGTAGCAGAATTTGGTCTTCGGAATATGTCATACACATTTATGCTTGACATATTATTCGGTATCTTAATAGTAGTCACACGACCCACCTTAACTACTTGATATTGTTTTTCTTCCCATGGGTTATTGGATTTCAACTATATACCATGAAGGATTTGCTTCACCAAACTTTACTCAGCAGTAATTCTGTATGCGCAAATCCATACACACGAAGTTAATACCGCTGAACTGAACATGTGCAAACCAAATTAGCTGATCTCGAAGATGGTCATCTGTTCAATTCAAAGTCAAGAGTATGCATGTGTCAAACTTCAAAATCTAATGTCACCAACTTCAGGTCAAACGGAATTTTGAGAAAAAAAAAACAAACACTCAAAGAAATTTCCAAAACCGGTGAAAAGAAGATTTTGAAATCTTAGAAATCCTTTATTTTTTTTTAAGCTTTTACTTTGAAAACCGTTTTTCAAACACATGTATTGTTGGTCGATTAACTTGCACAAGTTTTTTTAATTAAAAGTTATAAAGTAATTAAGTAAATAAAAATAAACACAAAGTATAAAGAAATTGAATGTTAACTTTATTAATCACGTTAGAGTTGCATGTTTTAGTTAAAATATGGAGTACTAACAACAAACACGAGTGAAAGAAAAAACTTCAACTGACTCCATATATTGCAATGGATTATGGAATCACACACTTAGATCTACGGACAAAAGCTTTGATCTTCACCGTTTGTTACATTTTTTAGATATTCTTACAACCGTCTCCGAAGTCATGAATGTTGACGTGAAAGTGAATGTCAATATTTTATTGGTGAAGTACATTTGACATTTAATGCTTATGATTTGTTCACTTGTTCCTAGGAAAGAGAAATTGTGGAGTTGTTACACAATAATCTGTCCCATCGCTTGAATGCATATGAAACAGTCACGTGATTGATTGTCTTTTCGTTGAAGTCAAACATGTGACTGTTTTGTTGATCGGTTCTCTTTCTTCAGTCTCACTTATATTTAACATACAAAATTGGAATGAATATACTCGGTGTATACATAGTTAACGTGTTAGTTAATAACTAACTTTATTACAATGTTTTCTACTTTATAACTAGGATAACTAGTTTTGTGAATCTAAAACACAGTAAAAATTACGGAGTACTAACAGCAAACACGAGTGAAGGAAAAACTTCGTTACCTAATGACTCCATATATCGTAATAGATCATGGAATCACACACTTAGATCTACGGACAAAAGCTTTGGTCTTCACCATTTGTTACCTTTGTAGATACACTTGCAACCGTCTTCGAGGTTTTAGATGTTGAAGTGAAAGTGGTTGTCAACATTTTATTGGTGAAGTACATTTGACATTTAATGTTCCTGATTTGTTCACTTGTTCCTCAGCCATTTTTGGGGAAAGAGAAATTGTTTAGAGTTGTTACACAATAATCTATTCATTCCTTAAATGGATATGAAACAGTCACGTGTTTAGTTGTCTTCTTGTGGAAGTCAAACATGTGACTGTTTTGTTGAGCGGTTCTCTTTCTTCATTTCCGCTTATTTTTGACGTACAAAATTGGGATGAATATACTTGGGGCATCCTCACCATCATCACTGTCATCATCAGCCTTTGAATTTATGTACAATAAGTATATTTCACGGTATTCTTCCCACTTCTCTTCGTAAACCATTTGATGCAGATGTTGACGCAAATCATATGGGGTGTACTCTATTATGCTTTGAGTATTTGGTTCGGGACTCGAATCATCTCCTTCGTAAATAAGACACACCCCACATTTCTCTACCTCCCAGTTATTCTTGCATTCTAATTCAAATCCCAGCACCAATTCATCACCTCCTTCCACCATGAACGTTAGACGAGGAATCAAATCAATAAGATGTGGAACAAAGGCAATAAACATAGGTCCATAACCACATAATGTTGTGCCAATGTAGTCGGCCCTCCCTTTGCTTTTATTTACCACTTTACATTTAAGTCGGCATTCATCATCTTTACAATTAGGAGCAATAGCACAGTATATCCAGCCAATGAATTTCTTACTAGCATCCATGGGCACCACAAATGACAAAAATTTACCTCGACCTTGATAAGTGCACCAATCAGGGATCGTAGTTCCGGTGAGTGAGACCCTAATTTCTGGAACAATAGGCCAACCCTGTTTCGGTGAATTGTGTTACATATATCCATTTTATTGAGCATGATAGTACATAAAAGAATCTGTAACTTAACAACAAAATGAACTAGTGCGGCAAAAAGAAGAAAAAAAGTGCATCTCTTAAATTAGATGTAGCAAAGTGATAGAGTACCTGCTGGAAGTGAAAGAGCTCGTGGTGGAACTGAAGGATGTATCTCTTAAAATTACGGGCATAATCGTTGCCTACTGATGCAGGACAATGAGAAAACCTTAGTTCCTGACCTGAGCAGTGGAGAAAGAATGGCTTAAATGGTATCATTTCAAGTGATGTACAGTAGTCTGCCTTCAGCACTGT
>CM067167.1:80989018-81051455 GCA_034093135.1 Erigeron breviscapus
CTAGTCTGAACCCCACTATTTGGATCTCCCACAATCTGTTCAATTGGATGGGCTCGAGTCCATCTAGTGTATTGACTAGGCTGGTGTAACACAATATCAGTGCAAGTCACCTGGCGATCTTCTTCAGTTGCAGTAGCTTCTGGAGGAGGATCAGTCCAAACTACTTCTACATCCTCATCAGACTCAATGAGGTCACGATTTGCATCATGAAATTCTTCATTCAAAAGGCATTTCTTGAAGAACTGGAGAAGTTGGAGTTTGAACTGGTGCTGATATTGGAGTGGCACGTACATCAGATCCAATCACCAATTCTTGTGGTAAGTTGAAATTGATGGAGGGATAAAATGATGTGTCACTGGTGCTTTTCTTCTTCTTAACTGGTTCCAATTTGTTGTAACTGTAAACATCTTTTGGTGAAACAACTGACTGATGAACTTGGTCAGTTTCACCAAAATTGATTGGAACGACTGGAGTAATATCAAGGCTTGGTCTCTTGTTGATTGCTTCAGTTGATTCATCGAATGTGACATGAATTGTCTCATGAACCTTTTGGAGTCTATAATTATAAACTCTAAAGGCCTTTCGAATATCTGAATAACCTAAAAATACCCCTTCATCAGCTTTTGTATCAAACTTTCCAAGCTGACTGGAATCGTTTAAGATATAAACTGGACAACCAAATACATGAAAGTATCCAATATTTGGTTTACGATTCCTGAGTACTTCATAGGAAGTCTTCTTATGTCTCTTGATGTAGACTGACCGGTTTTGGGTGTGACAAGCAGTTGCAACTGCTTCAGCCCAAAAACTGGTGGGAAGACCTGATTCAGATAGCATACTTCTGGCCGCTTCTATCAGTGTGCAATTCTTTCTTTCCACAACTCCATTTTGCTCTGGAGAGTGTGCTGATGAGAAGTTTTGAGAGATGCCAGTGTCATTGCAAAATGTTTCAAGTACCTTATTTTGAAATTCAGTATCATTATCACTTCGCAACTGACAAACTTTTCGAGTATACTTGAGTTCAATTCTTTTGATGAGAGAGATGATTTCAGCAGGTGCATCACTTTTGGATCTGAGGAATTCCACCCAGCAGTATCTGGTGAATTCATCAACCACAACTAGAGTGTACTTCTTTCCAGCTCTAGTTTGAACATTCACTGGACCAAAGAGATCCATATGTAGCATGTGAAGAGGTTCAGTGATGCTAAAAATTTGCCTAGTTTTGAAACTGGCTCTTTTCTGCTTGCCCATCTCACACCCTGGACATGGATTTTCTTTATTAAAAGAAATCTGAGGTATCCCATCAACCAGTTGTTTGCGAGACAACTTGTTAATATTTTTAAAGTTAAGATGGGATAATCTTTTATGCCATAGCCAGTTGGTGTCCTCATCAGCCTTGGTATAGAAACATTGCTCTTTTGGAGCTGGTTCATATCCATGATGTACACATTTCCTTTTCTTGGTGCAACCATCACCACTTTCCAATCCTTGTTAAATATGGTGTCTTGTGCAATATCGAACAAAACTCTGAAGCCATCATCACAAAGTTGGCTGACACTGATCAGGTTGTATTTCAAACCATTCACAAATGCAACTCTTTTGAATTCGACTTGTACATTATTGAGCACACCATATCCTTCAGTCTTTCCAGATTGATCATTACCAAACGTCACTGTCGGTCCATCTTGGACAGTGAACTCTTCAAGCAGGGGCTTACATCCGGTCATAGTCCGGCCAGCAGCGCTGTCCAGATACCAGATATTCTTCTTTCGATCGCCCTGCACACACACAAAAATCATTAGTTATTTTTGTGAACCCATCTTTTTTCTTGATGGGTTCACTGGACTTCTCTAGCAGAAGTCACAGTAGATTGTTGTGGTGTTGAACCGGAGGCTGCATCTGGAGCTTTTTCACCAGCTCCAGGTGCAGGAGTAAAAACGATTGGTACTTGATACTTACTCCCCTTTATTTTTACCAGATTTTGTTCCAGATGGAACATTCTTTTGATTAGGTTTTGAAGGGAGTGGTTTAATATTTTGTTTGAAAACTTGAGGTAATGAACCTCCTTCCAGATTTTTAATCCGGGCAGTACAACTCTGAACCTGTCGAGACAAAAGTTGGAGTTGAACTTTCCAGATTAACCAAAATATTATTTTCATCAGGCAGCTGAACCTTGGACCTTGGTTCAGCTGGAGTTTTAGTCTGTCGGGTCTTGGGCTCCTTAGACTTTTGAGGTAAAGGCTTGTTACCAGTGGCCTTTTGACTGGAGCTTTAGCCTGTTTGGCTCCAGTTTTAACCTCAATGGGGGTGGTCTCAAAGGTTTCAGTTTCAACAGCTTCAGGTTGATCATAAGGTGTTTCAACCTTGAGAGCTGAGGCAATGCATGAAGATCTGGTATGAGAGCTGCCATCTCCAGATCTCCAGATTTCCATGCATTATTCTGGGCATCGATAGTTCTTGAAAATGCATCAAAGTTTTTACCAGATGCTTTTACCCATGACTTGATAATCTTTTGTTCTTTTTCAAGATCAGAAAATAGTTTTTGATTATCAAGTTCCAAAGCCTCAATCTTTAAAACTGACTCCTTGAGAGCCAACTGGACACTTTGTAAATCATTTAGTTGTGGTTTAACATTGTTCAGTTCAATTAAGATAGTGTCAAGATATCTTTCACTATCTGCTCTAACAGTTTCCACAAAAGCTAAATCACCACTTAATGATTCAGCCAGGTCCAGTTTCAGTTCAGGGTCAACCTGATTATCATAGTCACATACCTTTTTCAAGATGATGTCCACCCATCTTCCAGTGATGACATCTTCTTTTGCCACGTGCTGCTGATGTTGATCTTCCAAGGCCATGAAACACATGTCCCTTTCCTCTTCTTCATCAACTGTTGAGTCATCAGAGTACTCCCATTTTCCCTCAGTCTGTGCCATTAAGCACTGATCCTTTTCCTTTTCCATGGACAGGAGGGCAATCTGGGCCTTAAGCTTCTTGTATTTAGCTTTGTAGCTATCATCAGGCCGATTGAAATTAGGGACAGGGGCAGTTTGGTTGTTCAACTGACTAGATCTGCATTCCTTCATAAAGTGACCTTTCTTGCCACACTTATAGCATGTAAGATTGGTTTTATCCAGAGAACTGGAGCTGGAAGCATTGTTTGGGCCATTAAATCTTTTAGATTTATGCTTAAACCTGTTAAAGATTTTAGCAATCATGGCTACCAGATCATCATCGTCAGTTTCATCACAACCATCACTGATTTCAGTGGTCAGGCCAGAGTTCAAGAAACTGTTTAACATCTCCTTCATTGAGTGTGCTGGACACTCTCTGCAGACATTAAAGCAGCACAAGGTCGCTCAGTTACACTAGCAACCTTGGGACTCTGGGCATGGTCCATGGCATCTTGCTCAGCCACAAGTCTTGCAGCATTATTATCTTCAGTGAATCTGAAGGCTCCATAGAGCGATGCAAGAGTATGGCTGTGCAAGGTTTACCTTGTCTTAAGACAAGAACCATGTTTTCCCATTTGGAAGGAAGAATATCACAAAACTTCTCAAGAAGAATATCCTTATCCTTCTTTACACCCAAGCCTCTCAGCTGATTAATGAGGCTAGAAAATCTGGTGTATGTACCAGTTAGACTTTCATTGGGCAAGGCAAAGAAGGATTCATACTTCTTGTTCAAGGCAACTTTTCTGGTGACAATAGTGTCATCACCTCCTTCAAACTGAATAACTAATTCATCCCACATTGACTTTGCACTGGGGAACAACACAAGTGTTGGAATTAGATCTTCAGGGACAGCTCCAAGGATCATGTTCTTGAGTCTGGTGTCCAGATCAACAAGTCTACGATCCTCATCAGACCAATGGTCTTCGAGCTTTTCTCTTGAACCTCTTCTTCCAGTTGGATCAAGAAGAGGACTTACCCCAAGAGACATAGGTATATATGGTCCATCCTTAAGGATTTTCAACATATACCTTTCAATCCCACCAAAATGCAAAAGCATTCTAGCCTTCCATGTACCAAAAGTCTCACTGTTTCCATCGAATTTGGAAACAGGAGTGTTAGAATAATGTACATGGACGTGATTTGGGGCAGTAGGAGGAGGAGGGTTAGTATTAGCATTTTGAAACGGTTGTGCATTATTATTTAGAGGGTTTTCACCTTGACCAGAACCATCTCCACCTTCAGTAGTGTTCATCTTAGCAGATCTAGGCAAGTTTATTAGCCTTCTGCTCTGATACCACTTGTAAGTCCAACTCAATAGATGGTACTACTGAAGACACCTCTATGTCGATGGTGGAGTTACTTTGCAATATATGCACTGAACTGGAGACGACCAGTTGCAGTGTGTATATACCAAGTTCTAGATAGATTATTTATTAAGTGACAATAAGTAAAGAACAATGCAATAATACAAATAACTTGTAAAAATAAATTGGTGAGACAATATGTAATTTTCAAGTGTAATTTATTTATTAATGTTAAATAAATTACAAGGTTGTTGCGGAACCAAGATAATACAAGAATGTAAATATCCTAACAACCTATGAAATACAATTGATCTACACTCGGAATTTCTATAAACAATCGAAACACTTAAAGTTGTGAAATGTTCCTTTTTAGCGATTGAGAGAATATTGCACAAGTTCACCAAGAATATTGCAGGTATGCAAAGTGTGAAGTGTTCTATGTTTTTCACTTTGTGATTTCACTTACTTATTCTTGTTGTGCAATGACTTGTATTTATAGGCAAAGTTAACATTGGGATGTTAACTTTGGCCGTACAAATGTGGTTGAGAGCATTTAATTCCTTAAAATGCAGTGTAAAGTTGCAGGATAAAGCAACTTTATTCAACCAACTTTATGTACCTTTTAGTAATTAAATAATAAGATAAGTCTTATTATCCGGGTAAAAGGACATAAAGCACAAAAGTCAATTCCTCGTAATCAGTGTAAAGCTTTGTAAGAGCTTTCCACTGATGGTCTCCAGTTTGTAACTGACTAGAATGTCAACTGGGCTTCGCTGCCATTGCCATTCTCTATCTTCCATTTGTTGTCTTCGACTTCAAATGGAATGATTCTTCAACTGGTCAGTTCTCAACTGGAGGAAGTCTTCAGTTGCGTTAACTGTACGTTGCAACTGGACTTCAATATATTTTTTGACAAATCATCTGGGTCTCCAGTTCACTGGACAGTTTCACTGGGTCTCCAGATGCAACTGGAGACTGGCCAGTTTACCAGGTGAACTGGTCCTAACATCGACGAAGCCCCATGATTACCATACTGATCGTTATGATTCCCATGTTTCACGATCACCCCTAGGGATCCATCAATCTAATTCCCATATCTCAACTGACATAATCGTTACATCTTATCATCTTGTAAAATAGATGGAATATAATGTACTTTAAAATTAATATGTTCAAAGATAAATAACCACGGATATAAACAAAATTAAGTAAATATATATTCTCTAAGTACTAGCTGTATCCATTTTAATGATCTATACTACTTATTAAAGAAAATACCCCCATGTTGAAAGTTACATGGGAAAATGTCTAAAATGCTCTCCCATGTAATATTTTTGACTTATCACCCTTTAAATATTTTCACATACACTATTCCCTTAACATTAATAATTAAATTACGCCATCAATCATTTATCTTTTAAAATATCTCCATTAACCCTTTAAATTAATTACTTTTATATGAATTATTACACCACTCGACGTCGCCTCCACCACCAACACTCGCCCCTACCACCACACCTTCGCCGCCACGACCACCGCCGCATTGCGGCATATATCTTATCTTTTAAAATATCTCCATTAACCCTTTAAATTAATTACTTTTATATGAATTATTACACCACTCGACGTCGCCTCCACCACCAACACTCGCCCCTACCACCACACCTTCGCCGCCACGACCACCGCCGCATTGCGCGGATATAGTACTAGTATTTTTGAGAAAAACTCAAAATCCTGTCTACATAATATTATGTAGCTACTCCGCATTAATCAATGATTAATATTAGTAATTTCATAAAAGCATCTTAAGTTAAATTAAATTAAGTTATATAAATGAATAGTGAAAGGGTGATGTGGCCCAATGAAATGACGTCATGTGTCGATGTGAATAATGAAAGGGTGATGTGGCCCAATGAAATGGTGGCATGCGTCGATTTAGATATATATATTTTTAATCTTCACAAATGATTTCTTTTTATTTTTCTTATTTTCTATTGCACGTAACAAAATATGACTAAAATTTTAGCTAACATATTAAAGATGAAATTGTTGTGGCAGCCCTTAAATAAATAGATAATATATACGACCAACATTTGTGCAAAAAAATATTCTGTGGAGTGGTTGCGGTGTTACCCCTAAATAAATTTATATTTAATACGATAAACTTATAAGGAAATATATCTATGATAGAGTGGGTATGATGTTGCCGATACTTGGGGACTAAAGATTACTATGATGATTCGGTTGCGATTTTGCTCCTTTTTATTTTTCTTATTTTCTATTGCATATAACAAAATATGACTAAAATTTTAGCTAACATATTAAAGATGAAATTGTTGTGGCAGCCCTTAAATAAATAGATAATATATACGACCAACATTTGTGCAAAAAAATATTCTGTGGAGTGGTTGCGGTGTTACCCCTAAATAAATTTATATTTAATACGATAAACTTATAAGGAAATATATCTATGATAGAGTGGGTATGATGTTGCCGATACTTGGGGACTAAAGATTACTATGATGATTCGGTTGTGATTTTGCTCTTAAAAATGAAAAAAAGATATCCCTGGGAGCATGCGACATGACCATCTTTTTCATTTTGACAGTAAAACTTTTATTTCTTTATTTTGGATGCCAAACTTTCATCACTCTTGAAGTTTTGAACATTGTTGGGTATTGTTGCTCATAATTTTATACATGTATATGTATATATATATATATATATATATATATATATTTATTTGATTTTTTAGTTTTTATTATCACTATGCTCATTTGTGGTTCCTCATAGTTAATAGACATCAACGACTTTGTATTTGCGTTATTGTTATAAAAAAATGGGTTAACCGTAATAGCGCACAACGATGATTATTTCGGCCCCACAATGCGGGGCTTTGAACCCCCTATTCTTTAATAAGTGAATGAGATGTGAACAGTAAAGTAAAAAAAACTCACTTATAGTTTATATATAGTGTTTAGTATAAATAAAACAAAGAGTTAAATACAAGAATGGTCTCTGTGGTTTGTCACTTTTTGCAAAGGCAGCCCCTCTCTTGATTTTTTAGCAACGGTGATCCCTGAAGACATGTTTCAGTTGCAACGGCGGTCCCTCACTAACAGAATCATTAATTAGTGTCGTTAAGTTTCCAACGTTAGTAGCACATGAAGGGTATTAATGTCCTTCCACCTACACAAACATAGGGGTGTTCAAAAGCATTTGTATTTAAACACATTATTTAAAAATCTAATCCGATATTATTTGAAATGTCGGATATTCGAATTTCGAATATCATAAATTTCAAGATAAGATATGCCTAAATTTCGGATACCCAAAACGGATTTTTTGCCTATCTTATCCCGATTGTTTTGGATATTCCGGATATCCAAAACTTTTGGACATTTGTTCGGATATTCAAATCCACTATCCGAAATTTTGAATATCCGAAATTTGGATAGCCGAATTTTAGAAAAAAAATAAGTATCCTAGAAAAAAAATCCCAAGTATCCGAATTTTAGAAAAAAATAAATATCATAGATATTTTCGTATTATCAGATATTGAGACTGACGTTTTGGATATTTTCATAAGTTTTAGAATATTTTCAGATATTGAAACTAAGCTTTTTCGATATTTTCGGATATTTTCGAATTTAAAAAAAATGACATTGATATTTAACCAAAAAAAATAAATTAATCCCAAGTTTACGGGATCCAACTTTTCGGAGAAAATCGGGTCAAATTTTCGGATCATGGTTCGGGTAAGGATACTTTTGAACACCCCTTTGTTTGTGTAGGTGGAAAGACATTAATGCCTCTCATGTGCTACCTACATGGGAAACTTAACGGCACTAATTAACGGTTCCGTTAGTGAGGGACCACCATTGCAACTGAAACATATCTTCAGGGATCACGGATGCTAAAAAATCAAGAAAGGGATTGTTCTTGCAAAAAGTAACAAACCACGGGGACCATTCTTGCATTTAACAAAAGAGTTATTCAGTGCGCCGGTTGTAATCCCGCTTTCTGAGTAAAACGTCAACCTACCCCTCTGTGTTTGCTTTTTATTATTCTTTTAAACCAAAGTCTTGGAATTAAATTGTGTAACTGATACAAGATTTAAACAAGGTTTAGATAATAGATGGTATGGTTTCCCTTTAGCTTTTATAATAATGGGTCATGGGTTTAAAACACTTTTTTATTTTTATTTGTATTTTTTTTTATTGTTTTTTTCACTTTTTTTAAATAAAAATTGTTTGCCTTTTAATTTTGTTATTGTCACTAAATATATATATATATATATTTTATATGACAATGTTTTCCACCAAAAATATCTATGATGTGTTGGTTTTCAGATAAGCGGTCGTTAATTCAACTTAATTAAAGTAACATAACGAAATCGTACCAATAACAAACGTAATCGCGATAATTATAACTGCGCAGGCCAAAACTTACCAAGTTAATATATAAAGTACATTTTACCGGAATTTTGAATTTCAAAAGTTACATAAGTACATGACGTAATTAAACATAAATAAAAATGTATTATTGAAAGGTGCATTACACTTCCGCCACTTAAGACATATTCAATGAAGTTTATTACAAAGCTCTTTATAAATATTTTAAATATTTAAAAAAACATTTGTACAAGTTTTTTATCATCCGAGTGAAAAGTTTCTTATCAATAGTTTAAAGAACTTTAAGTCTTTGAAATAACTTGACACCCTATTAAAAGGTGAAAATCATGATCATTGTTGCTCAAAAATAATTTCCAGCTCATTCTCATGTTAAAGATGGGGAGCAGTATTCGAAATTTGATGAGATCCGTCTAGACGATCCTTACAGGCGTGAGCTCTGAAGTCTACACTCCTGCTAGTATGACTTGGGCTAATTGGTAGATGAAAATACATGGTTAGCCTTTTGAGAGTCTATTGAGAATTGATATTCAGTGATCATAAGTAGTTGTTGAGTTAGTTAACATCAATTTTACTGCAAATAAATTGAGGTAGCAATTTGTGTCATTGGCATTCTTTGTTATATTTTATTTTGATGAACGAGATGGGTAAATCGTTATAACATTATGGTCTACTACACTTTCTTTCAACAGAATGGTCTACGAATATATTTCCAACTTTTGCCACTTTCCAATGTGAAGAGTACTGTTACTTCTTCATTGACATATCATTGAGAATGATATACTTAACACCTGACAGATTTGGAAATCAACGACTTAAATTTTGTAAGTCCCCCGGGTCTTACCGAACCGAGATTGACTTAAGGATATGTCGAGGTGCGGAATTCCTCGAGATAACCCACGGTTTCTATATCTACCTTTTATGATATATATATATATATATATATATATATATATATATATATATCTTTGCGTGAATATAAACACCCGTATTTGGTTACTATAGTGAAACGGCTCTCCGGACAAACTTTACCAACCAACGTAGTAATCTAAGTCTACGAGCCGTCCAAACCGGGTGTGTGTTTGCGGTTCGTGCGTGAGTCGAGTACCACAAGATCAAACCGTGCGTGTTCTTGGTTTTCTCTCTCTAGGTTTTGCTCGTTTCTCTCTCTACACTCTTGTTGAGAACCACGCAAACACACACCTCTATTTATAGGCCAGTGACAAGAACTCTCAAATCCAATGGGTTTGAGTGTTCTCATGTCAGGCCCATAAGGGTTTTGGCCTGGTTTGAGAGTTCTTGTGTACAAGCATACTTTTGCTTGTTTCCACAGAAACTCTCAAACCATTTGAGAGTTCTTATGAACAAGCAAACTTTTGCTTGTTCCTCAGAAACTCTCAAATGACCATTTGAGTGTTCTTTCCACACGCAAACTTTTGCTCGTTCCCAAGAACCCTCAAATGACCTTTTGAGTGTTCTCTCCACAAGCAACTGATTGCAAGTTCCCGAGAACACTCAAATAACACTTAGGAATATTTGAGTTAATGCAGAACCAACATTAACTCAGCCAATGTTTAAACTGCTGTAAATATACGCAGAACCAACATTAGCTACGACAATGTTTCTACTGCTATAGATACGCAGAAACAACATTGTCTATATTACCTATTGGAAGTATTCACTAAGTTAATGTTTCTCCTGTTGTTAATACGTAGAAACACAGTTAACTTAACTTCCCTTTGGAAGTACATTAAGTTAATATTTCAACTGCTGTTAAACGCAGAAATAATATTAACTTAATGACTCTTTACATGTTATGTCTAGAACCTGCAAAATACAAATAATAAACAAACATATAAACATAAATGGATCCCAATATGATCAACAATATATGCCAAGGTAATATTATTGACAAACGGTAATTACAAGATAAATTACAAGACTTGAATATATATGAATATATGTAACACATCTAGAATGCTTTTGTCACCGAGAAACATGCATCAACAGTCTCCCCCTTGACACTAGCATCTAGATGTGACCTTCAAGTCTTCGTTTGTCATCCTAAGTGCTGGCCAAAAACCCTGTCATCAGGAATGTCAGTCTAAGGTACTGGTACTGAAGTACTTGGTTCAACTGTTGTAGGAGGATCAACACTTTGACCTTCCTTTGTTGGAACCCTTACTTCTGCATTTGGTTCAACAGTTGGAAGAACCACATTTTGTTCCATTCCTTCTGGATCCCCTGCTTCTGCACTTGGTTCAACGACTGGAGAAACCACATTTTGTTTACTTCCAGCTGGAACCCTTGCTTCGGCACTTGGATCAACAACTGGAGGAACCACACTTTGTTCACTTCCAGCTGGAGCCCTTGCTCGTACCCGTCTAGGTATTTCATCAAAGAATCTTCGACTGTCAGCATGGAGATACTCAGCAAGACAAAACTTCACCATCCTTTCATAGACACCCTTTATGCCAACAAGGAGTTGTGAGCTTTCTAGCTGAAGCCTATGTAATCTCTTCAAGTCCTTTCTTGATAGATTAATAAGCTGAAGTGGATCGTAGATTCTAAGCAACTCTTTGTGCCCAGTTGCTCTTGTTGACATAACAACAGCGGCTGCACTAAAGTCATCTACTCTCCAATAATCCATGTCACCAAGCATGTTTTGCGGCCAATTCGTCAAAGGAACGGACATTATTTATCTTGTTAATAAATCTAACAATGATCTCTTCTCCGTTCGGTCCTTTAGTGACACGCTTCTTTCTCGGAGTTGGTTTGAACTTGAACTTTCTCGGATCTGACTCTCCACTCTGTTTGAGATGATTGTCATTCTTGATCCAGCTCTCAAACAACTTCGCACGCCTGTAATTACCAATAAGCCTAAGTCCTGCAAGACCATAGAAGTCTGCCTTTGGCATTGAATTAAAAGCTTCAAAATTAGGCTCAAGGTACTGACAACCATCAAGTCTCTTCATCATATACAACTTTTTTTCCTCGTCAAAGGTCCAGCTGAGTATGAGCTCTTGTAGACTTGATGCACGAGGATCTTTGACATACTCGAAATACCTGTGAGGAAGAGGAACATCCGCTACACAATATGGATGATTCGGATCAGCACGATGAACATTTGGCAAAACATGACGATACTCATCTTCATCATCAGAAGCAAAAGTATCATTAATCTCTCTGCCCGATTCATCTGCGAAACTGCTAACAACAAGTTCAGCATCTCTTCCTGTACCCTTTTTATAGTAGTCTGAGAAGGTTAAATCCTGAGCAGGAAGCTCATAAAAGGATTTGATCTTACGTTCCTTCTGACCTTCAGACTCAAAGAGATTCGGGTTTGTAACAATAGCATCTTCAAATTCAAACCTATGCTCTGACACCATCACTCCTTGCCAATCTGAGCGAGCTATCCATTCCCCCTCCTCTGAGCCTTCCGAATCATCTTCAGCTATGTCATCCAAGTCTTTGATAGCATCAATGGCAATGATCTCCTCATCACTCTCGGATCCATAAGCATGAGTCTGGAAACCGACATCTACATCTCCAGTCGGTAATGGGAAAGTATCATCAACGATACATTTCCCTTTGTCTTGAGCTGTAGGAGCCTGAGAGGTACCAGCAGCATCATGTTGGCTTTGCTCCCCATGAGATGTAGCAATCGGAGTGCCAATCCGAATACCCTTTGATAATCTTGTGATCTCTTCTTCTTGTCTGCACAGATCATCATTCTCATCCTCTCTCCTTTGCTTCCTGAGAACACTATCTATGCAGATAGGATCTATCTCCCCCTGAGATCCAAGATTATCAACTATCTCACTTAGCTCCTTGTAATCCACATCAAAGCTTGCCAGACCTTCAGTTTGGCTCTCTATTGCCTCTTTATGCTTATTCAGCTTCTTGACAACTCTTTTCAGATGCACCATTGTCTCAGACTGAATCTTTTGTAGAGCCTCATGTCTTATCTGAAGTTGAGTATTCTCTTCCTTCAACTCTTCAAGCATTTGATGGTGTGACTCTTCTTGCTTGGAAAATCTTTCCGTTAAGCTTACAATCAAGACTCTCATATCTTCTAGTTCTTTCTCCAAGCCAGACACAATTTCTTCATTGGATTTTGAGTTACTTGATTGAGAAGAGATCACATATGGTTCACCTCTTTCAACTACTTTCCTCCTCTTGAGCTGTTGAGATGAACTATCTTCATTATCTCTAGCAAGTTCTGACATTTTAAGCTCCTTAAACCCTGTAGTTCAAGAAGTTTAAAAATGTTATAAACTTTGACCATTGATAAATAAGTTGAACAATAAAATTCTTAACATTTTCCATGATATAGAACCATGTGTTTCTTAATCAACCAAAATGTCACCAATTTCATCGAATCAACACGTCGAAATTAAAACTTCTTGTGTTTTCCAAGGTCGAGAAACCATTTGTTTCATAACCTTCTAAAACATTTAGTTTTAATAACCGACACTTTGAACTTTACTAAATTTAACTAAAACCATTTGTTTTTCTTAAATTTTTTAAAGTTCAATATTATAAGGCAATTCGTATTTTCTAATTTGACTCATTTGAAAATTTTCCCGTTTTGAAAATTTTCTGAAGTCCTAGAACAGACGAATTCCTTATACACACACATATAGTGACACTACACACATATGGTGTCGGATTTGACTAGATAATACATGTTTTGTTTCATATTTTACTTATTTAAAATTTTTCAATTTAAAAAATTTTACAAGTCATGAAACACGCATATAAGTAACAACATGCAAATGGTGATTAAAACACGCAAATGGTGTATTTTACTTGGAAACACGCATATCTGGTCATTTGCGTGTTCTTCATGATGACATCATCATCATAACACGCAAATCCTGGAAATTTTTGAAGATGAACTGGGTTCATATGAACACGCATATGGTGAAGAACACGCATACGACTGTTCATCATCCAAAACTTAATCCAGTCGTTTTGAACCCTAAAACTCTTAAATCTGGTACGAATAATATCTTATAGGTCCGATTTATCAGTTTTTAAGTTCCATTTCTCTATCCAAAACATGTTTAATGTCCCATTTAGAGATTTTATAACCGAAAATAAAATTCTAAATATTTGGCCATTTGAACACTATAAATGGATCTAGAAATCTGGTTAATCATATACCTTTGTTCAATAGTGTCAGAGTAAGTGTTTCTTGTGTCTAAAACACGTAAAAGTCAAGTATTATGAATCGAAAGTTGAACAGTGCACGGACAGGGAACGCGCAAATGAAGAGGGTTTTGACAAGAACACGCAAATGATTTAAATTAAATCATTAAATGCGTATAAAGTTCTATTTATACCCAATATAACACTCAAACCCTACTTGTACACTGAAACGCGCATATGAGGCCAGTTGCCAAAACACGCATATTAGGCCCATCAGTGAAACACGCAAAGTAAGCCCACTTGACAAACACGCATATTGAGCCCCTTTTGCAAAACACGCATATGATGTCCACTTGGCTAAACACGTATATTTTTCACTTAGCCTAGTCTTCGATTCATATGAACCTTGACTTTCTAATAAAGTCAATCTTCGTAAACTTGATTAACACTATGAAAATTCACACAGAATTTTCTTGAACCCGATATGATTAACAAAGAGAATACTTCAGAGAAAACGATAAGACAGACACCGAATTTAAATTCTATATCACAATTCTTAATATTTTTTCTCGATAAAGAGATTCTCGATGAATGTCACAACTTAAACAAAATTACAATGTACGATCATTAAATTAAGACCCGATATGTCACTAATTAATGAATTACAAAGTACCATTGTTAAGTATTTGACATTAATAGACATTGGACACAATCAATGCTATTTTATAAATTCAAATACAACAAAAATAGAGACATAAGATTGAATAACATGATAAACAATCTATCCATCTATATCTTCGTCTCCGTTTGAATTTTGCTGAGTTGTTGACGTGTAAGTATATTCTGCTTCCACTTTAAGCTTGAGTTTTCTCCATTCCGGACTGGATAGACCCAATTTTCATACACTTTGGAGATCCTTTATCTTAACGGTTGACACACATCCAGTTAAGATAAATAATTCTGCGACCACATCAGCAAACTCATGAGATCTACACATGTATTCATCTCAATGATAAATAATTGAGCTTATAAATACTTAAATCGATATATAACCGATAAGTAATGACTGATTCTCCCAATTAAGATTAGAATCAAATCCTTTATCATGTTAGCTCACACATTAAGTATCTTGGACTCAATTATTTAAGGTAAATTGCAAATCAAAATATATGTCAAATATGTCAACTCAGTGACTCTGTTTGACCTATTTTGACCGAAACCTTAAGTATTTCACTTAATCTTTCGAACAATTTACATACAAGACCTAATTCGAGGTGTACCAAACACACTCAAATTTGTCTTTATTTACACTACACCCTTATCACGATACACATTTATTCAGTGTTCACAAAGAACACAACTAACTCCCCCTGGAAACCAGATACCCTAAATAACATTACCTCTCGTGCAATAGAACTCCTTTTATTATTGGCAAGAACCTTACGAAGCATAAAGTTACAAAATCGATCACAGTAATTTTAGAATCAAAATTACTCTAACAAATCTTGTAATAGTCATGCTTAATACTGTACTTGCAATATACCTTACGAAGCATAAAATTTAAAAATCGATCACGGTAATTTTAGAATCAAAATTACTCTAACCTATCTTATAATAGTCATGCTTAATCCGGTATATTTTAGTGAATTTTAGAAAGAGTAATTACTTAAAAAAAGATCGGATGTAGCAGATGAGTAAACTTAAGTGCCACATGTTTTCTTCATTTCTCTTGCAGTAACGACTCCCCCTTAAACCATTATTATATTTTCTGTGTTGCATTTTCTGAATAAAAGATGGTTCATGAGAGATGGTAACTGAGGGTTACTCATTCCAGTCAGCTGGACTAGCAACTTGAAACGTGATCGATCAAAGGCCTTAGTGTAACCATCATAAAAAATCAACTTTGCATATTCATCATCGGATAACAACTATTATATAAATAATCATGCTATCTCAAATGATTTATTAACAAGCATAAAATAAAGTAGCACTTTATATATACTCGTTTTTCCCAATATCGTTCCTTTATAAACAAATTATAAATAACATACATAGGACTTGCACAATGATTTACAATGAAGTAAACACCATATAAGTACGATAACCCACTATGTTATCTAATGAAAATGTGCCTAGGACTCAGTCACCGATTACCAAAAAAAATATCGTTCTCCTTGACTGTGTCCTCCGCACGAATGAAGGGAAATTAGTTTTCTTTGTCAAGAACCCAGACTTTCTTTGTCCGGATTCTTCCCAAATCGTCTCGATATGCAAATTCTCCCCATCCTCCTTTACCCAAAATCTTGTTCAATTGATTTGAATCATCTTGATGTCGTTTCTTACAAAAGGCATTAAATGACTCACCAACATTGTAACTCTGAGATGTTGATCTGAAATCATCACCACTTCTTCCAGCAAATCGATCATAATAAGTACTGTGATATTCTGTAGGCTTTGCGTATGATTTCACTTCATATGAGTATGAAGGATACGTATTGCCAGAATTCTTTAATCTCCTTTTTTGAGAAGAGTGATTTGAAGAAGCAGTATGATTAGACACTTGTCTGAAATGACATTCTTCAACTGATTTCTTCACTAAATCTCTTGATCTTTGAGTGGATAAAGCATGCATGGGAAGTCTTTGAGAAGAACCAACAAGATTTCCTACTGATTTCTTGTATTGTTCTTCCATCATATCTTTTCCCTTTTCTTTCTGAGCATTATTTCTCAGATTTCTCTCATTAATCCTGGATAATTGTCTGATGAGCGACCATCACTGCTTGAGCATATCCCAGTATTTGGAGGTTTTGACCTTTCATGAGTCAAATCTCTATTCATTCCTTTACTTGGATACTTACTAGCAGCATGACCCTTCGTACGACATATGAAGCAGGAAATCCTCTTGACATTTTTCTTCTTATTGAATCTCCTGAGATTTTCTTCCGTAATAGGAATTCCATACTCAGTCATCTCTTCAATGCACGAAAGTCTTTCCAAAACTTCATCCATTGTTTTCACAGGATTAATGGAGTTGACTTTGAGTGTCTCAAATGTAATATCTCGTTTTCTTCCAGAATTACTCATTTGTTTGTTGATGTCTTATCAACCCTGGAGGCTTCAGGAACCAAACGAGGAACATTTTTATGATCTGTGTCCCACTTATGACATACATCATGCATTTGACAAAACACAAAATTCTCACAATTTCTTAGATCCCGAACCCGATATTGTCCCTTGATCAATGAAATCTTGAGAAAATGATCTTAGGAATGAGATGTCTTATTTTGGCGTCAAGTTTGAACCTTTATTCCAAAACGCGCCCGAAAACACTTCTCCACCTAAGAACACGCAAAAATGGGATACCCAAACCGTGATCAATCTCGAACCAACGTTGTATAACCTATGGCTCTGATACCAGTTGTAAGTCCTCCGGGTCTTACCGAACCGAGATTGACTTAAGGGTATGTCGAGGTGCGGAATTCCTCAAGATAATACACGGTTTCTATATCTACCTTTTATGATATATATATATATACCACTATATATATATATATATATATATCTTTTTGCGTGAATATAAACACCCGTATTTGGTTACTATAGTGAAACGCTGTTATACCACGATTTTAACTACTGAATTCGATTCATCAATGGTGGATTCGGTGAGTGTGTGTTCTTGGTGTTTGTGTGTGTTTTGAGAGAGAATTGTGTAACTGTGTGTAGATCTGGTATTAAAATTATGAAGTATGTGAAAATTATGTCTCTCTCTTCTCTCTAAGGTATGAGGGGGCTATTTATAGTCTAACTATTCAATTATGCTAATTGTCACAATTAGCCCCTCAACCTTAGTGATCATTTATCTATGACTTAACAACAAGAAATTCTTCTATTCTAGATTACAATTTATCACTATTTTTGGATTTCTAACATTCTCCCCCTTAGTGATACATTGTAATGAATGAAATACGTGTTATATTGTCTTGTAGGAATGAATTTGATGAGCCCGGTGGTTAAGACAATTGGTGTGTTGAAACAAGTCTTCAAAGCTTTCTCTTTTGTCTTTGGAGAACTTGATTCAGTCTTGGTCTTGGTCTTGAACTTCTTGAAGTTAAATCTTGTGAGGATTCTCAATGTTCTTTTAGAACAGAGAATAATGAATACGTGTGAGTCTTGAAGAAAGAGAATAATGAAGTCGAACAAGTGTGTGACTTGAATCTTCAAGAATTGTTGAATCATGAACCAGAGTTGTTTTTTGAAATGCGGAAGGTATAAATCTTGGTTTCGACTGTATCACTCTTTGATTCTCGAGTGAGATTCAACTTTTTGATTTTTCGGTTTTAATTCTTGAATGAATCTCATCTTCTTGAAATGAAGTTTCATGAATATGAACTCTCCCCCTTGATGTATGCATTGGAGTTTCTTGACAAAAAGTTGTTGTATGACTTGAAGATCTTGAATAAAGTATGTTTGATGAAGACTCTTTTGAAGCTTTGATCTTTGTCACATCAACTTGAATACTTTGGAGAGTAAGCAATTGAATGAAGTTTGGATGAAATTCTTATGAAGTAATCATGCTCCCCTTAATCCATGAGTATACACATTTTGGAGCATTTTTGAATTTTTGAAGCATCTTGAGTGAAAATCATTTCATCTTTGGTTTCATTCTTATCTATGACATCAATTCAGATTCCCCCTTTTAAAATCAAATTCTCAATCAACTAAATCTAGTGAAAATCTGAAACTATTGACACATCATGAAGAATTTTCTCCCTCTATACACAAACTTTGATAATCCTAACACGTAGTGAAACAACCAAACCAAACACGAACTTTTCTCCTTGTTTCCTTATCAATCAGTAAATCAATCATAAAATTTTCTCCCCCTCATAATGACAAGATTGGGAACCAATCTCATTATGTACATATTGATTGATTCATTGTCAACAAGAATAACATGATCGAATGTACACATGGAGAAATATCAACCATCAAAACATCAACCCGAACCATTAGCCCAACCCAAGAAATCCTAGGGGTGACTAAAATGGTAGATTGAAGTTGTTGGGACAAACGTTATAGCATGGTGTTGGTGTTTTCTGTGTTTGTGTGATGAGGAATGAAACCAGATAAGAATGATCCGTTAGCATGTTCAAAAATCAAAAGGATTAATGAAATGACCGATTAAAATGTATAACATTTTTCGGATTTCCTATGTATCATTGAGATATGCACAAAACAAGTCTCTAACATAGTTTGATCTACGGCTTTGCAACCACGAGATTGCTTCAAAGAATATAAATCATGGTTAACACTACCGAAGCATTTGATAACCACGATTTTATCCTTAAAGACTTTTTGGGAAATAACATCCGAGGTCACAGAGACTTCTCGTTAACTCAACAAATTCATAAATGAAAATGTGAGACCTACGTTCAATGTTGGAAAGGATGTTAGCATTGGTAGGATTTCCATTCGATCATCGTGGAATATCAATTAAGATATCACTACAAATGTTCCTGCTATATCACAAAGATAAGCAATTATATCACAAAGATATGACTCGAATGTGTCCTAAAGTGAAGAATAATCAAACTAATGATCAATTAATATAGCTCTAGACACAATGTGATCAAATGAAGTCGGGGACTGGAGCAGAATGTCACCCTTTTTCAATATCAACATCTTCCGAAAGAAGAGTCAATAGAAATGTGAAAATCTCCGTGAGAAATGAAACAAGTATTTGTTAAGAAACACTTGAGTGGTTAGGTAAAGATGTGCATCGCTTCACTGGGTCCATGAAGACTTCTTCAATATCAAGAAATCAACAAATGAAATCTGATAGGAGCGTGTTTTACCCGGCTTTTTGAGAATTTGGGGAAGGGTATCATTTCTTTTTAACCCTTTTCTCACAACATATCACCTTAACCTCTCACTTTTCGACTTTACTCCCTCCATCCTATTTGCACGAAAACAACAGCACTCAAAATACCCTCACTATCTAATGAAAGAAGTGAATACTCCGGGGTTAGAACTCATCGGCGAAGATGAAATTCATGGAGTATAATTTGAGAAATACTTATCCCTCATGTGCAAACTAATCACCGAACTCCATTTGATTGAAAATCATTGGAAAAACATCAAATGTGTGCATGAAAAAAAATTTGAAACACATTTGAAGGTTTGAAGGTTGTTGAAATCACAAACTCCTCCTTAATCTATGCAAGAATAGATCAAAAATGTTCATAGAAAGGTGGAGCAAAAATTGGTTTTGTGAGATCAAACATGAGTAAAATCTTTGTTGTGATATTTCGGAAAAGTTTTGCTTCAACAACAATGTTGAATGTAAGACAGCTAGGGAGTACACAAAGGCGTTCAATCCGTCGCAACTTACAACAACACGTTCGAGGCAATTAAAACATTTAAGCAATTTGAAAATCCAATCAATTGTATAAAATGAGACAACAAGGGAGTACACAAAGGCGTTCGATCCTTTGCGTCGCATATCAACAATTGAGAGTTTTGAAAATGTTATTTGAACAACTTTGATTGCTATCACACATACATATTCATATAAGAACACTTGGAAGTACACAAAGGCGTTCGATTCCTTGTTATCTTATATCAATTTATATGTATAATAACAATATCTTAGAATGTAAAAACACTCTACAAATAAATATATCATTTAAGAACGGGTTGCATACATAGTATATACAAGCCATTGAAATAAATATCTTTTTGTGTATTTTTGAAAAAATATTATATTTTGTTTTTGATTTTCTCTTTTCAAATTTTGTATTTTGGTTTTCTGGAATGTATCAAGAATTCCTTCAAATGTAAAAGAATTAAGGTTTAAGATTTAACATACCAAGCTTGGAGATAAGAAAGTTAAACCTCTTTTCATCCAATGGTTTTGTGAACAAATCTGCAAGTTGAAAGTCAATACCCACAAAGTAGAGCTCGATGTCACCTTTCTCAATATGATCTTTGAGAAAATGATATCTAACATCAATATGCTTTGAGCGAGAGTGGTTTACTGAGTTGACTGCAATGGCAATGGCACTCTGAGAATCACAATAGATAGGAATATGATCATATTTCAGACCATAATCAGTTAGTTGTGTCTTCATCCATAAAACCTGAGCACAACAACTAGCCGCAGCCACATATTCAGCTTCAGCCGTTGATAGTGACACACAATTTTGTTTCTTGGAAGACCAACTCACAATTTTATCGCCTAAAAATTGTAAAGTACCGGAAGTGCTCTTGCGATCAAGTTTACAACCAGCATGATCTGCATCTGAATATGCAGTTAGATTGAATCCAGTATCCCTTGGATACCAGAGACCTAAATCGGGTGTCCCTTTCAGATAACGAAATATTCGTTTCACAGCTTGATAATGTAAATCAGTTGGAGCAACTTGATATCTAGCACACATACATGTTGCAAACATTATATCTGGGCGAGATGCTGTTAGGTACAACAACGAACCAATCATACTTCGATATCTCTTTTGGTCAAATGGTTTCCCATTTGTATCAGCATTTATGTTTGTTCGAGCAGCCATTGGGGTAGAAATTGAAGAACATGAAGTCATATCAAACTTTTTCAACATGTCATTTATGTATTTACCTTGTGATATAAAAATACCAGTTGGTAATTGTTTGATTTGAAGACCCAAAAAGTAATTCATTTCCCCAATCATGCTCATTTCAAAATGATTAACCATAAGAGATGAAAAGTTTCTGCAAAATGTTTGACTGGTCGACCCAAATATAATGTCATCAACATATATTTGAACAAGTAGAACATACTTACCTTGTTTGCGAATGAACAAGGTAGGGTCAATTGTGCCTTTGGTAAAGCCACCTCTTAGTAAGAAAGTAGTTAAAGAATCATACCATGCTCGGGGTGCTTGCTTAAGACCGTAGAGAGCCTTGTCAAATCTGTAGACATGGTTTGGTCTTTGAGGATCAACAAAACCTTCTGGTTGATCAACGTAAACTTCTTCTTTGAGATCACCATTCAGGAAAGCAGTCTTCACATCCATTTGAAACACAGTAAAGTTTCTGAATGCAGCATAAGCTAAGAATATCCGAATGGCCTCCATTCTTGCAACTGGAGCAAAAGTTTCGTCGAAGTCAACACCAGGTTGTTGGCAATAACCCTTTGCAACAAGTCGAGCTTTATTTCTTACTACTACTCCATTCTCATCCTTTTTGTTTTTGAATATCCACTTCGTTCCGATTGGATCATCTTTTCTAGGATTTGGAACTAATCTCCATACCTTCAGTCTTTCAAATTGTGCGAGTTCCTCTTGCATTGCCTTAACCCATTCTGGATCTCGAAGAGCTTCAGATACTGTTTTGGGTTCGATATTGCTAAGAGAAAGTGCAACGAGACACTCATTCACTGAAGTACGAGTAGTTACTCCTGCTTGTGGATCTCCAATAATTTGTTCAGTAGGATGGTATTTCTGCATACGTGTCCACTTGTGATCATGAGGAAGGAGATCTTGTTGTTGAAGATCAACATCATCATCATTAAAGCTTGAGTTATGTTGAGAGATGTTATCATAACTTGGTGTAATTCTTTCCTCATAAGCTGGATGATCAAAGTCAAGTGGTACATACACACTTGGAGTGTTCAATGGATTTGTTGTCTGAGTTAATCGAGAAGGTTGTTCTTGAACATTCACTTGAGAAGAATTATCCTGAGAGAATGGTGGAGAAGTATCAGGAGACGAGGATTCTTGCTCTGAAGAACTTGATGAAGATTCATGAATATTGTTAGGAACTGAATCGTTGTTATGAAGAGTTTCATTTGGTTCAACGATGACTTGAGGTTCTTGATCATGAATCAGTTTTGAATTGTAGAATTCTTCAAAAAGAATATCTAATTCATCACTTGTAGGAGTTGGAAACTTCTTGAATTTAGAAGCTAAGGTAGTATTCCTTGTAGAAGGACTTGAAGCACTTGGATCATTACTTGTTGGTAGCAAACTTTCTTGCTCAAAGATCATGCCTGACATCTCATCAAACCAAACATTCATTGTTTCTTGAATTGTGTTGGTTCGACGATTATAGATTCGATAGGCAATTGATGTTTTGGAATAACCAACAAAATATCCTTCATCACCTTTCTTCTCGAACTTTCCAAGATTCTCCCGATCATTCAACGTGTAACAAACACACCCAAATATGTGAAAGTAGTTGATGTTGGGTTTGCGTTTGTTAATAACCTCATAAGGAGTCTTTTCGAAACGCTGATTGATAATGGACCGATTCTGAGTGTGACAGGCAGTGTCAATAGCTTCAGCCCACATATTGGATGGTAATTTGGAATAAGCAAGCATTGTCCTTGCTGCTTCTACCAGCGATCGATTTCTCCTTTCAACAACACCGTTTTGTTGTGGGGTGCGAACTGCTGAAAATTGATGACTGATTCCTTTGGAGTTGCAGAATTCATCAAAAATAGCATTCTTGAACTCGGTTCCATTATCTGAACGGATGTAACGAACTGGAAGTTGAAGATTTACTTGAGTATTAGTGATGAAATCTATCAACATCTGAGTTGTTTCATCTTTGGATGCAAGGAACTTGACCCACGTATATCTTGAATAATCATCAACAATAACCAAGATGTATTTCTTCCCATTTCGGCTTTGTACTTTCATCGGCCCACAAAGATCCATGTGAAGCAAATGAAGAGGTGCTAAAGAATTTGGAGATTTCTTCGGTTTATGAGAAGTTCTTTTGATCTTCCCAACAGCACAAGAAGGACAAACATGCTCACTTTCATACTTATAGTCAGGTAAGCCTTCAACAAGATGCTTATTGACCAAAGTATTGATAGTTTGGAAATTCAGATGAGAGAGCCTTCTATGCCATAACCAAGAATTCTTTGAAGTAGCCTTTGAAATGAGACAAATATTATCAGTTGGTTGGTTATCATCAAGATTGACGGTAAACAGGTTATCATCACGATCACCACAAAGAATATCAACTCCATCTAGAGTTTGGACTTTGCAAAGAGATTTTCGAAACAGAACTTGAAGATTGTTATCACAGAATTGTCCAACACTGAACAAGTTGTGACTTAATCCTTCAACATAGTGAACTTTCTTGATGATAATTCCATTTCGTTCAATGTCTCCATAACCTAAGATAGGAGCGAAATTGTTGTTTCCAAAGCGAACTGTTCCCATGAATCTTTCAACGAAATTCTTGAGCAAAGATTTATTTCCAGTCATGTGCTTTGAACACCCGGAATCGAGTATCCAAACACAGATGGTTATTTCCTGCAATCAATGAAATTTAACCGTTTTTAGGTACCCACTTGAGGACGGGTCCTTTATGGTTAGTTAAAACAGGCAGGAGATATAACTTAGGATTCGCATTCAAACATGTTGTTGAATCAACATAAGCATTGACAAGCACATTATCAACAAACACATTTGAATAAAAGGTACGAACATTCACATTAGAGTTAAAAGTAACATGTCTACAAGCATTCACATCAACCACACGAGAATTAAAATTGTTTACAAGCTCACAAGGCCTTGCCTTGGCACATTCAACATTATTATACACAGATGAATTGTTTTGATTTACAGTAACACCTTTCCTCCCATTGACAGATTTTCTCCTCCTTCTTTTCATCTTTTTCTCAACATTCTTTAGATTACTAGTGATCTTAGGTACTAAAGTATTAGCAACCCATCTAGCACCACTAGTTAAACTCTTTCCACCTGTTGAATTGAAATTAAGAAGATTAGAACTAGGAGTTTTAACACTCTTATCTTTTTGGAATCTTTTGGAGGTGAGGAAACTTCTTGCTTCTTTGGTTTATCATGAGAAACCACCCATATCTATCTCTATATCTAGTTGAACCATTTGATGTATCTTTAGTTAGCGAAACTGAGCTAGACTTAGACACCTTAGGTATAGAACTAGATTGAGAGCTAGTTTGAGAAGCATTAGGATAGTCTTTCGGAAGTTTCACTTTGGTGTACTTTGTCGTGTGTGGGGTTTCAGCTTGTTCCTTTTTGACATGTTTCACTGGGGTAGCAACAAAGGTTTCTAACTTAATGGTCTTTGGTTCAGTCTTGACGAGTTTGGTCTTAACTCGTTTCTTTGAGTAATATGAAGTTGGAGCTTTGGACAATGGTTTTTGAGATTCCACTTTTGTTTCCACTTTGATTTTGGTAGATTCAATCTTTTTCTCAACATTCTTTAGATTACTAGTGATCTTAGGTACTAAAGTATTAGCAACCCATCTAGCACCACTAGTTAAACTCTTTCCACCTGTTGAATTGAAATTAAGAAGATTAGAACTAGGAGTTTTAAACACTCTTATCTTTTTGGAATCTTTTGGAGGTGAGGAAACTTCTTGCTTCTTTGGTTTATCATGAGAAAACCACCCATATCTATCTCTATATCTAGTTGAACCATTTGATGTATCTTAGTTAGCGAAACTGAGCTAGACTTAGACACCTTAGGTATAGAACTAGATTGAGAGCTAGTTTGAGAAGCATTAGGATAGTCTTTCGGAAGTTTCACTTTGGTGTACTTTGTCGTGTGTGGGGTTTCAGCTTGTTCCTTTTTGACATGTTTCACTGGGGTAGCAACAAAGGTTTCTAACTTAATGGTCTTTGGTTCAGTCTTGACGAGTTTGGTCTTAACTCGTTTCTTTGAGTAATATGAAGTTGGAGCTTTGGACAATGGTTTTTGAGATTCCACTTTTGTTTCCACTTTGATTTTGGTAGATTCAATCTTTTTCTCAGTTTCTGAATTAAAAACATATTCTCCCTCCATGAATTTATCAAAATCATTCTTTGTGAAATCTTTGGAAAATGAAAATTTCAATGGAGATCGATTAGTTTCAGATTCATTTGAAAGTTTTGAAAAATCAGGAATCTTTGTGTCCAACTTCACATCATGGGTATTCTCAGAAATTAGGTCAACTTGAACTGACACATCTTTGGTCTCACAAGAAAATTGAGTAGACGTATCAACACCTATACTAGCACTAGGCTTAGGGTGAACAACTAACTCATCAACAGTGTTGCATGTGAAAAACCTATAGAAGTACCATATCAAAACTAAACTATGTGCAAGTTCTTCATCAGAAAAAACAGATTGCACACAATCATCAGCTATAAAAGTAGCAGTATTTTGACAAGTACATTCAAGAGAATCAGTCAAGGTCTGGGTAGAGGTATAGGTGGATGAATCACAAGTAGTTTGGGTAGAATTTTCTACTGAGGCTTTTTGGTCAGTTTGAGTAGAAACATTCTCACAAACTTTCTTAGTATCAACAGCAATACATTTATCCTCTGAGTTCGGACTTTGAGACTTGAGGTGATTAATAACTTTTTGTTGAGATTCCACCTTTTGTTGTAAACCCTCTATTTGTTTTTCCAAAAATGTGGTTGGAAAGTACATTTTAGTTGGTTTTGGTGGATTACCGACAGATTCTTGGTTTTGAAAATTTGATTCAATTTCTTCCAATTTGAAAATTGAAGATTCTTTTGTTTTGTATGAATCATTTATTGCATCATAATTAACCAAAAATTCCTGTTTTGGTGTTCTCTCAACGTCATCAGTCTCAAATTCATCATTCAATGGACGAATAAATTGTTGTATCATACCAAGTCGTAGAAATTTTTCATCATACAAGGGTTCAATTTCCTCTTTGGCTTTTTGCAATGGTGTGATATTCTCAGAAATTAGGTCAACTTGAACTGACACATCTTTGGTCTCACAAGAAAATTGAGTAGACGTATCAACACCTATACTAGCACTAGGCTTAGGGTGAACAACTAACTCATCAACAGTGTTGCATGTGAAAAACCTATAGAAGTACCATATCAAAACTAAACTATGTGCAAGTTCTTCATCAGAAAAAACAGATTGCACACAATCATCAGCTATAAAAGTAGCAGTATTTTGACAAGTACATTCAAGAGAATCAGTCAAGGTCTGGGTAGAGGTATTGGTGGATGAATCACAAGTAGTTTGGGTAGAATTTTCTACTGAGGCTTTTTGGTCAGTTTGAGTAGAAACATTCTCACAAACTTTCTTAGTATCAACAGCAATACATTTATCCTCTGAGTTCGGACTTTGAGACTTGAGGTGATTAATAACTTTTTGTTGAGATTCCACCTTTTGTTGTAAACCCTCTATTTGTTTTTCCAAAAATGTGGTTGGAAAGTACATTTTAGTTGGTTTTGGTGGATTACCGACAGATTCTTGGTTTTGAAAATTTGATTCAATTTCTTCCAATTTGAAAATTTGATTCAATTTCTTCCAATTTGAAAATTGAAGATTCTTTTGTTTTGTATGAATCATTTATTGCATCATAATTAACCAAAAATTCCTGTTTTGGTGTTCTCTCAACGTCATCAGTCTCAAATTCATCATTCAATGGACGAATAAATTGTTGTATCATACCAAGTCGTAGAAATTTTTCATCATACAAGGGTTCAATTTCCTCT
Organism: Erigeron breviscapus; assembly: GCA_034093135.1. Classification (NCBI taxonomy): domain Eukaryota; kingdom Viridiplantae; phylum Streptophyta; class Magnoliopsida; order Asterales; family Asteraceae; genus Erigeron; species Erigeron breviscapus. The sequence continues at coordinate 81,016,341 of CM067167.1, forward strand.
TTGGCTTTTTGCAATGGTGTGATATTCTCAAATCCCAACCCGAGAAGAAGTTCTGTTTTGTCAATTTTTGACTTGTTGAAATAGGCAGTGAAATTCAAGAAAGGATTTTGTTCAACTTTATATAGCTTTTCTTGATAGAAAAGTATATTCTTTTTAAATTCCTCAACTTGTTTTTCAAGATTCTCAATCTCAATGCCTTTTAGAAAATAATTATGATTTAAATCAGAAATCTTCCTTTCGAGTTCAACATTGTTTGGTTTAGCTTCTTGAAGCTTTTTATTGAGAATATCAACATCCATTTGTCTTGCATTTGCCCGAAGCCATTCATTGGTCTTTTGAATTTCAAGATCTTGAATGGTCTTTTCTAGATTTTGACATTTTTGTAATAACTTAAAATCAGGAGAGACATTCAACTCACATTCTTTAACCAACATCTTTTCTTTGTAAGCTTGAAAATCTTGTTTAATAGCATCATATTCAAAAAGTAATTTTGAATGTTCTTCAAGAAGTTTTGTAAATTCACTTTTAGAAAATGAAATGCTATTTGTCAACTTTTTATTTTTGTTGGCTAAAGAATTGATATGAGTTGTTAAATTAGATAAAGCTAATCTACAAGACTCTTTGTCTTTAACCAAAGAAAAAGTAGAGTCGAGATTTACCTCATCATCTGGGTATTCATCATCAGGCAATTTGGAGAAGTTGTCAAACTCAGTCAGAATATTTGTCAATCTTATGGTCGAAGTCACGTCAGCTCCCTCCATCTGTCTAGCCACCTCATCCCATATCTCCTTGGCTGTATCATAAGAATCAACAGAGCCATAGATTTCATCCGGTAGAGCTTTGTATAGGCATGACCTAGCTCTGTTATCTGCAGTTGTTCGATCCTTTTGTTCAGCATTCAACAGATCAGGAGTCAGAATAATTGCATCAGTAGTGGGATGGCGATGAACGGCAAGTCCATTAAGGATGGAATCTTTCATCATGTGACCATTTGTCTGACTTTCCACATAGTCCATAAATCGTTTCTTCCATAGTCCGTAAGAACCACGGTAGAGAACTGGAGGTCTTGTATCTGAACCCAATGCCAATGCTTCACGAGAAGCCATTAGAGATTGATTTGATTTGAAAAATTGAATTGAATTTAAAATGGCAAATGAAACGATCTTGGTAAGATCAGGAAATGAAACGATCTTGAATTAATCAGGAAATGAAACGATCTTGAGATCAGGAAATGAAACGATCTTGAATTAAGCAGGAAATGAAACGATCTTGAATTAATCAGGAAATGAAACGATCTTGTATAATCAGGAAATGAAACGATCTTGAATTAATCAGGAAATGAAACGATCTTGAATTAATCAGGAAATGAAACGATCTTGATTAAGTCAGGAAATGAAACGATCTTAAAAATGAAACGGTCTTGAAAAATAACACAACAGCTTCAAATCCCTCAAAATTCGCGCCAAAACTCAAAATTCAATCTCGAGATTTAGATTGAATTGGAACTTGAAACTTGACAGGATTATGTTTTTAACAACCACAAAACTATTGATGAACAAATAATTGTGATTTTATGTGATTTGATGTATGAATTTTGATGAACCAGTAGGTGAAAAATTACGAACAGAATTTGAAATTAAATTTGATTTTGATGAATTTGTGATTGAATTCAGGTATGGATCGTCATCAGATTGATGTTTCTCTCTGATACCACTTGTTATACCACGATTTTAACTACTGAATTCGATTCATCAATGGTGGATTCGGTGAGTGTGTGTTCTTGGTGTTTGTGTGTGTTTTGAGAGAGAATTGTGTAACTGTGTGTAGATCTGGTATTAAAATTATGAAGTATGTGAAAATTATGTCTCTCTCTTCTCTCTAAGGTATGAGGGGGCTATTTATAGTCTAACTATTCAATTATGCTAATTGTCACAATTAGCCCCTCAACCTTAGTGATCATTTATCTATGACTTAACAACAAGAAATTCTTCTATTCTAGATTACAATTTATCACTATTTTTGGATTTCTAACAAACGCCTCTCTGGACAAACTTTACCAACCAACGTGGTAATCTAAGTCTATGAGCCGTCCAAATCGGGTGTGTGTTTGCGGTTCGTGCGTGAGTCGAGTACCACAAGATCAAACCGTGCGTGTTCTTGATTTTCTCTCTCTAGGTTTTGCTCGTTTCTCTCTCTACACTCTTGTTGAGAACCACGCAAACACACACCTCTATTTATACGCCAGTGACAAGAACTCTCAAATCCAATGGGTTTGAGTGTTCTCATGTCAGGCCCATAAGGGTTTTGGCCTGGTTTGAGAGTTCTTGTGTACAAGCATACTTTTGCTTGTTTCCACAGAAACTCTCAAACCATTGAGAGAAGGGGGGGGGGGGGGGGGGGGGGGGGGGGGGGGGGGGGGGGGGGGGGGGGTTTGAGAGTTCTTATGAACAAGCAAACTTTTGCTTGTTCCTCAGAAACTCTCAAATGACCATTTGAGTGTTCTTTCCACAAGCAAACTTTTGCTCGTTCCCAAGAACCCTCAAATGACCTTTTGAGTGTTCTCTCCACAAGCAACTGATTGCAAGTTCCCGAGAACACTCAAATAACACTTAGGAATATTTGAGTTAATGCAGAACCAACATTAACTCAGCCAATGTTTAAACTGCTGTAAATATACGCAGAACCAACATTAGCTACGACAATATTTCTACTGCTATAGATACGCAGAAACAACATTGTCTATATTACCTATTGGAAGTATTCACTAAGTTAATGTTTCTCCTGTTGTTAATACGTAGAAACACAGTTAACTTAACTTCCCTTTGGAAGTACATTAAGTTAATATTTCAACTGCTGTTAAACGCAGAAATAATATTAACTTAATGACTCTTTACATGTTATGTCTAGAACCTGCAAAATACAAATAATAAACAAACATATAAACATAAATGGATCCCAATATGATCAACAATATATGCCAAGGTAATATTATTGACAAACGGTAATTACAAGATAAATTACAAGACTTGAATATATATGAATATATGTAACACATCTAGAATGCTTTTGTCACCGAGAAACATGCATCAACAAATTTCTTTACTCGAAAACCCCCATATCCTCGTTCATGCTGGGATTGTGTAACACCCCGAACTAGAGCTTGGAATATCACGGAAATTATATAGCACACAGTGGAATTATCGTAGAACATAAACTACATGAAATAAAAGGATTTGGTGAACCCAAACCAACATTTAAGGTACAAGATGCAAAGTAAACAAGAAGTCATTAACGGGAAACAAGACAAGATAATACAGCTAAACCCCGAAAGGTTCTAAGCATAACTCTAAGAGGACAACGGATCACGGATCCATGAAAGTCCCAGTCCAAGCCCTAGCAAGATCATCAAGTCTCCAATTTCACACGAATACCTGAAAAGTGCACTAAAAAAACTCTACAATAGGTTGGTAAGTTCGTAGTAATAGATCACAAGGAACCATCGTTAGTCAATCACAATAATACAAGATAAATGCAAGTGGTGTACTTACCGTAAGCCAATACATGTCACACAAACACCAAATAGGTTAACTTATAGCTTAACCTAGTCCAACAAGTAATCGTACACGTATGGCGTGAGATGAATGAAGTATTCCATAAATGAAGTATGCAAATGATCGTATGCAAGTAATACTAGTCTCAACCAATGTGTTGTGTATGCCATACAACGCCCTCAATGCAATGATACTCACATGCCATCACCATGACCAATGTGGCATCTCAAATCATCGAGATATATATGTCTATATATATACTCTGGTGTTCATGTTCGTTTCATCAATGCAACGATACACACATGCCATTACCATGACCAATGTGGTATCTCAAATCATCGAGATATATACGTCTATATATCCCTGGTGTTCATGTCCATTTCTCATCAAACAGTCCACCAACCGACTCCCATAGTCGGTCTCCCTAACCCAAACAACAAATCAAACATCCAACCATTTCCCATAGATCGGTCTCCCAAAGTACAACCACAAGTCAACATTCAACCGACAACCAAATCAACATGTACATACACTTCGGGGGATTTTACTTTCATCAAGTCATAGATGCTTATATATAGGGTCACCCGCAACCTTCCCACCACATATATAACCCTTTGAAGGCATAATCGACTTCCATGTATGCACAGCTAACCTAACAACCTGATACAATCATAATCGAATGCAAAATCAAGGAAGTAAGTAGTCAACCGTAAATCAATAAGCCAACCATCAACCAAGATTACATAAATAATGGAAATGCGAGTAATAGGATTTCACACGTGTTGACAACGTGAAAGTGTAATGCATGAAAATCACTAAAACATCATAAATCAATTAAACAAGTATGTGTGCACTTTCCAGCCCGAATCTCAATCGAGTAGGGAGCTACGGAACTCACCTTGATCGACAAAAGCAAGCTAAAATCGGGTTAAATTTAAGTTATAAACGCTGAACAACCACCACGTAACCACCACCTATCAAATTATATCATAATATCATCATTTGCAACGCTAAAATCCTAAACAAGTCGGTCTAGTTAGTTTAAGTCAAGTTACAAACCCACAAATGCTTCAACGACTTTCCCGAGTAAGAACAAAGGCACTTTAACCCAACATTTTTATAAATGGAAAAGGATTCGGCCCAAATGTATGATACCATAAAAAAGTAGACTCTCATACGATTCCAACGATAGGTCATACGTCTAAAACGGACTTACGGTTGAAAAGTTATTGACGTTTGAAAACTGACGCGAAAACTGACTAGAATCGCGGCGCGAGGGGCCGAAATCGCGGCGCGAGAAGCACACAGGCCTCACGGCGCGATCCCAAATCCTCACGGCACGAGTTTAGTCACTGACCTCGAGTTTTGCCAAGTTTTTGAGCCTCACGACACGACTCCAAGCCCTCACGGTGCGAAATTGCCCAGATCAGTCCAAACACATCCCAAACACAACCCAAACACCATTTTTGACTTCCAAAATGATTTGTGATGATCCAAAACCCGTTTTTATGCATTGTTAGACATAATTAAACATAAACAAACATAACCCATCTCATAAACTCGAATCATAACATCAAATCCAAAACCCTAATTTTGATCTAATTGAAGTTTGAACCCGATTTTGACCAAGAAACTCATGGGTTTGACTTAGAAACATGATTACAAACATAAAATGATTAACTTCAAATAGATTTGACTTACCAAAGCCTTCGCCAAAGTGTTAAACCCGTTTTTGACCCGAAAGTGAAGATTTCTTGCACCTTGAAGCTCAAATTTTTGATATGTTGTTTAGAAGATGATGATGATTATTATTCTAGTTTTAATCTTGCTTAAATTTCAATAAATGTGATAAAAATCTAGAGAGAGAGTGAAAGATATATGTGTTTGTGTGTGTTTCTTGCAAGAGAGATAGAGAGAGAGATGGGTGGATGAATGAATGAATGGTGGAGGATTGGGAGGAGAAAGGTAAGAGGATAGGGTTGGGTTAGTTCTTGGATCATGGGTTGTGGGTTTGACCCACGGGTTGACCCGTCTACATAACTAACTTAATTTGCGTTTCGTCTAGCATCGAGTCGCATAATAAGTCGATAAATCGAATCGTCAAGTTAGTTAGTCGTCATTAAGTCTCAAAAAATGCATTCAATAATGTTATTAATTAATTTGGCTCGTCAAAATATACGTAGGATCAACGGGTCAAAATTCACGAGTGTTACAGATTGGGTATAGTTGTATTTGTTATATCTTTGTACTTGATACCCATATTTATGTGTAAAGTAGTCAACATGCTAAAATAGTTGCATGATGTTGTTGTTGTTTAAAAATATATGTGTCATCTACAATAAGATGTTCGATCATACAATATTTAATTAAAATATTTACCACTAAAAAAGTAATTCTAGCAATATAAGACCAAAGTATAAATTGGCCAATTATGTTATATTATAGGGATTAGTGTCTGGCGATGTAATGAACTATTCCTAATTCTTTATGTTATGCAATGATCTACTCGGGTGTCTATGTAATGTAATGAACTCGTTATTCTTGTCTAAGCAATGCAACGAATGACATGCTGAATAAGTAACAGGTTACCCATTTAAATAAAATGTTATGTGGCATGCCTAGTCATTGCTTAGATGGATTAAAACATTAATACTTAATTACTTACCAGGATTGAAAACAATTTATATATATCAATTGTATACATATACATATATATATATATATATATATCCCATATACATAACTCCCCGCCATCGATCTATTAAAAACTCGCTGGCCATCATAGACATCACTCGCCGGACATCACCACCATAACACTCGCCGCCCAGCACCACCCCACACCACCTCACTACACCACCAGCCATCTAGAAATTGATGTTTAATTACATACCCAAAACCCTGTTGGAATATATTACTAAATATCATTATTCACGAGTACGCAACGGAAGCAAATCAAACCATGTAATCAAATAATTAACCTTGAAATAGGATTAAGCAATACCTCTTAATGTAGATGATAAAGTAAAGAAACTTTAAAAGGATTTGAAGTAAATCCCTCTACGATTGCACACACGATCCACCAATATAGGTGTGCTAGCACTTGATCACGAACCGAGCAACCTTTGGCTTGATCTCCTTCTTCAAAACCGAAAACCAAAAACCCAAAGGGTTTTCCCATGGTTTTGGCCGTCCAAGATAAGAGAGGAGAGGGGAAGATGAAAGGTTTTTAGAGTTACAATTCTTATGTGTAATTGTTAAACAAAACCATAAGCCTACCTTTAGTATTTATAGGTAGACCCAAACTTGGCCATCAAGTTTAGGGTTTCACTAGGAAACCTAGTAGGGAGGCCGGCCCCCTATGGCTTTTCTAGAACCTTCCCTTAATCGTTTTATCTCCTTACTTTAACGACCGTTAGCTAGTAACCGTTAAATATTAACGACCGTTCGTTAACTTATTCGTGATCCATATTAATTAATAAATCAATTAATATTAACTATATTTGAATCGAGACGTGTGACCCCGTAGGCTCAAATCATTTCCGGACATACGTTCATTTTACGTGATCACATACTAACAGCTCCCACTTGAGCTCGTAACAAATGAAGGTAATAACATTGGTTAGCGTCTAGCAACACGCCAATGCTCCCAGAAATATTTAAGTATAGTTTTTAAAGTATATTTAAATGGTTGAGGCATTTATTATCCCTTTGTTCAGATACCGTGTTAAACATGAATATGGATCAATGTCATTTCATGATTTAACGATTCTGTTTCTCATTTCATCACTACTTAAGATTACCAAACATAATCCAGACACATCTGGATTCATTTGGACATGGCCATGTAAACATCTTAAATAGTCCCAATGAGGGGCCCAATGGTATCATTCTGCAACTATTAGTTGGAAGAACAAATCCTGTATTGACTACACGTGTCAATCATCATACTTCACTACACTTTCTGAAAATGGCCCTTTATGTACTCCCTTATTCAGGAGAGTTAGAACTATATCTAGTAAGTGCAATCCATACATGCTGACCTGCTTGTATCTCAAGTCAAAGGATCAATAAAGTAACCATTTACGAATTTCACTTAATGACGCCGATCCATAAAGTGATAAATTCGTTAGTGGGGTAGTCCGATATGCATCATATGGATACCATGTGAGTTTGGTGGGACCAGCCATTATATATTCAAAGAATATAACCAATCGCTCAGATTTGTCTTAGTTTAATTATATTCCCATATAATTAATCGACAATGGACAATTTAGAATATTTAATAAAATATTCAAGGATTAAACATGCAAATATATGATACAATTAATATTAAATGAAATCAAACATATCAAGTACTTTATTTCATTATGAAAAATATAAATTGTTTAACATCCCTTATCCAAATACCGAAACAACAGATTTACATGAAATAACTAGCTAATTTAAGTCCTATGCCTCGGCATGCCTTTCAAGCTTGGGCCTAGCCAAAGCTTTTGTGAAAGGATCAGCTAAGTTAAAATCTGTACGAACTTTGAGTAATTTTATCTCTCCTAGTTCGATCTGCTCACGAACATAGTGATATCTTCTAGCATAATGTCTGGCACCTTTCTGAGCTCCGGGCTCGTTGGCAATGATTAATGCACCAGTGTTATCACAGTACATATCAGTGGGTAAGTCACTCGAGGGAATCACGTCAAGCCCGCTAATGAACTTCCTTATCCAGACTGCTTCCATTGCGGCTTCTGAGGCGGCAATGTACTCAGACTCTGTTGCAGACATGGCAACTGTGGTTTGCTTCTTGCTTTTCCAATCCACAGCACCTCCGTTAAGAACGAAGACGAATCCTGACTGAGACTTCGTGTCATCTCTATCAGTTTAAAATCCAGCATCACAGTATCCGGTCACTTTGAGCTCTAAGTCTGGATTTCCTCCATACACCAAAAACATATCTTTAGTAGCCCGTAGGTACTTCAGAATGCTTTTAACAGCAGTCCAGTGACTTTCACCTGGATTCTGTTGATATCGGCTAACGATGTTTTGCGCGAACGCCACATCGGGTCTAGTGCATCTAACCGCATACATAATAGATCCCACAGCCGAAGCATAAGAGATTCTTCGCATACGATCCACCTCATTAGGTGTAGTAGCACCCTGTTTGATTGATAAACTAAGTCCTTCTTGCATAGGTGTAAACCCACGCTTAGAATTCTCCATCTTGAATCGTTTCAAGATCTTATCAATATAAGCACTTTGACTTAGTCCAATTAATCGCTTTGATATATCTCGGTAGATCTTGATTCCAATAATGAATGCCGCTTCTCCTAAATCTTTCATGGCAAAACACTTTCCAAGATGGGATTTAACATCTTGCAACATTGGAATGTGTTTTCCTATGATCAATATGTCATCAACATATAAGACAAGGAAAGTAACATTACTCCCACTAGCTTTGCGATATACACATGGCTCATCGGATTTTGAACGAAACCAAACTTTTTGATTTCTTCATCAAACCGCTTATTCCAACTTCTTGATGCTTGCTTTAGTCCATAAATAGACCTTTGAAGCTTGCATACTTTGTTGGGATGTTTTGGATCAATAAAACCTTCAGGTTGATCCATATAGACTTCTTCATCCAAGTAACCATTTAAGAAGGCAGTCTTAACATCCATTTGCCATATCTCAAAGTCATAGTACGCAGCTATGGCTAAGAGAATCCTAATAGCTCTAATGTCCGCAACTGGAGAAAAGGTCTCATCATAGTCAACACCGAAACGTTGAGTATAACCTTTTGCCACGAGACGAGCTTTATAGGTGTGTACATTTCCATCCATGTCCGTCTTCTTCTTGAAGATCCACTTACACCCAACAGTTTGAGCATTTTATGGAAGATCAACCAAGCTCCAGACTTGATTGTCTTTCATGGATTTCATTTCCACCTTCGTAGCTTCAAGCCATTTTTCAGATTCCGGATCTGATAATGCAGCTTTGAAATTCGGAGGCTCATCGAGATCTCCTAAAACGTTTTCTTCTACCATCAGACATAATCTGTCAGTAGGACGTCTTGTCCTTACGGACCTACGAAGTGGAATCGCTTCATTATCATCGACTTGAGGTTCATCACTTTGAACATTTCCCCCCCCAAGTTGATGATTGCTGGGAGCTTCAGAAGGTGACACATCTTCTTCTTGAGTCTCATTAAGTTCTACAACCCTCCCACTGTTCGGTTGAGCTATGTTCTTTTCAAAGAATTCAGCATATCGAGCAACGCGAACAGTGTTTTTGACAGGATCATAGAAGTCGTAACCCATCGTTTCCTTAGGGTATCCGACAAAGATGCACTTAGTAGTTCTGGGTTCAAGTTTGTCAGGCGTATCGCGCTTCACAAGTGCCTTACATCCCCAGACTCTTAAGTAAGACAGATTAGGGATATCTCCATGCCATAATTCATATGGTGTCTTGTCAACCTTCTTTGTTGGAACCATATTGAGAATGCGTACAGCAATCTCTAGAGCATAATCCCAAAACAAAATTGGGAGAGTTGTAAGGTTCATCATAGATCTCACCATGTCTAGCAAGGTTCGATTTCTCCTTTCAGACACTCCATTATGTTGAGGAGTGTATGGAGGAGTAAGCTGTTGGACAATTCCACACGCTTTCAGATAATCCTTAAACTCTTGGCTTAAGTATTCACCACCTCGATCTGAACGAAGAATCTTGATGATTTTGCCGAGTTGATTTTCTACTTCATTTTTAAACTCTTTGAATGTTTCAAACACTTCATGTTTATGTTTAAGCAAGTAAACATAACCATAACGACTGAAATCATCCGTAAACGTTATGAAGTAGCTAGCTCCTTTTCTTGACACATGTCTAAATGGGCCGCAAACATCGGTATGAATGAGTCCAAGAAGATCTTTAGCCCTCTCCGGTTTATGCAGAAAAGGTTTTCTAGTCATTTTGCCGGAAACACATGACGCATTTATCAAACGATTCATCATTTAATTGTAAGATCCCCTCATGTTGGAGTCTTTCAATGCGATTTTTGCCAATGTGTGCAAGACGACAGTGCCAAAGATAGGTAGAGTCCAAGTTAGTCTTGGCTCTTTTGCTAACATTATACATTGAATTATCGTTTAGTGAATCACAACCACGCATATCAATTTCATAAATACCATTATTATCAATAGCATCAAAATAATGAACATTATTTTTAGAAACTGAAATACCATTATCATTAAAAACATTAATGAACCCGTTGTGTTTTAACACTGAAACTGAAACTACACCTCTAGTAATAGATGGCGCATAATGACAATTGTCTAAAACAATAATTAAACCGGAAGGAAGAACTAAATGATATTCTCCAATAGCTTCAACAGGTGCTGGTAGACCATTGCCCACAAACAGCTGCAAAGCTCCGGGCTTCAGCTTCCTCCTTTTCCTAAGTGCCTGTAATTCATTACAGATATGAGTTCCACAACCAGTGTCATAAACCCATGATTTACGCTTAGTAAAGGAAAATAATTCAATGGTGAAGATACCTGGAGCACTAGCACTGCTAGCTTGCTTCTTCTTCACATTCAACTCGGCAAGATACTTGGGACAGTTCCTCTTCCAGTGCCCGACTTCATTACAATGATGACAGGTCTGGTCTTTTTCCGGATGCTCTTTTTTAGCCGGAGGGGTTTTCTTTGGTTTGGGGGAATTAGCAGCTTGCTTACCCTTGCCCTTACCATCAAACTTGCCTTTAGCTTGATGCGATTTCTTATCTTTCTGGATCTGACCCCCCTTTATCATAAGAACATTTGGGTCATTGGCCTTCTTTGGAATCGTCTTCTCATATTCAATGAGCATAGCATGAAGTTCAGTGACGCTCTTTTCATAGAGTGCATGGTATAGTTTTGCACAAAGCCCTCAAATTCTTAGTAAGGGATTTGAGAATCATGCCAACTTTTACCTCTTTATGATAAGCGTACTCCATCGAATCCAATTTGTCAAAAATGCTCTTCATCTTGAGCACATGACTGCTAACCGATTTTCCAGATTCAAGTTTCATGTCATGGAGTTCCACGACTAAGTCGAATAGTTCCACTTCCAGCTTGTTTTTCATACAAGGATCTAAGTTCTCTGATCATATCATATGGAGTGTAATTCTCGAATTGTTTCTGAAGCTCGGGAGACATGCTCGCAAGCATCAAGCAACAAACTTCATTGAATCTAGTGTATTGAACTCTATATTCAGTTCTTTCAGCTGCTGTTGATTCAGCACCTGGATCGGTTGGCCATTGCCTTTCAATGACATCCATGCGTTCTTCAACTCTTAGAACAATTCTCAGTTGACGATAACAGTCATTGAAATTTGATCCATTAAGCTTTTCTCTTTCAAACATTTGCCGAAAAGCATTGGTGTTTGTAGGAGGATTCATTGCCATCTACAAATCAGATTAAGTTCAAAAATCAGTATTTTCGATAATAAATCCTTAAGAAATCAATTACCCAATGTTTATAACATAAACAATTAATTTCATTAAGGCTAGGATCCAATTGACATACACTCATTTCATCAGTTGATCTGCTAGAAATGATTGTACTCAAAAGGTAAGTGACGAGCAGTAATTGCATTACATGTGCAATTCCTAGTAAGAATGGGACCTACAAATTACATTTGATTCATCAAGTGATTTGTGATTTGTAGTCATGTTTTGTCCCATCTTTTGCCACGGGTTAAGGTCTCACCGCTTAACTCGCTTTAAGTCGTCCAACCAAGAACGCGCAAATTTGTCCACCACTGTGTACCAGTGAGTGGGATTTGCCATGCAACTGCCATTTCACCACTGTGTACCAGTGAGTAAAACAACAGCCACAAGTGTCCTTTACAAGTTGGATGGCAATGACTTAAGTTTATTGGGTCAATCAATTTGATGTGTGATCAAAAAGTTATGTTTGAAAATTCATGCATATCTTCTAAACATAATATGTTTATAAAACTCATTTTTATTGCCTTTAAATACAAAAGAGCTCGGTAGCTCCATTTGAACGCACAAAGAAGCGCAAGGGCAAAGGTTTGCGATGGACGCAATTAAAAACCCGCCCTTTTAGGAGGCTATCGCACTCCGACTTATACCTCTCTTAGAGTTTGTTCAAATGGGTGAGCCGGTGTATCTTTTGATTTTAGGGCACCAATTTTATAACAAAATCATTATTTCAATGTAATTTAGTCAAGTTTAATTTTCGAAAAACAATTTTGCACACAATTTTCTTAAAGGGCAAAACTAAACATACTAAATAAAAACACGTAACAATTAGGTATCCATCCTCGGTTAGGCCACTATGGTTTAAGATTGGCTCCCCTTTCTCAAGGAAAAGGACCACATACATCAAGTAAACTTGATTGCGTAAGCCAAAATTTAATAACAAATTTATCACATAAACACATAAGGTGCTGATTTGAAAAATCCAGCAGCTTCATGACCCATTTAGGCCTAGAGGATGGCCGAACTGGACTTAGCACAGAACTACAAAGTTGTAGCCCTATGAGTCAAGTATCTACTGTTCAAAGGACGACTTCTAACTCCTTACGGATTAAAAGATATGATCGTTTTAGTGGACTGGTGTCAAGCAGCAACATTAATATATAATTATCACATTGTCAAACAATTAATTATTTTAATTATCCACCTAAAGGACCTAGTGATCAAGTAATTTTATCATCATAACTAAGTAATAATCATGAATCAATTGCATGTAAAACTCATGATTATTACTTCTTTTTAACAATTAAAATAGAGGTAATCCATAAACGCATGCAATTAACACATTAATCATGCAATAAATCAAAACTTGCAATTTGGGTTTCCTAAAAAAAAAAAAAAATTTATTTCCAGATTTTCGAATTGGGGTTTATCAAAAAAATAATTTTATTGTTTATTTCATTATTTTATTACAATTAAACCAATTAATTAATAAAATAATCAAAATAATTACATAAAAAATTCAAAAAATATGAAACCTTAACCCCCCTTCAAGTTTTGATTTTTAGGTAATTAAAAATCACATGGGTGGCTCGTGATACCACTGTTGGAATATATAACTAAATATCATTATTCACGAGTACGCAACGGAAGCAAATCAAACCATGTAATCAAATAATTAACCTTGAATAGGATTAAGGAATACCTCTTAATGTAGATGATAAAGTAAAGAAACTTTAAAAGATTTGAAGTAAATCCCTCTACGATTGCACACACGATCCACCGATATAGGTGTGCTAGCACTTGATCACGAACCGAGCAACCTTTGGCTTGATCTCCTTCTTCAAAACCGAAAACCAAAAACTCAAAGGGTTTTCCCTTGGTTTTGGCCGTCCAAGATAAGAGAGGAGAGGGGAAGATGAGAGGTTTTTGGAGTTACAATTCTTATGTGTAATTGTTAAACAAAACCATAAGCCTACCTTTAGTATTTATAGGTAGACCCAAACTTGGCCATCAAGTTTAGGGTTTCACTAGGAAACCTAGTAGGGAGGCCGGCCCCCTATGGCTTTTCTAGAACCTTCCCTTAATCGTTTTATCTCCTTACTTTAACGACCGTTAGCTAGTAACCGTTAAATATTAACGACCGTTCGTTAACTTATTCGTGATCCATATTAATTAATAAATCAATTAATATTAACTATATTTGAATCGAGACGTGTGACCCCGTAGGCTCAAATCATTTCCGGACATACGTTCATTTTACGTAATCACATACTAACAAACCCAACCACCACCACTCTCACATAGGTTGGGTGGATGTGGTGACTAGCAAACGGGGGTGTTTTCCCGGCAAGAAACTGTTGCGGAATGATGGTTGTGTGTAATGGCTTGAATGGCGGTGGTATTTCTTGAATCTTGATGGCCCCATTGTTTTTTTGACAAGCCACGCGGTGATATTTCTTGAATCTTGATGGCAGTGAAGATGGCTTGGATGGCGGCGATGATGGCTTGAATTAATTTTTTGTAAATATGAATTTTAGATATCCCAATATTCGATCTTGATTTGTTGGTTTTATAATATTTTTTTGGGTGGATACTTTTTAGCTTTTTGGTTGGGGTTGTGTGAAAGATAAAAAGAAAGGAAGATTGGTGGATGTATATATAAATAATATAGTAAAATGCTTAATATGTTTAGGAGAAATATCAAAATGGTAGAATTAATGTTTGTCCAAATAGCTTTATGTTACGGATTTCATGGCTAATGGTGTGCGCCGAAAAATGTTGTGTTGCCGGAAGTTGGTAGGAAATTTGCCGGAGAAGAAGACCACAGACTAAAATTCACCGGAAGTCTATAAAATGTAATGACCTATGGCTTAATGTTTATTGTATGTAATATACGTGGCATCCTACCTGTGATTACGTGGCACCAACTAAGTACACGTAGACAGTTACCCGGTAGCTTACATCACTTAGACATACTAACAAGTTTCATTACATTACATAGACACCTTAATAGATCATTGCATAACATAAACAATCGGGAATAGTTCATTAATGTTAGGTCCAGATTTACTGGACTCGCTCCAGACTCGACTACTAGAGCCTTACTGAAGATCTGTCCAGATATGATAATTACTGGACCTACTCCAGACTTGGAATCTGGAGTCCCTCTGAAGATTTGTTCAGAAATAATGGAAGACCAGTGAGCAAATACTTGTACAGGAAATCTGGAGTATTCCAGATTAGCTCACTGGACTTCACCCCAGCCCAGATCTATTCTACTGAAGACGTTCTCACTAAAGTCAAAGACTGAAGTCAGAATAAAGAAGACTGAGAAATGGCGGAGTCCACTGGAAGTCTTACCAGATCTACGACTGGAGGATTGTCAGTGTTCTAGACCTTACAAGTCTGAACATTGATATCGAGGAATTGACTTTTTGCCTTTACACACTTTCCAAAGAACATTCCACTTGTTCTTTACCAAAGTACTTACGTGTGTAAAGGTGGTTGGTTAAAAGAATAAAGTCATATTGATGTGACTTTATCCTTGTACCTTAACCAATGCATTTAATGATCTTGTCGGTTCATTAAATACATGCAACCATATTTGTACGGCACAAATTCACTGGCACAAATTCACTGGTGAATTTGTTTGCCTATAAATACAAAGTCATATTCTTCGTTAAAATTACTTTTAGCATAAATGTGAATTTGTCTAAATACTCTCGATCTTAAACGGGGATACTTCACAACTTTAAGTATCTCGATCCAAAGAGTTTATTTGGCAAATATAAATCACTTGTAATTCATAGGTTGTTAGGATACTTACTTATTTGTATTATCTTGATTCCGCACAACCTTGTATTTTATATAACATCATAAATAAAATACACTTGAAAATATTACATTGTGTTCCACCTTTACTTTATTGCTTTTAGTCTTGTATTACTTTGTTTATATACTTGCATTTATATTCAAGTAATACTAGTCCGTTCTAGTGATTATTAGACTTGTTGTATTTTACACTTCTGAGTTAACCATCGAGTTTGGCACTTTACAATTGGTATCAGAGCAGAAGGCTAAACATTGCCTAGATCTGCTTCTTTGATGGCCAACTCAGAAAATACGCAAGGAAATTTTAATTTTGGTCCTGATCCTAATGCTAATGCTAATGTTAATGATCAAAATAATCAAAATAATGAACCACCTGTTAACACTAATCCACCACCTCCTCCTCCTACTCCTGCTTCTCCACATGTGCATGTGCACTATTTACTCCGAACATATTTACTCCCAAATCCTTCAAATTCCTTCATTTACTTCATTCTTCATTCAATTCCAATCATAAATCTCTCTCTCATATTTATTTCATCAAATCTTCATCAAAACCCTAAATTCTTCAATTTCATCTTCATATATCTATCATATTCAAATGGCACCAAGACAATCCAATTCACCTAAAAATCTGCTCGCCGCCGAATATGCTCCGGTTGCCAATGTTGTTAAGGCACGCCATATCACCTTAGAGGCAAAGGCCATAAGGATCAATATGAACAATTGGTTGGCTAGACTCACTAGCACCACTCATGCTCCCACCTCTCAAATTGGACGACTGAATGCCTTTTTTCTCAGTTGTCCACTATATGGTGCTCTCACTCGTAATCCAGGTAAAATGTATCATGATTACCTGTGTGAATTTTGGTATTCTGCTGTGTATGTTGAAACCACTAAAACCATCAACTACACATTGCAACAAGGCGCCAGATCGTTCACTCTCACTGTCAATTCTCTCAGAGATGTTCTTCAATTAAATTATTTGGCTGAGAATGAGTTGGCAATTCCTCTCCCTACTTGTATCAATTTCAGGGATGTGTGCAGATTGATGGGGCACACCGAAATATTGGATGAACATGGCCAGTTGTTAAGGAAAGGCACAATCTACATGAGCAAATTGACAGACTCATGGAGATATTTCTTCACTCATTTAGTTGAGTGTTTAGGTGGCAGTTCTGGAGGATTAGATCAGATCAATCAAATGCAGCTCCAGATTGCCTACTGCCTTTGGTTTGGATATAGAGTTGATTTCGCCCAGATCTCCTTTGATGATCTGGTGGACCGTCTGAAGGTGAAAGGTAGAAAACCGCACATTCCATACATTCGTTTTCTTTCACTTGTATTTTTAAGAGCCCTAGGTGTTGAGTATGATTATGAAACAAATCATTTTTCGGTGTGTGAATATCTGAGGGAGTTGAGTTCCCTAAAATCAAGAGCTGGTGAGGTAGATATTCCTCAGACCATGCTTAGTTTCCAAAGGGAAGTAAACGAAATTGAGCAGGAAGTGGCTCCAGGTGGGAACCTAGTTGGTGAAGGACCCACTGGAGTCATCGATGTTGATAATGTGCAACCAGTAAGCCAGGTGGCTCCTGAAGGTCAACAACCAGAAAATGTTGACCCTCCTAGACGACCAAGAACAAATAGACGTCTTATGCGGGCTGGAGTTCAGGTTAATCTAGCAAGAGCAGAATCAACCCATCCTGGTGATGTAATGAATATTGATGGGTCTCTTATTTTTGAGGAAGAAAGTGTTGTTCAGATTGATGAGCAAGAGAATGTTAAGCAGGCAGACATTGTACAAGATACTGAGCAGATTGAGCAGGTGACTGATGAACATGTAGAAAATGTTGCTCAGAATGTTGAGCAGGCTGGTCAATTGGATTTGAATGTAGAAGTTGGTGAACAGGTTGGTGATCAGCCTGGTGATGAAACATTTGTCTGGGATGAGGCTGATTCACCCATGTCAGAAGGTAATATTTTTGATACTGACATGAGTTTTCTGGGTGAAGAAGTAGAAAATGTGGTTTCTTCTGTTGTTGCTTCTGTCACCCAACCACTTACTGAAATGCCACCACCTCCACCGGAATCAAATATTCCACCACCAGAATCTGAAATGCCACCACCACCAGAATCCATTACTACACCACCACCACCACCACCTTCAATTCCACCAAACACTCCATACTTCAATCCACCAACACTTCAAATTTCACAAACTCAACCACCACCACTTGAATCTCCCATTGCCTTATCTGAACAACGTGCGCTGGACTCAACAGTTGTAACATCTGAAGTTTTTACTGAGGAGGTCTGGGCACAAGTACCTCTCATGACCAGATTGACTTCAAATCTTGAACCTCCCAGTGGTCCCTCCTCTTCTTCTTCAGCCGAGGTCCAAGACCTTTTAAATAAGGTGGCGGACCTGGAGAGATCACTCCAGTCTTCATCACAGGTTGTTTCTGACTTCAAATCTTTATTATTGAATAATCTTTCATCAGAAATGAATCTGTTTGCTGGTAATGAGAAGCTGGTGTTCGAGAAGTTGAATGAGCTGGTACTGGCCACCAATAACAATTCTGAAAATTTAAAAGTGGCAGTCCAGGGTTTAGAGGCAAAACTGGTTAGTTCTGTTCAGACTGCAGTGAAAGATGAAGTTGTTCAATCACTGGCAGGACTGACAGATGAAGTTCAGAAGTTGACTACTAGGATAAGTTCTCTGGAGAGTAGGCCAACCCTTGATCAGAATGTTGTTGTTAGTTCAATCAGTGATGAGGTTGCTAAGAAGTTCAGACATGGAATGTTAAAAGAAATTTCTGAAGAGATTTCTGGGTCTGTTCTTAGAACTATTCAAGATGGGTTGCTGCCCCAAGTGGTGAAGATCATAGAAGTTGAAATGCCAAAACACTTGCCTCAAGAAATTGAAATTATTAAGAAGGAAGTGATTGCTTTAAGAAGCACTGTGAATGTCACAACTCCAGTGGCTGGAAGAACGCTTGGTGCTCTAGACAGACATATGCTTGAACAGTTGTGGAATGATCTCAAGTCAAAAACTGGTGATCATTCCAAGGGGGAAAAGTCGTCTGGTGTTCAAGAAGGTTTGATAAAGAAAAAGAAAGAAGTAATTGCCAGTGCAGTTGAAAAGGCATTTGGCACTGTGCAACAAAAACAAGTGACTGGTACTGATGCCAGTGCACAAAAAGCACAGAAGGCACTTGGCACTGAAGCCATTGTGCATGTTGAAGAGGCTGCTGGTACTGATGCCAGTGAGCCCCAATTCGAAGCATTCCCGGATATCATAACTACTCAAGTGTCAGCAAAAAGAAAGAAACATGTGATATTTGGAGATGGAACTGAAACTGCTGAAGGTTCATCAGAATTTCCAACTGCTGATGATGACACCTCGAAGAGACTGGAACAAGAATGCATCATGATAGAAATATTTAAGAAAAATCAAAGAGATAAATTGCTGGCCCACAAAAGGGAGATGGCAAATATGGGAATTTGGATTCGTACAATGCTGGCAGGTTGGGCATACTTATTGATGTGTACAAAAAGATGAAGGATGACCCCAGAGTTCATCAATGTCTGAATGCATTGGATGATGTTCACATTCGCTCCAGGTACTCTGAAGAAGAACAATTGTATGATGCTGTAACTTATGGTGTCAGTGTACCTGAACTAATCAGACAAAGGACGGAGGAACTGGTGAACCTCCAGAAAAGAATAAGAAAGAATGCTGGTGCTCTGGAGATAGAGTACAGGAAGAAGATTAAAGGCTTGCCAAAACTCAATGCCAAACAGCTCAAAGCAATTAAAGATGCAGATCTGGGCACATTCATTCCTTTGGATACTTCACTCAAAATCAATCGTAAAAAATTCCAGTCTGCCGTGGAACAGCAGAGAGTATCCAAGGAAATGAACATATGATCTATATGGCTAAGTAGAAAGCCAAGTATGATGATATGTTGAAATTCAGGGCTGATGCCAGAAGGATCATAGGTGCTGAAATCAAATTAGCTGAACAACATGAAGGCATGACCAAGTTTAATATAAAGTTGACCAGAGAAGGTAACTTTACTGATGAAAGGAAGAATGCAACAGTCCAAGCTTTTGGATGGACTGAACTGAAGGAGATAGGATTAACTTTCAAAGGAAAAACTGATTTGACTCCTGATGTTAAGGCATTTATGAAGAGGATATAAAAGGTTTGGATAAGAATACAACAGATGGAAGTTATTCTGGGTATGAGACCACCAGTTTCTGTTCCATCCTCTCCATCACCAAAGAGAAAGGCTTCTGAAGATGCTCCTGGACAGACGTCGAAAAGAAGGGCCTAACTCTTATATCATTTGCTTGTAATTTGTATTTAAATTCACAAAATTGTAACTTATTTTCTGTTGATGGCTGTAAATATAGTTGCATATTTTGATTCACAAAGTAAATGATCAGATTTAGTCTAGGTTAGTATTAAAAGATGAAACTGGAACACTGATGATCTATAAAGTGTTTTCCAGTAACAATAATTTTTTTTAGACTAAGTCAAAACAAGTGTTTTTCAAGCATACAAAGTTGTATAGATATAAGCTTGAAAAAAACCTTGCATTATTTCTAAACAAATAGGGGGAATTTGTTAGGTCCAGATTTACTGGACTCGCTCCAGACTCGACTATTGGAGCCTTACTGAAGATCTGTCCAGATATGATAATTACTGGACCTACTCCAGACTTGGAATCTGGAGTCCCTCTGAAGATTTGTTCAGAAATAATGGAAGACCAGTGAGCAAATACTTGTACAGGAAATCTGGAGTATTCCAGATTAGCTCACTGGACTTCACCCCAGCCCAGATCTATTCTACTGAAGACGTTCTCACTAAAGTCAAAGACTGAAGTCAGAATAAAGAAGACTGAGAAATGGCGGAGTCCACTGGAAGTCTTACCAGATCTACGACTGGAGGATTGTCAGTGTTCTAGACCTTACAAGTCTGAACACTGATATCAAGGAATTGACTTTTTGCCTTTACACACTTTCCAAAGAACATTCCACTTGTTCTTTACCAAAGTACTTAAGTGTGTAAAGGTGGTTGGTTAAAAGAATAAAGTCATATTGATGTGACTTTATCCTTGTACCTTAACCAATGCATTTAATGATCTTGTCGGTTCATTAAATACATGCAACCATATTTGTACGGCACAAATTCACTGGTGAATTTGTTTGCCTATAAATACAAAGTCATATTCTTCGTTAAAATTACTTTTAGCATAAAGGTGAATTTGTCTAAATACTCTCGATCTTAAACAGGGATACTTCACAACTTTAAGTATCTCGATCCAAAGAGTTTATTTGGCAAATATAGATCACTTGTAATTCATAGGTTGTTAGGATACTTACTTATTTGTATTATCTTGATTCCGCACAACCTTGTATTTTATTTAACATCATAAATAAAATACACTTGAAAATATTACATTGTGTTCCACCTTTACTTTATTGCTTTTAGTCTTGTATTACTTTGTTTATATACTTGCATTTATATTCAAGTAATACTAGTCCATTCTAGTGATTATTAGACTTGTTGTATTTTACACTTCTGAGTTAACCATCGAGTTTGGGACTTTACAATTACATCGCGAGACACTAATCCCTATATATTATAATAAAACTCTATCGAATAAACATATAAAATTGATGCTTTATGACTTAAATATACAGTATTTTAATATGTTGTATTATAAATACCACAACAAAAAAACGTTCTATCAAGGTTAAACCTATAAGACATAAGTGTCAAGTGTCCTACCAAGTTATGTGATGATACGCCTCTCACAAATAAGGGTACTATAACATGATCTTTTATGACTTGAATACAGACTGCCCTATTATGTTATGTTATAATATGACCCAAAGGATCAAGTCTTCTATTACATTACAACATAACGATACTAACTAAACGTCTCATAAAGTATTTTATTAGGACACATATTTTAAGTGTCCTGTTAAATTATATGATAATAGGACCCCAAATACTCGTCTGTCCTATTATATAGTTTTTTAGGACACCCATTTAGTTGCTTATATTATACTATGACCTCAAACATTCATCCGTCCAATTACATAGTTTTTTAGGACACTATTTTAATAGGATCCCAGACAAAGGGTCTTAAAGTGTCATTTTTGTTGTAGTGAATCGACCCGGTGTGTCCTTGAGCTGCATAAAAACTTCACTCATTTGACTTGAATCAATTGTGAAATTTCACCTAACCAACTCGACCCTCTCATTCTGCAGCTCTAACAACTAGGACCTTAAGTTGGGTCTAGATAAACAACGGAAATAAACCAAAACCTTCAAGGTATTGTACTTGTCCCAAACAGGACTTAAACTAAAAAAGTCTTGGCTCTTTTGACTTTTTAAACATCCATATGTTCCTAGTTATAAACAAACAACTGGTTTATATGCATTTGGCGACAAACACAATATGGATAATTACTTGCTAATTTGCCTCTTTTGTTTTTCCCTTTTCAACCAACATTTACACACAAGTTTGCTTGCATTAAGAAATCATGTCAAAAGCCCATTGCTTTGTTTTTTTTAACTGAATTAGAATAGCGGAGTTGATTTTACATAATGTAAATGATCGGATAAACAGTATATATATCTGATATGGATGATTTGGCTACTTGAACAATGACTTCGCCTAGGTTGAAGCTTGAGAAAAGGGTATTCTCTTCTCTTCTTTCAAGGACACTTTCATTTGTTGTGCAAATTCTCTAAACCGATTGTCCGATTCATTATGATGTTCGTACATTCTTTTTGCGAAGGTATCTTCATATATAGAAAAATCTTCAAAGTGACAATGGCGATATGAGCACCTTTTTGTTGACATTATTAAGTACATTTCAAGCATTTTGCCCCTGACATGCATTGTCCAAGTACATATTATTTCCATTTGAAAAATACCTGCATTTTGTTTGTAAACGCCAAGATCGATAATCCAGCATGGAAATCCACAATTTAAAGACAATTATATATGTGCGTTGCTCTCGTTTTCAACTATTTGAGTTTGTATGTAATATCAAATATATTAAAATTATATATGTCATTACGCATATTGAATGATATATATTATATACTAGTATTAATACCCGTACGATGTACGGTATCGTATACAATGAACTTATACCAATACCTATATTACTCAAAATAATCTTCAATAAGCATGTACCATACTTAGACCGATCTTTTAACTTACATCATAAGAGATGAAAACAAATATGAGATGAAAAATATTTTTATTGTTGATCACAAAAATTAAAGGGAAAAGAAAACCAACAATCCATATGTGATTGTCTTTTTGGTCGATTGTATTACACTCTAAATAATATCAATTAGATGTTTATCTTTTATGTATCAAAACCTAAAAAAAAAGCATAAAATTGAGTTTTATGTTGATAGTTGATGGCTTAAGGTGGAAAAAAGAGCTTTGGTGTTTTTACCCATGCTCGATGTTAACGGCAAACAAAAAAAAGGAATTGTATGAAATTTATCGAGTAGTAAAGATAAGTTTAAGAAGGAAACATGTGATATGTTGTATTTGATTTAAGGTACGAAACTTGATAAATATAGATTAACTCAAAATAATAAAATAATATTTAATAAATCAAAAAAGACATGTGTCGATTAAGTAATACGTCACGTGTGGTTCAAAAAATACTACAATCTTGTTTTAGTTTATTGGCAGATGTTCAAATTTAGCATATGAATTTTAATTGAGAGATGAGCCACATAGATAATATGCCTTTAATTTTTAAAAGACTATATTGAAGCCTTGAAGGTGCTAACTGGAAGGGAGAAAACGGTCTTATCTTGAAGGATTGAAACACGAACTTAGACCCACAAGGACGATCTATTTCGATAAGTCCACTAGTTATTATTCATCCTGTGATGGTGGGTTACATTTTGGGCTTTCTATTTGAGCCGAACCAAAGGCCCAAAGACACCCTAAATCTTTGTTATCAGTTAGAATACTTTTTGTTGGGTTTTTGTTTTACTAGGAGCGACAGCAAATTAACATCAAAAATCATTTACCATAATACCATACTTCACTGGTATGTTTATTTTCGGGTTTTTTTTTATGATTAGCTTATGTTAACAATTGCATATTTGTTTGTTGATTTGTATATTAATTTTATATTTTAATCTTGAACAGACGATGGCTTCTTCTCCTTCTTCTTCATCCGCTACGGTACTCCTTTATGTTGTTAAATTTTCACCTTTCTTGAGTTTTTTTCTGTAATATTTTTATTTTAAGAAAGGAAGTAAAAGAAAAGGAAAGTAATTGAAAGGAAGTTGTTATAGATTTTAGTGAATGATTATTTATAGATTTTTTTTATTCTTGAAAAGCTTTTTACAAAAAGAGCTTAAGCTTTGATAAAATTAAAAAGCTTAGTTGCTTAAATGTAAAATTTATTGAATTTTGCGTTGTAACTTTATCTAAATGCAATAAGCTAAAAAGCTATCTAAAATAAGTTGGAGCAGCAAACAAATTTGTTGACAAAAATGCAGTTACCCATTTTATGTTATGTAATTGCAGGACACCCAATTCTTGGTTAGCAGATTGGGGCTGCATACAACCTTGGACACAGTGTGAGTTTATGTATTCTTTTCAATTTTGTTTTTCCTTTTTTGTATTTATTTTTTGAATCTTTACATGTATAATGTGAATGTTAATAGGGACGATTACTTTGATACATTTGGACAAGTTACCGACATAATTGCAATGCATTTTAATGACGCCAACAAAATTTACGCGCGTGCGTGCATCGTCAGCATGTGCCATTTGTGTTCCCAGAAACGGGTATCATTCTATTTAGAATGTGTGAGACCAATCTGCTAGTCAAAATTATTTGTCGTACCTATATATGTATGCAGAATTTCTTCTTAAATCAGATTTGAGTATCTGTTTATTTTGTGTTAAATTTGTTCTTAGACCAAGTTTTGCCGGTTTGGTTTCAGTTCTCGTGTTTATTCTGGCAGGTTTTTCTATATAAGTTTGAGTTCCAATATTGTCAACATTTTGTAGTTCTTAATTTGAGTTTAATTATATGCCTTTGCTTTTTGTAACATATGGAGATCATCAACCAAACCCATGTTATTGATGATTTAAAAGTCCAGGTCAAAGAATACGAAAGCTTTGATCACGGGGATCTTGTGAAAGGCCAGTATATACTCGAGTTAGAAAAGTTAGTCATACCCAAGACAGATGACATTGACTACAATGTAAGTTAACAAAATAATACACACCTTTTGTTTATATCGCTAATCCTATGTGGCATATTGAGTACGTATAGTAGCTTGCTTAGCTCATTCGTTGTTTAAAAAAATAATTAAATAAATATGTGTAATGTATATAAATTTCATGTTTAAAATGTAAATATTACATATTCGAATTTAAACTTGGTTTTTTGTTAATTACCATAGGTTATTACGAGTTTTTAGTTACCATTGAGGTTAGTTAAAAGTGTTTTTAGATTGTGATTCTACCTTGGTTTTAAAAAGCGCGCCTCAGGCGCGCTTAAGCGCTAGGCGCACCTAGGCGCAAGCCTTAGAGCTTTTTGGTACCCAAGGCGCAGGGTGTACAAAAAGCGCTCGCTTTTTGGGCTTTTTTGTGAGCCTAGGCGCTAAAAAGCGTGAGCTTTTTGTACACAAGAGGATTTTTTTAGAAATAAGTAATTTTTTTTTCTTACCTCTTCTTTCTCAACAAGATTGATCTCTTCTTTCTTTTTCCTCAACGAGACCAACAATCTTTTGAGAGTTTCTTTTCAAACACCAAATTTGATCAAAGCCGGACTTAAACGAGTATCTTACTGATGGTGTTTTGGTATTTTATGTGTTATAAATACTATATAAATAATTTATAATTTTTTTCATAAGTGTGCGCCTCGCGTACGAAAAGCTCGCCGCTTTTGCGCTTTGCGCTTCCGAAATGGACCCTATCGCTTTTGTGCGCCTATCGCCTTTTAAAACCAAGGATTCTACTATAATCCGACTTGATTCCTACATTAAAATTAAAGAATATGGTGAGGTTTTCATGTACTACTTAGAGTATTAAAAACAAGATGTTACTTCGGGATAGTTTGTATATTATATAAATTTTCTGTTTTTCTAAAGTTTGGATAATATATATATTTTTATAGACTTGTGTATCGCACGGGTATACTTGTTAAATACTAAAACACTTGTGATACCATCATAGGTGATCCGTCTACTCGAAAAAACCTTTCAAGAAAATGATTACAAGAATATTCAGCTCTTTAAACACAGGGATGGAGATAAATATGTTTTTAGTGGGTAAGACGACTCGTCTTGTTTTTACTTGGTATCTGTATAAAAGATGCCGGGTTTCATAATAGAATCTAACTTAATAAAACGTGTCTTGATGCAGACGAGCCGAAGTAAGCTTTCTTTCTCGACAGGATCTTGTGGCAGCTGAATTGATTGCCAGAAGGGATTTGGCATGCACAACACGTCAAAGGCATGTTCCAAGGGGTTGAGTAATGCTTGTGATGGTGGCTGAATTGGCATTTCAGCTTAATTTCTAACTTGTAGTAGCTTTTACTTAGGACTAATTAATGGAATGTCAAATGCTGTAACCCATCACTTTTTGGGTTGTGAGACCCTTCCCTGTTAGGATACTTAACAGTCGGTTCAAGTTGGGAATTGTCAAGATCAGATCTGGTTTTAGCTGCTTCACTTCAAGGAACTCATGTAGTCATGTAAGTAAATTTTCAATTGGTTCTGGGCCTATTTTAGCTAATTAATGCTAATAATTCGAGTATTCTTCAAGAGCATTTCCTTTAGGTGGTTTTGTTGGGTTTTTTTATAATGATCCTGATAATGATATCCCAATTGGGCAGATGATGATGAATTTTTTTTAATTTTTAAATAGTCCTATTTTGGATAGAATATTTGTTATATTTCAGTAGGTGTGATGGCCAATATAGTTTTTGCACATGTTATTATCTTTGCTCAAGTTGTATATGTTAGATTAGCTGTACGAAAAGCTTTCCATGGTGTGATTGTAGCCGAGGTTTGACCCTTTTCGGCTGCTTCATGAGACGGGTTGCTAGCCGGTGATGTTTTTCTTTTAGTTTATGATGTTGAGTTGCGTAACAGTATCCCAAATTCAGTTTCACATGTTGATGTCATTAAGAAAAATCAATCGAAGGTGTTGTTTAAGGTAGATAGAGTTGGGAAACATTTTGTAGTTAGGTTGGCCCCAAATGTTAAGTCTTGAAGGATAAACCGAAAGATGTTTTAGCAGCTTTTAGTTTCACAGGGCTAGATTTTTGGGGTTTAATGCTTAATGTTGTGGATAGTTTGAAGCAGACTTTCTTAGGTTTTCACAATCTGCAAGCAAGGTTTCTGGTCCTGTTGCTATAATAACTATAGGTGCAGAAGTTGCAAAGTCGAATATTCGGGATTAAATTTGCAGCCAATCTTAATCTTGCGGTGATTAAATTTCTTTCTTTGCCTGCTTTAGATGGGGATTCTTTTGCTTTAATTCCTTTTGAGGTGATAAGGTGGGCGAAAGCTCCTTTTAGAAGTAAAGCGAGAGATAATGTCATCTGGGATTGTTTGCAGTCTTGGTCTTTTTCTTATTATCCGGGACACATTAAATCTCAATTTCGTTATTAATTTGTTGTAATTCGTTCCAAGAATGTATAAACTCTTTCCGCTGCTCGATATGAGTTCAAATCAAATCAGGTACTACTTTGGTCAGCTCTTGTACTATCTGTGTTATATGATTTAATTCCCATGTTCCTTCAATGTGGTTTGTTTTATACATTCCTTGTTATTATAATCTGTTACAATGACGCATATAAATATGACAAGGATCGATCATTAAAATTTTGGGGGCCAAAATTCTGATGAGCTACATATACTCTAATAGGCCGTATATTTTGAACCTTGTAAGTTGTATCCTGTCCATGGAGTGTTATAAGGAGGTGGGATGGTTTGATTGGGTTAGTGTCTTCAGATATACACTGATTGTGGTTAGAGTCTGTCCATGACTCGATGGTAAGTTTGTAAGTTCTGTTATTTTGGTGGAGACAAGAAATTAGTTGGGTTTTTTAATTTGAGTATTCTTTAAAAGTCGATTGGGAAGGATGGAAGTCAATGTCCTTTTATTCACCAAAGTCTTACTTTAGGTGGTTTTGTTGGTTTTCCTGATAGTGATACCCAATTGATGATGAATATTTGTTGAAAAATAGGCGTATTTTAGACAGAAATTTTGTTATTTAAGCTGGTGTAATTACCAATATAGTTTATACATATGCTATTATCTTTGCTCAAATTGTATTTGTTTGATTGTCTGTACAAGAAGCTTTTCAAGCGCAATTGTACCTGAGGTTCGACCCTTTTCGGCTGCTTCCCGAATCCCGACACAGGTTGCTAGCCTGTAATGTTATTCTTTCGGTTAATGATGGTGAGTTGCCTAAAAGTATCCCGGAATTCAGTTTCACAAGTTGTTTTCATTAAGAAAAATCCGAAACCGACGGTGTTCTTTACGGTAGGTAGAGGTGGGAAATCTTTTTTAGTTAAATTTACCCAGGATTAGAATCTTGAAGGTAGTGGTCGAATCGGGTTCACCGAAAGATTTATAGAAGCTTTTAGTTTCACAGGGCTTGAGGTTTAGTGTTTAACTTTTTATCTGGTGGATAGGTTGAAGCATACCGTATTTTTAACTTTTCACATTCTGCAAGCAAGGTTTTTGGTCCTGATTATAGCTGTAGGTGTGGAAGTTGCAAAGTCGAATATCGATAAATTGTATCAATTTGCAGCGTTTTGAATCTTAATCTTGCGGTAATTAATCTTTTTCCTTTGCCTGCTTTAGATGGGGGTTCAATGGCTTTAATTCTTGATGAGAAGACAAGAGGTGGGCGAAAGCTCCCTTTAGAAGCAGAGCAAGGGATAATGTTATCTGAGATCACACTTGTTTTCAGTTTTGGTTTTTTCCTTATTATTGGGGAAACACTAAACCTTGACTCCATTAAGGATTTGTTGCGCTTCATTTCAAGAAGGTATTCAGTTATGTGATTGATTTGGGCGTCTTCATCATCGATAGTACAAACTCCTGCTGCTGCTCGATATAAATCAAATCAGGTACCACTTTGGTCGGCTTTTGTACTATTTGTGTAATATTTAGACAAAATTGTTTCAAGCACCGACAGAACCGGAAGCGCCCCTAAAAATGCTCCTTCATTGTGGTTTGTTTTATACACTCCTTGTTGATAAGCTGAAATTCTTTATACTATCGGTGATATACCTCAACATACTTTAATTCATGTTGATATTACATAACTAAATTCATTAGTTGGGAATGTGTATTGTGCTAAAAATATGTTTGAGAAAGTTTTATCTCGTATACTTAATATGGGATGTGTTTTATTTGAATTGGGTCAAATAAAAAAGATTACCAAAAAAAGGAACAGGTGAACCGAGTTGAAGTCACTAGAAGTCTATTTTGAAGTACATACAACTAGAACCCATTTTGACATGTGACCCTACCAGCTCATCTTGCTATCTTTACTTGAAATGATCTGCCTTCAAATGTATCAAGTAGTATTGTTTTGTCAATTTTTTTTAATCCCGTAAGAGCTCATGTGTTGTTATTTGCCAAATCTTTATCAAATTGTATTATAATGGACCGAACTTGTGGTTTTTCCTCTAAGTTGAGATTTTCCATGCTAGAAGTGTTTGTGTTTGTGTTTAATTTTTTTTGTTTACATTTTTCGTTGGCTATTAGTAGTGTGTTGATTTCCAGGTCCATGGAATAACATCTTCCGAATTTCAACAGCTATTCTTCAAAGAGATATCAGGCTTGAACTCCTTTTTCGAGCTATCCCCGGTTGTGGTAGGTCTATACTCTTTTGGTGTGATTTTTGGTGTGGGGAATCTTTGTTAGCAACACGGTTCCCCTCTTTATTTTCCCTTGAATCGCAAAAATCATGTGCAGTGGCTGACAGAGTTTTAGGCCATAACCGGTATGTGTTTTGTTGGAGGCGACTCCCGTCCAGTCCAACCGAGATTAGGGAACACTCGGACTTACTGTTGATGCTAAGGTCATGCAATCTAGATGGGGGTGCTGACAAATGGGTATGGAATGTCACTGGGGAATAAGAGTTCAGTGTCTCGGGTGTCAAAAAGCAGTTACTAGATTTTGGGCGCTCCGAAACACCCTTCCAGATTACATGGACTAACTGAGTACCATCCAAGGTCATGTTACTAGCTTGGAGGGCTGAGCTTGGCAGGCTCCCCATTGCCGAGTGTCTATGGGAACGCCACATCCCAATTACTTCCATTCTTTGCCCATTCTGCCTCGACCAAAACGAGACTGTGGAACACCTTATGGTCTCCTGTCAACTGGTCCAGGAGGTTTGGTCAGATATCACCCAATGGTGTAAGTTCTCTCCTTTCTTTCCTTTTGGGGTACGAGATCTTTTAGAGGCCTATAAGTTCGTCCAGGGAACTCCTAAATGGCGCAAGCTTCTCTATAGTATTGTACTTACATCGATGTGGTGTATTTGGATGGCCCGAAATAGGTTAGTTTTTGACAATAAGCCTGTCTCCAGATGCAATGTGGTGAGTGATATACAAGCTCTTAGCTATTTATGGATTAAAGCAAGAGCAAGATGGCACTCATTAGATTGGGTCTCCTGGAAGAGATTTGATGTTTCTCACTTCTGTTACTAATCTTAGTTCTTGGTGCTCCTGTATGTTTTTTCTGTATTTTCATGAACCATGGTTTGTAATCTTATTGCTAGCATCCCGCTAGCTAGTGTAATAAAATTGCATTTGTTGGCCTTTCAAAAAAAAAAGTAGTGTGTTGATTTCTTAGGTCTTTGTAATGATTGGTGGCGATTGATGCTAACAGAGCTCGGTACCGAAATCAAAACTACAGTACTGAATTTATCTTAAATGGAAACCATACGGTACCGAAAAGGGATATACAGGTACCGATACCAGTTTCGGTACAGAGATTATTGGTAATATACTTATTTGATATCAAATTTTTAGGCTATAAGAAGTTGTAGGTTACTTTCTGACTAAGATATTCCAACCATATATTGCAACATAGTAATTAATGATTCAGTCCATCTTATGTATGTTTTGTATAGATATTTGATTTTATAGGTGCTATATGTATGTGGAGATATACATGTGAGATCTCAAATGGATGATGATGATGATGGTGAATAAATATGGACTGAATCATTAATTATATAGTTAACGATGATTCACATATATATATATACACCATCTACTAATAAACTAAAACAGTAAACTAAAACAAGATTGTAGCATCATTTAATCGATACATGGCGTAATATTAAAACGACACGTGTATCTTTTAATCTATATCTTGACTTGTAGTTTCCTAATACTAATCAAATTTGTTGTATTATATTTGATAATTCATTATAGAGAAAAACACATTTTTGGTCTCTCAAGTTGACAGGATTTTCAGTTATTGCACTTAAGTGAATTAATTACAAAAAAAACCCTGAAGTTGGTCAATTTTTTCACTTTTTCACTCTGCGACTAACAGCCGTCTATTATGTCCGTTAAGTGAGGGGCAGATTCACCATTTCACCATGATCCCTTCTTCTTCTTCTTCCACACTCAAACACAAACCCAGATTTTCTAAGTATTCACTTCGGAATTATGGGATTTGGTTTTTACAAGCAACACGGTGGCCGGAAAAGTTAAACAATACGCCGGAAAAATTAAATTCGCAATATCTCTTTCTTTTCTTCGATTCAGAACACGAAACCGGTACAAAAAACGTCATAATAGAAGTCCGAACAAACCTAACCAATAGATTTCTGATTTAATGATCGCCGAAAAATTCAAAAACTCGCCGGAAAATTAAAAATGGCGATTACTCGCACGTTTTTTCGAATCATGACCCAAAAAAAGTTGCAATCAACTCAGAATTCAACCGCGCAGAAACCCTAGCTAAAAGAAATCCAATTTACGGTTCGCCGGAAAAACTTGACTTCACCGGAAAAGTGTAACCATCAACAAAAATCAACCGATCGAAAAATTGAAACCATCATTATGATCATAATTCGACCGTGATTAAAACTTGATGAAATTCAAATTGATTTGACGAAAAAAATGACAACGAGATCTATGAAAGAAGTTACGAAAAACTTGATGAATCTGGGTTTGTGTTTGAGTGTGGAAGAAAAAGAAGAAGGGATCATGGTGAAATGATGAATCTGACCCTCACTTAACGGACCTAGTAGACAGTTGTTAGTCGCGGAGTGAAAGTGAAAAAATTGACCAACTTCAGGGTTTTTCCATAAATTTTTTTTTTTTAGAACGGCATTATAATCTACTTCTACTCCTCTAAATTACACTGCTTGGTGAAACCAAGACTCTCAAAAAATCCCTATTAATCCACCCCCACAAATGTGGGAAGGGGGACTCGAACCCAAGTAGATCCCCCAATGTCAAAGACCTTACCAATATGCCACCAACCCCATTGGCAAGGTTTTTCTGTAATATTCACTTAAGGGAAATAACTGAAAATCCTGCTAACTTGAGAGACCAAAAATGTAATTTTCTCTTTAATTATTTACATCATTTTTTATTTACGTTCATAAATACCTTATTTAATTATTGTATATATTCAATTTAGATATATATATATATATATATATATATATATATATATATATATATATATATATATATATATATATATATATATATATATATATATATATATATATATATATATATATATATATATATATATATATATATATATATATATATATATATATATATATATATATATATATATATATATATATATATATATATATATATATATATATATATATATATATATATATATATATATATATATATATATATATATATATATATATATATATATATATATATATATATATATATATATATATATATATATATATATATATATATATATATATATATATATATATATATATATATATATATATATATATATATATATATATATATATATATATATATATATATATATATATATATATATATATATATATATATATATATATATATATATATATATATATATATATATATATATATATATATATATATATATATATATATATATATATATATATATATATATATATATATATATATATATATATATATATATATATATATATATATATATATATATATATATATATATATATATATATATATATATATATATATATATATATATATATATATATATATATATATATATATATATATATATATATATATATATATATATATATATATATATATATATATATATATATATATATATATATATATATATATATATATATATATATATTATAGAATATGATTTTTTTATATTAATAGAAATATATATATATAGATAATATACAGGGAAATGTTATATTAGGAACCCAAAAAATTACAGGAACCTTTAGGAACCTTCTTTAAATTAAAATTATTTACTATATGATTGTTACACGATTAATGCTATTGAAACGACACAACTCGATTTAATAGAAAAATAAGGAATTTTTTTTTTTTAAATATGCATATATGCGGCGCATGCCACATATATGCGGCGCATAAAAGCAGTCCAAAAAGGTCAGAAGATTTCCATGCGAATCAAAAATGCGTCGCATAAATCAAATTTTCCAAATATGCGCCGCATGGACAGTATATGCGGCGCATATCCCTGTCTGACAGAACCAAACTTCATTTTTGACACTTGACTCGAACTTGCAAACTTTTCAAACCCAACCACAAGCTTAATACCAAAATATTTCGGAAATCCAAACGAGTAGTCACACCATTTTAAACACGTTTGAAGTAACCATTTGATCAAACATTTAAATTAAATCAAAACGGGCGACTTACCCAAGTTGTTGACACTTCAAGATAAGCAATTACATTTTGATACAAAAAGACCATGACACAACCGAAACTTTATAGAAGTTACATAGCCAAAATCTCGACAAATACATTTACCAAAACTCGTTATAAAAGACAACGCACAAAATTAGAAATTTCGGCATGACCTATTCGTAAAACCTTCGTCAAAACCTGTTACGGATAATGAGTTTTCAAAATACATTCAATCATGATCAATACATTACTATTACAAAATGACCCATTATAAATACCCAAAGATTCTTTGAATTAACACTTGATACAACAATAATTTTACCAAAACAATCAAATGTACCATGAGCCAATAGTTCAAAGGGGTCACTAAGGGTTCTATCATCAATACCATTTTACCGCGAATAAGAAATGCTTCAAGGTTTACAATTCAACTTCACTCTTTATGTTACTTAGCTTTGTTTCCACATCCGGGACAACCTATAAAAAGGGTAAACAACTAAAAAGTAAGCAAAGCTTAGTGAATAATCTTGCATACGTTTATA
This sequence comes from Erigeron breviscapus, assembly GCA_034093135.1. Classification (NCBI taxonomy): domain Eukaryota; kingdom Viridiplantae; phylum Streptophyta; class Magnoliopsida; order Asterales; family Asteraceae; genus Erigeron; species Erigeron breviscapus. The sequence goes on from CM067167.1 coordinate 81,050,707, forward strand.
CACACGAAGGAAGGCAATGCACAAAGGTCTATTGCATATAGACTATGTGTAACACCCCAAGCCAAGGCTCGAAATATTACGGAAATCATATAGCACAAGGTGGAATTACAATAGAACATGAACTAAATGCAAATAAAGATTCAGTGAATCCATAACAATACGAAACAAGTACCAAAATACATAAGGAGCAAATAACCATCAAAGTTTACAAAAGAACATCCAGAAGATGGCAAATCGATCCTAAGTATAATGCAAAAGAGAAGGTCGATGAATCCTTGATTCATAAGGTCCAATGTCCGGGTTTAACAGCAAGCAAGCAACTAAACTCCACGTCCGGGGGTAACCTGATTACCTGAAAAGTGTACTAAGCATAATCAACACAAGGTTGGTGAGTTCGTAGTAATGGTACATAAGGAACCACCGTCAATAATCACAAGGTACGAATAGAGGCTAGACATGACTTACAGTGAGCCTCTAAGTAACACAATAACGTCCAACAACAAGATTACACAAAGCAAGTAAGTGTGTAATATGAGTGAACAAATGATATAAGTATCAATACAAGTACCGAATGCATAAATAAGCCAACATGCCTATCTTATGCGTGAACTCAAGTCATCATGCAACGATACCCGCCTGTCATCACAATGAACAAGGCTGTATCTCAAAATCATCGAGATATATATGTCTATATACTCGGATGGCATGTCACCAACATCTCATGGATAAGTGTATACATCTATACAGCT
>CM067167.1:81052455-81081845 GCA_034093135.1 Erigeron breviscapus
GTTGGTCATGCTTATGTGTCACACAAGTTGCGCCGTAAAAGGAAAGAAATGAGTACTTTTTCTGAAAAAGTGTTGCAGGGTGGGGTCACTCAAACGTCTCTGCATTTAATGCGGACTTGACCCAGAAATTGTTTTTTAATTGGAAAATCACTTTATATTCCATCTTAAATTCAAATTCCTTTTCATTCTTTCATTTACTTCGTTTTTCATTTACTTCCCAATCATCAATCTCTCTTATTTACTCTCAAATTCCTTAACTCTTCATATTCCTTTCACTTTCATCTTTCGATTCTTAAAATGTCTAAATCATCATCTTCTTCGCAACACAAATCGCTCATAAATTTTGAATATACTCCATCAAATGATGTGAAAACATCTGCCACATGGCCAAAGAATTTCACTCCGTCTCAAATCCGATTTAACATGAGCAATTTCTTGGCTCAATTAAATGTGAAATCCAAAACACTAATGGGAAGAATTGATAATTTTTGGGAGCAATCCCTTTCCATTATGCTCTGACCGCTAATCCTCAGGCATTGTATCATCGATACTTGCTTGAATTCTGGTACACAGCTGTGGTGAGCAAAGATGAACAATCCATCTCCTTCACTCTCAATGAGGGCACCAAGAAGTGTGTTATCACTCTTGAGGGGTTCAGAAATTCCCTTCATCTGAACTACCTCGAACCTTCCCAAGTGTTTGCTAAACGACTCAAAGGAGTCAATTTCAGGGAGGTTCTAGTCGCCACCGGTCATGGCGATATGGAGGATGCTGATGGTAATCTGAAGACCTCCGGACACATATTTATGTCTGGATTTGGCAATTGCTGGAGGTTCTTCTGGACCCAAATTGTGAAAAGTCTTGGTGGCAACCATGGAGGGTTGGACCAACTTTCATTACCCCAAGTTGAGATGGGGTATTATATTTGGAATGGGATACAAGCAGACTTTGCTGAGATTCTCTTTTCTCAGCTTATTACAAAATTAAAAGGAAAGAGAAGTCTGCATATTGCCTTTCCAAGATTTCTAAGCTTATGTTTCATGGATATTCTTGGTGAAGCTTATAATCAAGCTGGACCTGAAGCTTCAGTACCAGAATACAGCAGAGATTTCTCAAAGGCATCCACTGCTGAAAATGAGCCTGAACTATCCACTGCTATGCTTCAGGTATTTAATAAAACTGTTTCAGCCACACTAGCTGGTTCAGAAAGGTCACTAAGTGGGCCACAAAAGAATGTGGGACCCGTTAGTCGACCTAAAGAAAAGTTGCCAATCGTTGAATCTGGTAACGATGCACCTGCTTCTGCAGATGTTGAACCAGAAACTGGTGCGGGTACTAGTGACCCAAACCAGAGCATATCTGACCAGATTGTAAAAGTGATTGCTTTCTGGGATGACGATGAGCTACCTCAGGAGAATCTTGATTCTCTTGCTGATTTTGAGTTTGACGAGGGATTATTGGAGGCGAATCAATCCGATTCTGAGCCAGCCACCATTCTCGCAAACGCCCCTCCTCCTCCCCTAGAAATCCAAACAAGAACAAGATCCTTATGTTCCACCACCTCCTTCTCATCAAATCCATTTTTTCCACCAGGCACTACTCCTGCCTATGTCACCGATCCAACTTTCACTCCATCACTTCAATTTCTTCACCCCCAAATTCACAACATCCCACCGCCTATCAATTATGATGCCCCAATAAAGAAGGACTTGGATTCTGAGACAGAATCTGAGAGTCCAACTGATTTACAAATGAATAATGTACTTAAAGGGCTTGGTAATCTACCATTTGTTGCTCCTGCTTCTGCACAGCCCCCACCTCCTTTAAATGTAGAAGCACAGTTAGAGAAGACTCAAACCGAAGTCCAAAGCCTTATTCTTAGGGTGGAGGATTTAACCAAGTCTCTAACTGCCAATACTAGTTCTGTGGCTGAAATGAAAGGTGCTCAAATGTTTCTTGGAACTGAGTTAACCAAGGTTGCTGGAAACGAAGGACTAGTAGTTGGGAAGCTAAATGAGCTGGTGATGACTTGCAACAAGGTGAGCTCTGCAATCAGAGAAGCCTTCAAGCTAACAAAAAGAGATGTGCAAGCTTCGGTGGTTGCAAACTTGACATCTTGTGTTCAGCTGTTGAAGCAAGATTTTATGGCTGTTGGAAGAGAAGTGCATGAGTTGGTTCAGAAGCCAAGTATAAATGAGAAAGAACTTGGGGCTTCTATAAGTGTTGGTATTTTGGATAACTGAAGTCTGAGCTAACTCAGAATCTAGTTGCTCAGATTTCAGAATCTTTCTGAGAAGGTTGGTGCGGAGGTTAGAATGATGATTGCTGAACTGACCAAAGACACAAATGACAAAGTGGACAAGGCTGTAAATGAAGTAAAAGATTCAGTGTCCAAGCTTGAAGGTTCAGTTCAGAATCAGTCCAAACAGTTAGATGAAATTCTAACTCTTCTGAAGAAAGAAACTGTTATTACTCCTCCTCCCCCTGCTTCTTTCACTGAAGAAGATAGAAAGATGTTGAAGGATGTAAAAGATCAAGAAGCACTGAACCTTAATTCTTCATTCAGATTAAGGGCTCAGTTTGCTACAATGGCAAAGGGTATATGTGATTTCCTAGAACAACAAAGTTGGGAACCACTGAAGGCAATTAAAACTTCAATCGACCTTTATGCTAAAATGCCTTCAGAGATTCCCAAAGGGGGAAGTGTGCCTATTGGTTTGCTGGCTAGTACTCAAGAAATGATTGAAGCAACCAAGAAGCAAACTGAGGTACCATCTGGTAGTGCCTCAGTTCAGGGGGAACAAGTTCAGAAGAAAGACAAAGGCAAAGGCAAGGCTCAAGAAGTAGAAGAACCAAAGAAAAGTTCTAAGGGTTCTGGAATCATTGTTGGTGAGAATGTGGATGAGCATGGTTATCCCTTGCACGATCTTGAGGCTGATAGTAAGAAGTTGGAAGCATTGCAAAAGCAGGTTTCCAATCAATTTATTATGTGGAGGGAAAACAAAGAAAGAGAAAGGGAACAACATCTGAAGATGGGGACCCTTGATCATATAGATGATGCAGCTCTTGGTTTATCATTGGAAAGATACTTGAAAATCAAAAATGATCCAAGAGTGCAAAAGGCTATTGTTGATATGCTTGAGTATGAGTGTGGGATGAACTACTCTCCTCTGGAACAAAAGTTAGAAAGTCTGACCTTTAAGTTGTCCATTGAAGACTTAAAGAAAAATAGAGAAAAAGAAATGGCGATCAAAAGGAAGGAAATTCTAGCCGAAGTCTGAAGGTTGAGAAAGAGTTGCTCAGACCAACCATTAAGCCCAAAGTGACTGGACCAAGATCATCAAGAAAGAATGTTCGTGATGCTGATCTTTCTACCTTCAAACCAATGTCTGATGATGCTATTGAAATTGAAAGAAAATATGAAAGGGATCAATATGAGCATTATATGAAGCATCGATCTCATTCAGCCAAAATAGTTGATATGGAAGTAACAAAAGCTGATGGATTGAAGCTTTTTGACTTGGTTGTTAAAAGAGAAGGAAGGGCAGCTGAAGAATACCATCAGGTTTCAGTGCACGAGTTTGGGATTTCTGAGCATAGGGAGATGATCCAGATTCTGAAGGGGAAGCCTAAATCTGCCTTGATTGGTGCATGGTTAGCAAGAATACAACAAAAGATGCAGGCCAAGGTAGAAATTGAAGGAAGATTGTTTGCAAAGAAGGATCATTCTCCACTGAAGAGAAAACCTACTGAGGCACCTTCTGGTTCAAGGCCTGCCAAGAAGTAGTTTCTTTTCAGTTTATCATGTACCTGTAATATATTTACATTTGTAACAAACATTTCAGTTTGTATATATATGTTGCAAATTGTAACCAATAAGTAGATGGTAAGTTTAAGTTAGAAAACTACAAGTAAAATTCTGAGACATCAATGATCTATAAGATGTACTTAGAAAATTTTTACAACTTAAACAAAAACTTACATTTCAGACTTACAAACATGTATAGATAGAAGTCTGAGATGCATGCACTATTTCAGAACAAATAGGGGGAATTTGTTAGGTCGGAAATCGACCAAGTATAATTTGTTCAGAAATAGCTTGAAGTTTAGTGAAGACGTTGTACAGAATTCTGAGATGTCTCAGAATTCCTTCACTGAAGCTTCACTTCAGTTCAGATCAAGACAAATCTGAAGCATTCATTCTGAAGTCAAAGACTGAAGTATGAAGAAGAGAATCATCTCAGAAGCGAGCAAAGAGAGATTCTACCAGATCGAAGACTGAAGCATCTCAGTATAAAGTATTAACAACACTTTACACTGATTACGAGGAAGACTTTTTACTTACATACCTTTACCCAGTTAATAGATTTATCTATTAATAAAAGGTACAAGGTAAAAGTATAGGTTTGGAACATAGAACTATAAGTCACATCAACTGACTTATATACTCTTCCTAGTATGAGCATGTAAGGAATTAGGTTTAATTCCTTAAATGCTCACAACCACATTTGTACGATCTTGTCCACATCATCATGGACTTGGTCTATAAATACAAAGTCTTCTCACAACTTGCAAAAAGCTTGAAACTTTAGCATTGCAACTTGTGAGATATACTCTAAGTAAACTTACGAGTATTTCCAAGTTATTTAGATCACTTGTTTTTCAGGATTGTTTAGATATTACACTTGGGTGTTTATCTTTGTTCCGCAACAATCCTTGTATTTGTTTATATATCAATAAATCAAATACATTAGAAAGAAAACAACGTGTCTCAATGCTACATACTTGATTATACATATATATATCTTTATATAGTTTCTGCCATTTAGTTCTTGTTATTTACTTTAAGTCAATTGTTTCTTGTTATCCATATCTGGATCGTAAACTTAACTTGTCCATCAAGATTAGTTGTACTTGCCAGTCGGGTTTAGTTAATCATCTATATTTGGGACTCACATTAGGCGTAATGGTTAATGTATAATGGCGCATTGTTTATCATGTGAGTCGCAACAGGTTACGATATATGGCGCATTGTTTATCATGTAAGTCGTAACGGTTTACTGGCGCACTGTTTGACAGGTAAGGCGTAACGGTTTATGTATAATGATATTGTTGTTGAAACGTTGATTGTATTGATTTGTGCTAATGTGAAACCTTTTAGGGTTTCTTTGGACATGATTAGATATTCTAATCCTCTCTTATCGTTAACGGTTGTTATCCCGACATACTTGTTTCCTATTACTTGTCCCTACGAACTCACCAACTTTATGTTGACGCATGTTAGTACACTTTTCAGGTAATCAGGTTAATCAGAGACAAAATGGATGATTATGTGCTTGCATTGCTAAGATTGGACTTGCTTTGGACTTTCTGGATCCGTGATCCTTATTTCCCTTTAACGGGTTATGCTTAGGATCAACTACTATCATTTAAACATTCCATTTAATATTGATTGAGTGTGTATCTTTGATAGATGTTGATTATTGTATACATTTGAGTGAGTTGTGGATTGTTTCAATCCTATGAATGCATATAGTTTGACTCTACATAATTCCATGTCGTGCTGTGCTTTTCTAAGTGATACCCCATGATTCCGCCATGTTGGGGTGTTACAGAATGGTATCAGAGCCATGGTTGTAGAGAGCTAGGTGGATTGACCTAGTCTATAGCCATTGCACCCACATTTCATATTAGCATGCATGGTAGGAAATTTTGTGTGCAACGTGAACTGTATGATGCATAAAAATGGTTTAAACTGAGTTCGTAGGTTACTCATAGAAAAGAATAAAGTTGACTAAGAACTATCGAAATAGAGATTTCTTTAATAAAAATTGGAGTCTTACAACCTTGAGATACACCGGCTCACCCATTTGAACAAACTCTAAGAGAGGTATAAGTCGGAGTGCGCTAGCCTCCAAAAAGGGCGGGTTTTTAATTGCGTCCTTCGCAAACCTTTGCCCTTGCGCTTCTTTGTGCGTTCAAATGGAGCTACCGAGCTCTCTTGTGTTACTAAGACTATAAAATAAATTTTATTAAACATTATGTTATGAAGATTTGCATGAGTCTTCATACATAAACTTTTGATTCACATCAAATGCATTACCCATTTAAAGTTAAGTCATTGCCACAACTTGATGGACGTATATGATAGTGTCGGGATACACCGTGAATTGTGGAATTATTGTGATAAACGTTGATATGTGGAATCTTGGAAGTATACATACCCGGCCAACACTTAGAGAACATATCAGAAACGAGTCTTGACATCCATTCAATATATTAACGGTGTGGAGGGTTAGCCGATGGTACACCCTGTATACAAACACTTTTAATGTGTCGAATGTTGAAGTTAAGATCCGGACTATACTTTACCCACCTTGTTATGACTTGACCCATTTATATTGTGTCGAATAGTTCGTGATTGTATTGTTAATTGTAAATTGTACGATTGATGAAGCCCTAGATTATTGCCATGATAATATTCCCCGTGGAGATAACTATATTCATGCAATGATTTAGAAGGACTTGATGTGAAATTGTGTATTACTTGAAGGTAAATTTTGATATTCGGGTGTGAATTGTGAGACTTAATTTGTTAATCTAATACGTGTGTTCAGGAAAGATGGTTAGACCAAGAAGATCTAACACTAACTATAGGCGTCAAAATGAGCAAGAGGAGCCGATAGTTCAAGAAGAAATTATAGGTGGACGTGGTGGTAGAGGTGGCCGAGGAGGTCGTGGTGGCCGAGGTGGCCGGGGTGGTGCTAATCCCCCGGTAAGAGCCGAGGTCATTACTCAAGCTCTCAATGAGCTTATGCCGGAACTTGTGGCTCGAATCGCGGCGGCCATGGATGGAAATGAACAAGAAGAACCGGAAATTGAAGCAGAAAATGAAAATGAAAATGAAAATGAAAATGAAAATGTGAATGTGAATGGTGATGGGAACGGGGAAAATGTTTTTGTTCAACCAAGAAACAACAATGTTTACCGCCAAGGTTGTATTTTCAAAGATTTCAAGGCTTGTGGAGCTCCGGAATGGAAGGGTGAAGGTGGAGCCACCGGTTGTTTAGAGTGGCTAGAGAAGATTGAATCTGTGATCCCTAGAAGTGGTTGTACTCAGGATCAAAGAGTTTCTCACGCCACCGGTATGTTAGTAGGTGATCCTCTAGAATGATGGAATGTAGAAAAGGATACTTTGGGGATTGACCTCGCAAATTCCATACCTTGGGAAAATTTCAAAGAAATGATCATCTCCAAGTATTGCCCACCCTATGAAATGAGAAATTTGGAAGAAGAATTTACTAAGCTCACCATGAAGGGAGCCGATCATGTGGGGTACACTCGCCGCTTCGGACAACTTTCTAGACTCATTCCTCATCTTGTGAGACCTGAGGCCCAGAAGGTAGAAAAGTATGTGGTTGGCTTACCCCACAAAGTGAGGGTACTTGTTTCTCATCCCACCATGCCATTGACAATCAATGAAGCCATTAACCGAACCGCTAGTGTCACCATGGAGCTGGTGAAGGGTGGTGAAATAGCCAAAAGTGATAACAAGAGAAAAGATACGCCCGAGTCGAGTGGCACCAAGAAAGATGATAGGCGCAATAATAAGCGCCATGGTCGTGGTGGAAAGGTATATGCGGTGGTTGAACCGAGAGTTGAGCCACAAAAGGGTGGTTATACTGGAACAAGTCCTTTATGCCCTAGGTGTAACCGTCATCATCGAACTAATGTGAGATGTGATGCTTGCTTTATTTGTAACAATCAGGGTCACACCTCAAGATTTTGTCCTACCCGTCGAACTGCTCCATTAAATGTTGCTCCACTAAATGCTAGATACCCCCAAATGGCCCGGGGCAGTTGTTATGAATGTGGTAGCCAAGACCACTATCGTAACCGATGCCCAAATCTCATCGGCTAACAAGTTCAAGTGACCGTGCATCCGAATCAATTGCAAATTGCTGGTCCAAATCAAAACCGAGGAAATCAAGGTCAACAACAGCAAGCTCCTCAACAACAACTCGTTCCCCGTGAAAGAGCTTTTGCCGTGAATGCGGCCGAGGCTCGTGTTGATCCAAACGTGGTAGCAGGTACTTTTCTTCTCAATCACCAATATGCTACCGTGTTATTTGATTCCGGGGCCGATTATAGCCTCATTTTCAATGATTTCATTCCGTTGATCGATGCAAGTCTTAGCCCATTGTCTTATTACTTTGAACTTGAAATGGTAAATGGTGGATTGTCTAGAATTAGTCAAGTTGTTCGTGATTGTGTGTTAGAATTATGTGACTACCCGTTTTACATAGACTTAATGCCTTTTGATATCGGTAGTTTTGACGTGATCGTGGGTATGGATTGGTTGTCGGCTATGAACACGGTAATAGATTGTGGTAGTAGGGTGGTGAGAATACCTTTAGAAAATGGAGAAGAATTAGTGGTTCAAGGTGAGGCAATCGAGCCATGGGAAGGGAAAGTATATAATGTAAACGTTACTAAGGTCGAATTGAAGACCGTGCCCGTAGTTAAAGATTTTGCGGACGTATTCCCAGATGACCTCCCGGGTTTACCTCCATCTCGTGAACTTGACTTCCGTATTGAACTTATTCCTAACGCTTCTCCTGTGGCCAAAGCACCTTATCGCTTAGCCATGACCGAATTACAAGAGTTGGCCGCCCAACTCAAAGAGCTTCAAGACAAGGGTTTCATTCGCCCTAGTCAATCGCCTTGGGGCGCACCAGTTTTGTTCGTTAAAAAGAAAGATGGCACATTCCGAATGTGTATCGATTATAGAGAATTGAACAAACTAACGGTAAAGAATCGTTATCCTCTTCCTAGGATTGACGATTTATTCGACCAACTCCAAGGTGCTCGTTTCTTTTCCAAAATTGATTTGAGGTCAGGTTATCATCAATTGAGGGTTCATGAAGACGACATTCCAAAAACCGCCTTTCGAATGAGATATGGACATTTTGAATTTACGGTGATGCCTTTTGGGTTGACTAATGCACCAGCAGTGTTCATGGATTTGATGAACCGAGTGTGTCAACCCTACTTGGACCAATTTGTCATTGTTTTCATCGATGACATTCTTATCTATTCTAAGACAAAAGAAGATCATTTGGAACATTTGAAACAAGTCTTATAGTTACTCCGGAAAGAAAAGCTTTATGCCAAGTTCTCCAAATGTGAATTTTGGCTTGAAGAGGTCCACTTTCTTGGTCACGTAGTGAGCAAAGAAAGAATTCATGTGGACCCAAGTAAAGTTGAAGCAGTAAAGAACTGGAGACGACCCGAAACACCGACCGAAATTCGCCAATTTCTTGGTTTGGTGGGTTACTATAGACGATTTATTGAAGGCTTTTCAAAAATCGCCCAACCTTTGACTCTGTTGACTCAACGGGAAAGAAGGTTTGATTGGGGTGAAAAGCAAGAACAAGCATTCCAATTGTTGAAAGACAAATTGTGTGATGCACCCATCTTGAGCTTGCCCAATGGAGCCGATGATTTTGTTGTATATTGTGATGCGTCCGGGCAAGGATTGGGTTGTGTCTTAATGCAACGGGATAAGGTGATAGCATATGCATCCAGACAATTGAAGGTGCATGAGAAGAATTATCCGACTCATGACTTAGAATTGGGAGCAGTGGTATTTGCTTTGAAATGTTGGAGGCATTACTTGTATGGCACCAAGAGCGTGATCTATACCGATCACAAAAGCCTTCAACATATGTTCAATCAAAGCGATCTGAACATGAGGCAAAGAAGATGGCTTGAACTGTTAAGTGATTATGATTGTGTTATCCGGTATCACCCGGGTAAAGCAAATGTAGTAGCCGATGCCTTAAGTCGAAAAGAACGTATAAAACCAAGAAGAGTTAAAGCCATGAGCTTTACCGTGTTAAGGAGTGTTCGTGAGTCCATTATTGAAGCACAAGAATTGGCAACTAGACCGGAAAACTTCATCAATGAAACCTTAAACGGTCTAGAAGAACAATTTGATAGAAAGAATGACAATGGCTTGTATTTCGTTGATCGATTATGGATTCCCGTTCTTGGAGGATGGCGGTTGAAATTGATGGATGAAGCTCATAAGTCAGCCTACTCGGTTCACCCGGGTTCTGATAAAATGTACTTTGGATTGAGAGATTTGTATTGGTGGCGGGAATGAAGAATGACATTGCAAAATATGTTAGTGAATGCCTCACTTGTTTGCAAGTGAAAGCCGACCACAAGAAACCACCAGGTTTACTAGTCCAACCAGTAACACCGGTGTGGAAATGGGAAGAAATTGCTATGGACTTCATCACGAAGTTACCTAGGACGAGTAGTGGTCGGGACACTATTTGGGTGATAATTGACCGGTTGACTAAGTCGGCTCACTTCTTAGCCATCCAGGAGGACGATAAATTTGACACCATGGCACGTTTGTACATCAAAGAGGTGATATCCAAGCATGGAGTGCCGATTCCGTGATATCCGATCGGGATGCCCGATTTACTTCAAAATTTTGGAAGGCGTTCCAGAAATCTATGGGTACTCGTCTCGGCATGAGTACGGCGTTCCACCCACAAACTGATGGTCAAAGTGAAAGAACGATCCAAACATTGGAAGACATGTTAAGAGCTTGTGCTATTGATTTTGGTGGTAATTGGGATGTGCATCTTCCTTTGGTTGAATTCTCCTACAATAATAGCTATCATGCTAGCATTGGAATGGCCCCATTTAGAGCATTATATGGGAGAGATTGTAGGTCACCGCTAGCTTGGGCAGAAGTTGGTGAAAGCCAACTCGTTGGGCCCGAAATTGTTATTGAAACGACGAAAGTGATCTCACAAATCAAAGAAAAGTTAAGAGTGGCCCGAGAACGACAATTAAAATATGCTAATGTTAGACGACGACCCCTCGAATTTGAAATTGGTGATTATGTTTTATTGAAAGTATCCCCGTGGAAAGGTGTGGTTCGTTTTGTGAAACGTGGCAAGTTGGGGCCACGGTACATTGGCCTGTTCAAGATCTTGGAGCGTATTGGTCCGGTAGCTTATCGATTAGAACTTCCTCAAAATTTGAGTGGAGTTCATAATGTTTTCCATGTTTGTAATCTTAGGAAGTGTTTGACCGATCCAACACTTCACGTACCCCTCGAAGAAATCCGTGTTGATAAAACGTTGAAGTTTGTGGAAGAACCAATAGAAATTCTAGATCGACAAACTAGAAAACTAAAGAATACCCGATATACGATTGTCAAAGTGAGATGGCAAGCTAGACGTGGACCCGAGTTTACTTGGGAACGCGAGGACCACAAGAAGTCTAAATACCCACACTTGTTTAGTAATTAGTGTTTGTTGAATTTCGGGACGAAATTCTTTAACGGGGGAAGAATGTAACATTCATGATTTTTACCGTTTGATCTTCTTTTCTTTATTCACTCGTGTAACATTCATGATTTTTACCGTTTGACTGTGCATGTAATTTGATTAACTATTTCAATAAACGGAAATTTGGATATAATTGTGTACATTTATCTGTAAATTGGGCCAATTATAATGTCATATTTGAACTTCTAGAATTAGGGCCATATTAGCAGACTATGAAATTGGCCCAGTACATGTTATGGAAATTATATGATAGATGATAATTGAGTAACTGTGGTAACAGGAAAAACGTATATACGAAACCTTAAGTATAATGTACGGTTCCAACAGTGTCGGTGGAACAGTGTCGGTGGAACAGTGTCGGTGGCTAGATGATAATTCCATTAATAGGACAAAAACCGACAAAACCTTTATATTATATGAAATGATTTATCCATATTATGGATTTATAATAATTTATAAAAGTTGTACGCTCGTGAGTATTTTTGTTTGTGTTATTAATTTCGGAATCAATTAACTAGCTAGATATATTGTACATACTAGTAAAATAAATATGCAATTGTGTACTTGAATTAGATAACTAATAAATATATAAATACATGTAATTGATTTATAACCACATAGATAAAAGTAATTATACTTATATAAACTAGTTACTACACTTAATTACACAAATAATAATCAAGAATCAAAGTTTAGAGTCAACCAAAGTCAATTAGTCAAGTCAAGCTTGTGTTCTTGACATAAACCCCACACAAACTAACCAAGACTTGGATTATAGCTTGTAATCATGCAATGAACATGTTCCTACTGAATTCTAGTTTGTTTTAAGGCCAAAGTTTCAGCCATTACACTCAAGGATGAGTTGTAAACACATGATGAACACCTCATGGTCAAGGTGTGTGTTCTTGGCACTTAGTTGCAACTCTTGGACTATATAAGCAAGCATTTGATGATCATTATATCATCCATCTCTGCTCTTTCCTCTCTATCTCACATTCATAACACAAAACAATCAAGTTCATAAAGTCTTGGGTTCATCACTTGAAGTTTCAAGTTGAATTTAAGGACTCTATAGGACTGAAATTTCAGTCATCTTGCAAACATCATAGAAGATTCATCTGAACGAATTAGGAGACGAATCTTATATTTTTGGAAAGCTCCAAGTGTCAGTAAAATTTGATAAGAATGAAGTTTCTTCTGGTTTTGCTCAGAAGAGTGCCAAAAACGACGATTTTCAGAACTGGTCTGATTTCTGACGAGGCTACAGGTTTGTTTTTGTAAAAATCATAACTCTTTCATTAAAGCTCTTCAAGAGCCAAACCTTACATTTTTGAAAAGTCCATTGAGTGCCAACAAATGTCTAGAACTGAGTTTTGTTGTATCTAGTCTTCTTGACTTCCCAAAGTCGTTGTCTAGTAGATGGCGCAAAGCTGGGAACATGCTGAAATTTCCCTATTTGCACTTAGGCTTTGTGGTAGCTTATAAGTTGATCTTATACTTGTTCTAGGTACCGGGAGTACATTTTGAGCATAGTAAAGTACTTGTACTAGTACTTGGAATTGCTTTACTTCCAGGTGAGTTTCGTAAACCCTCCCTACTCAATTGAGATTCGGGCTGAAAAGTGTACATGCTTGTTGATTGATTGTTTGTTTAATGTATTGACTTGTTGCTCGGTTAACTTTGACTCGTTATGAATACTTGTTGTGCTTTAGATAGTTGTACATACATGGAAGATAATTATACTTTTTATGAATAGTAGATGTGGTGGGAAGCTGCGGGTGACCCTATATATAAGCATCGATGATTCCTTTAAAGTAGAATTATAAGAAGTGTATGTGCATCGTATTTGTTGGTTGATTCACTTGTTATGATATGGACCGAGATGTCAATTTGCTTAATTGTTGATTGTTGATGTGAATGTTAATGATGATTGTCGCTTTGATAACCATGTAAGTGGTTTATCATGTTAAGCGTATTGATTAATGATGAATGTCGCTTTGATAACCATGTAAGTGGTTTATCATGTTAGGCGTATTGGTGAATGATGAATGTCGCTTTGATTATCATGTAAATGATATATCATGTTAGGCGTATTGGTTAATGATGATTGTCGCTTTGATAACCATGTAAGTGGTTTATCATGTTAGGCGTAATGGTTAATGTATAATGGCGCATTGTTTATCATGTGAGTCGCAACGGGTTACGATATATGGCGCATTGTTTATCATGTAAGTCATAATGGTTTACTGGCGCACTGTTTGACAGGTAAGGCGTAACGGTTTATGTATAATGATATTGTTGTTGAAACGTTGATTGTATTGATTTGTGCTAATGTGAAACCTTTTAGGGTTTCTTTGGACATGATTAGATATTCTAATCCTCGCTTATCGTTAACGGTTGTTATCCCGACATACTTGTTTCCTATTACTTGTCCCTACGAACTCACCAACTTTATGTTGACGCATGTTAGTACACTTTTCAGGTAATCAGGTTAATCAGAGACAAAATGGATGATTATGTGCTTGCATTGCTAAGATTGGACTTGCTTTGGACTTTCTGGATCCGTGATCCTTATTTCCCTTTAACGGGTTATGCTTAGGATCAACTACTATCATTTAACATTTCCATTTAATATTGATTGAGTGTGTATCTTTGATAGATGTTGATTATTGTATACATTTGAGTGAGTTTGTGGATTGTTTCAATCCTATGAATGCATATAGTTTGACTCTACATAATTTCCATGTCGTGTTGTGCTTTTCTAAGTGATACCCCATGATTCTGCCATGTTGGGGTGTTACACATAACAAGTACCTCGGGACATCGGGGAATTTTGAGCATTGATCAGAATGGCATTCAGAGAAAGGCACGACGATTTATGGGATACGTTTTGATATTTAACCCAACTCGATTCTCTCACGTCCTTCACGATTACCATGGCCTCCACTACCACCTCTACTTCTTTGATTCCCTTGATCAACCGGTTTCTCTTACTCGTCTTGGCGCCTATAATTCATGTTAGCTCTCCATGATCTATCCATCTTTCATCGAACACACATGTTGGATTCCCAAGTTAATCCTCACAATTCACACGCGAGTTAACCAGAATAAGTCATCACAAAACATGCATTTCCTATCTAGGGTTTTCCCTAGACCGTCTATCAGGCATATCTCTACAGGGATTTTATCATGGCAATAAACTATGTTATCAGCATCTTATTCGCATTCTAACTAATCATACAATTCCAATTCAACCACAACCGAATTATTCAAATCAACATTCAAGTTCAAATATAACGAGGCGAAGCATCATCGTTTTCATTCGATTCTAAATCAATCCACGATTTCAAACCATTGCATACAAATATATAAAGGGGTCAAGTCACTAACAAGGCGGGTAAAACATAGTCCGAATCTTAACATCAACATTCAATAGATTAAAGGTGTATGTATACAGGGTGTACCAGCGGCTAACCCTCCACACCGTTAATATATTGAATGGATGTCGGGATTCGGTTCCGTTATGCTCTCTAAGTATTGGTCGGGTATGTATACAGGGTGTACCAGCGGCTAACCCTCCACCTAACCAACAC
Organism: Erigeron breviscapus; assembly: GCA_034093135.1. NCBI lineage: Eukaryota > Viridiplantae > Streptophyta > Magnoliopsida > Asterales > Asteraceae > Erigeron > Erigeron breviscapus. The sequence goes on from CM067167.1 coordinate 81,067,424, forward strand.
TCATTAAACATACCGGGTTACCTACTATACTTCATCCACAATGCGCAATCCATGAGGTCATTAGCTTTATATGACATAGGATAACCATAGATTTGTTGATCAGGCGCCTCTAGGGTTACCGAGTGTCATACTCCGTTAATGCCATCATTTCACTTTGCTAGGGTTAAACAATAAAACTATAAGGATATACGTTAACGTTCATTCGGCAAGTCACGATGTATCCCGACACTAACACATACGTCAATCAAATCATCACATATCAATCAAGTCATCAAGTCATGAAAAACCCTACGAACTCCGTTTAAACAAGTTTTATGCATCATACAATTCACGTTGCACATAAAATTTCCTATCATGCATGCTAATATGAAATGTGGGTGCAATGGCTATAGGCTAGGTCGATCCACCTAATTCTCTACAACCACGGCTCTGATACCATTCTGTAACACCTCAACAAGGCGGAAACATGAGGGTTACACTAATAGCACAGCACGACATGGAAATTATGTAGAGTATATCTAAATGCATAAAAAGGATCAAGTAATCCATACGAACTATTCAGTAATGCGAGTAACTGGATCACACATAAGCATAACCCCTAATCGGGAAATGAATCACGGATCCAAGAAGTCCAAGTCCAAGTCTAGCATAAATAAGCAATCAATCATCCAATACGCCTTTGAGCTAACCTGTCACCTGAAAAGTGTACTAACACGCGTCAACATAAAGTTGGTGAGTTCGTAGGGACAAGTAATAGGAAACAAGTGTGTCGGGATATCAACCGTTAACGATATACGGGGATTAGAATACCTAATCACGTTCCAAGGAAACCCTAAAAGGGATCACGTTAGCACAATATCAATACGATCAACGTTTAACAACAACGATTCATATAACGATTAATAACGTTCAATAACGTGGGCTCAATAACCCGTAACGTGAGTATAAAAATACCCATAACGTGGATATAGAGATACCCATAACGTGGATATAGATAATATATACATATATATATTCATTAATCCATATATATATATATATATATATATATATATATATATATATATGTATATATATATATATATATATATATATATATATATATATATATATATATATATATATATATATATATATATATATATATATATATATATATATATATATATATATATATATATATATATATATATATATATATATATATATATATATATATATATATATATATATATATATATATATATATATATATATATATATATATATATATATATATATATATATATATATATATATATATATATATATATATATATATATATATATATATATATATATATATATATATATATATATATATATATATATATATATATATATATATATATATATATATATATATATATATATATATATATATATATATATATATATATATATATATATATATATATATATATATATATATATATATATATATATATATATATATATATATATATATATATATATATATATATATATATATATATATATATATATATATATATATATATATATATATATATATATATATATATATATATATATATATATATATATATATATATATATATATATATATATATATATATATATATATATATATATATATATATATATATATATATATATATATATATATATATATATATATATATATATATATATATATATATATATATATATATATATATATATATATATATATATATATATATATATATATATATATATATATATATATATATATATATATATATATATATATATATATATATATATATATATATATATATATATATATATATATATATATATATATATATATATATATATATATATATATATATATATATATATATATATATATATATATATATATATATATATATATATATATATATATATATATATATATATATATATATATATATATATATATATATATATATATATATATATATATATATATATATATATATATATATATATATATATATATATATATATATATATATATATATATATATATATATATATATATATATATATATATATATATATATATATATATATATATATATATATATATATATATATATATATATATATATATATATATATATATATATATATATATATATATATATATATATATATATATATATATATATATATATATATATATATATATATATATATATATATATATATATATATATATATATATATATAGAGATCCCATAACGTGGATATAGAGATATAACGTGGATATATAGAGATACCCATAACGTGGATATAGAGATACCCATAACGTGGATATAGAGATACCCATAACGTGGATATAGAGATACCCATAACGTGGATATAGAGATACCCATAACGTGGATATAGAGATACCCATAACGTGGATATAGAGATACCCATAACGTGGATATAGAGATACCCATAACGTGGATATAGAGATACCCATAACGTGGATATAGAGATACCCATAACGTGGATATAGAGATACCCATAACGTGGATCGTGGATATAGAGATACCCATAACGTGGATATAGAGATACCCATAACGTGGATATAGAGATACCCATAACGTGGATTCAATAATCCGTAACGTGAGTATAAAAATACCCATAACGTGGATATAGAGATACCCATAACGTGGATATAGAGATACCCATAACGTGGATTTAACAATCCATAACGTGAGTATAAAGATACTCATAACGTGGATATAGAGATACCCATAACGTGGATATAGAGATACCCATAACGTGGATTCAACAATCCATAACGTGAGTTTAACAACCCATAACGTCAATAACGGGGCGACTTACATATATTTCAAATGCGTCATATCACGGGGCGACTTACATATATTTCAAATGCGTCATATCACGTCATCAAACCATCAATCCAACCAAAACTATACGTACATACACTTAGGAGGATTTTACTTTCAACGAGTCCTAGATGCTTATATATAGGGTCACCCGCAGCCTTCCCACCACATCTAAAACCCTTTGAAGGCATAACCGACTTCCATGTATGTACGACTACCCTAAATAATCACAATATCACAACATGTAATCATAAACGAAAGCATAGTTAATCGAGCAACAAGTCATTACGTCAATTGAACAATCAATCAATCGATTAAGCAACAATCCAACAAGCATGTACACTTTTCAGCCCGAATCTCAATTGAGTAGGGAGGGTTTACGAAACTCACCTTTGCCTTGTATCGTCAAGTTATAATCGAAATATAAGTATTCAACGAGCTTTAAATGTCCCGAAATCTTCAAGTTTCACGACCTACGTTCACGTTTATATAACTTGCGTATTAATATAAATGTGTTTATTTATGTATACATTCACCTATATACAATGTGCATATATAGACATATGTAAGTATATATATATATATACGTATATTAGGTTAACGTTTTCCGTTACAAATAAATTTAGGGTTTCTCGACTTCCATGTTAACGTGAGTATTTTATATGTATATAAACTCTTCTTATATTGACACGAGGCTTCGTTTAGCATTCGACTTTGGACACATAAGACAACCGGAAATGGGCTCCACAGAAGCTGGGGTCGACCCAAATGGAAGCCCAAACAGAAACTACAAGAGATGGGCCCAAACTCTGGAAGGCTAAATAAAATAAATAAGAAAAAGAAAGCAAACGTAATTATATATATACTTATGTGTATATCTGCACAAAGCTTTCTATAAGACAATACCCTGCTTAGGGTTTTCCCCACGCCACCCCACAGATCACGACTCCAACAGGGCCAAAAAGGACCCCACATGAGACCAGATTCAAAGTAAGAGGAACAAAGAAGATGGCAACAATTCTGGAAAAAAGAGAGTTCCTCACCACCGTAAGCTACGGTGGTGGGTGGCGTCTGTTACGGTGGCTGAGAAGGTAAGGGGCGTAGGTTACGGAGGATTGGGGTGTAAGGTGCGGTGGAGAGGTCTGGTCAGGCGTAAGCTACGGTTGAACCCGGCGTAACCTACGGTGGCTTGGATAAGCGACTTTTGGCGTCTGGTTCTTGATTTTGTGGCGTAAACAGAAGGTGGGGGGCGTAAGGTCCAAATCAAGGAAGGAGATAGGCGTAACCTACGCCCATAAGGGCGTAACTTACGGTGGTCAGAAGACAGGGATGAATCTGGGCAGTTTCTGGGCAGGAAAAACAAGATGGAGCAGTTTGACTTTTAGGTCAAACTTTGACCTACGAACCACAACCCTAATTCGAGCTATGAAATTCGATTCGGGGCAAATTAAAGCTTGTTTTTGTGAATTGGTAACGTAATAGATGCAAACAAATTCAGTTCTCTGCCCAATTCGATCGAAATCATCAAATTTTGTGATTTAAGTTATTTCACCTAAATTAAAAGTGTAAGAACCCTAATTTTCGTTTTTGAAGGAATTAGCCTGAAATTTTACCAAGTGTTGGTTTCAAAAGTTCAAAAACATGTTCAAGAACATAACTCGTCTAATAGTTTGATCCATAATATGTGAAATTCCAAAAATGTAGTTTTTGACCCATTTCATAAATAAAAACCCTAGTTTTCGATTTAATCATGATTTAACCCGAAATTTGGCTAAGAATCGTTTATGTTAGGCTAGGAACAAGTTTTAAAACATAACTCCATCAAGAATTTGAACTCATTTCGACAATCAAACATAAAACCCGGTTTTTGACCCATTAGTTCATTAAAAACCCTAATTTCGACCCAAGAACGATTTTGACTACAATTTGACCCAAGATTGTTTATATATATTTAGAATTGAGTTTATAAACATGAAATGATTAATTTAAGACAAGATTAACTTACCAAATCTTCCACTAGAAGTCCAAACCCGAATTTAAGCTATAAAACAAGATATCTTGCACTTGACTTTTGATCATTGGATATGATGATTAGATAATGATAATGATAATGATTCTAGTAATTATTGTTAGAAACCCCAATTAATGAAGACAAGAATTTAGTGAGAGAGATAGAGTTGTCTTGCATTCAATTAGAAGGAGAAAGAAAGAGATAGAATGAGTGGATGAGGAAATGGAAGAGAGGGGGGGGGGTTAGGTCAAGTGTGGTGGTTCATGGGTCATGGGTCGACCCATGGATCACCCGATTACATCTCTAATTTAATTAAACGTCTCATTACGTCACAAAATCGATTAATAAATTAGTTAGTCATTTAGTACGTTCAAGTCAACGGGTCGAAATAAATAAATCACGATTAATTTACGTTTTTAATAAGTCAAACGAGTCAAAAATTACAAATGTTATAGCTTGTGATGAAAGTTATAAGTTGTAACATATATGGCCAGTTATATATATACTTCTATGTAATGTATATAACAATATATACAATCCAACTTTAGTTGCCTACCAGAAAGAATAATGAGGATTCGTTTGTTAACTATTGCTACCCACGTTTTCAATATAATCTAGTAGTTGACTTCGGTGCTCACCTTTTGGTGTAATAGTTTATGTCATTATTATTATTTCTAATTATAATTATGTCTATAAGTTAGAGGATTTTTCATTTACATTTTTATCAAATTTATATGTTAGTGACCAAGTTTCGTTGAGACGACTTGGTTGTTAACGTCGGTCCTTAATGACGCTAAGCGAACTTCAAGTCAACATTAACTATGTTTGACTAAGTATATTCATTCCTATTTTGTATGTCAAAAATGAACGGGAATGAAGAAAGAGAACTGCTCAACCAAACAGTCACATGTTTGACTTCCACAAGAAGACAACTAATCACGTGACTGTTTCATATCAATTTAAAGATTGAATAGATTATTGTGTAATAACTGTACACAATTTCTCTTTCACCAAAATTGGCTAAGAAATAAGTGAACAAATCAAAAGCATCAAATGTCAATTGTATTTAAGTTGACAACTACTTTCACTTCAACATCTAAAACCTCGAAGACGGTTGCAAGTGTATCTACAAAGGTAACAAATGGTGAAGACCAAAGCTTTTGTCCGTAGATCTAAGTGTGTGATTCCATGATCTATTACGATATATGGAGTCATAGGTAATAGTTGAAGTTTTTCCTTCACTCGTGTTTTGAAAAGATTTATAGAATCACGAGATCAATCAATCTAAATTGATTGATAATATACAAGATCTAAAGAAATTATACAATTATTATTATTAATAGATGAATTATTCTTACAGAAGTTTTATGAATTCAATATCTAAATCATCAAAGATGATGAACAAATTACAAAGATAACGAATACAGAAATATTAATATATAGACAGAAATAGCAGAAAAAATAGAGAGGAATATGATGTTGAGATAATAATCATTCAAGGGGTTATTAATCTCCTCATGACAAATAACCCAGAAATATACAGCTTATTATTTTGAAGATACATTACAGTCCTCCAAGTATCAACTGTCTTTAATATTAGTCCCTCCTTGACCATTTAACTCCAGTCTTCATCCTTTACAACTTTCTTCAATTATATGCTTGTCATCCCTCATTGACTTGAACATTACTAATAAACCACCAACAGATAAAGATAATATGAGCAAGCAATTGTTCACTTGTTAGTACTACAAACTTGCACTCCCTTATAGTTCCATCAACTAATGCCAACTCTGTATTTATTTATTTATCACCAAATAACAAAAAACAGCACCATCTGATTCCAACCCTGTAACAACTAACCATAAGAAAGCGAACAGGGAATCAGGATCAAAAGTCTCATTACAAATCAGTACGACAATATCCAGAAATTACTGTTATCCAGAATAAATAACAATCAAACTATTATTACAATATATGAAGACAAGAAAATCTGGACAATCAAGATAATAGCCAGATAGAAGCAAGAATATGAGCATATGAATGAGAGAAATAAGAAATAATAGAGATGAGTTTTCAAAGACAAGATAAGAGGGGGAAAAAATCAGAAGAAGACTTAAGGATTTGAGAATTTTCACGATTTGAAACAAACATTATAATCACTTGTTATAAAAAAAAACGTTTTTCTTTTGTGTTGTGTTTTTTTTCTTTTTGACAAAAAACCTTTTCAAAGAAAATTACAGAAGAACTCACACCCCTTCCACTTTCTTACAAACATAGAAAGCTCAATATACCCGAATTCCCCCCTTCAATCTTGTAGTTAGATATCTTAGAGAGAAAAATATATGTACGAAATAAATTTGTACAAAAAAACGTATTTAACAAGAAGATTGAATAGACGGAATAAAACAGAAATGTACCAAAATAGTTAAGAATATAGAAAACTTCCCTGAGCACAATCAGTCTAGATTGTGTAAGAATAGCATGCAGAAACAACTCAACATGTGATAAACATCATCATAAAAGAATACCTTCCAACCAAGAATAAAACACAATAATAGTATAAAAGAAATTTCTAGAACATCATCAAACATATCATCACAAGATATAATCATAAGAAACGTCTGGAACAACACCATCAGACACATATCAATCAACCACACGGGTGAGGAATATAAAGACTAATCCAACTTAATCAAAAACTTTTACAACTTCACAAGTAAAAGCAAACAGCTATAACCATGCAAAGAACATAAAGACTAATTTGAGTTTAACTGGAAACTTTTATGACCTCAACACAAAAAATAGGGACAATAATATCCCAAATCAAACATCCAAGTATTGAACACCTTGCAAACATGACGCAAAGATAAACAAGAATCGGTTTTATATAAGGAAAAAACCATCTTACTGAAATGCGAACTTTGTATCCACACCCAAATAAAGAAAAAAACCCCAATCATAGCCTGTACCAAATTGGACTACAGTCTCATGGTCAACAATATAACAAAAATGATTCTATGAGACTACATGGTAAGTTACCATAAAGAAACATCATACTAACCACAATTCAAAATAGTCATCAACTCATCACCACACAACAAACATAGAAGGGCTACCATAAAAGGCTAAGAATGCCCAAGACATATAAAGAAGGGCTACCATAAAAGGCTAAGAATGCCCAAGACATATAAAGAAGGGCTACCATAAAAGGCTAAGAATGCCCAAGACAGATAAAGAAGGGCTGTCATAAAGACTAAGAATGCCCAAGACAGATAAAGAAGGGCTGTCATAAAGACTAAGAATGCCCAAGACAGAAACCGATCATAAGATCCACATACACAAATTGGTCATACAAAACATCAACAAACAATCTCTGAATCAGAAGAAACATGCAGCATAAAAGCAACCAAGCATATTACAAGACTGCAAATCAAGAACAGCATGACAACCTCAATAAAAAAAATGTCCTTGACTAGACAAGATAAGATATAATGCGACCACATAATTCAATTCTTTTTATATTCAAATTTTAAAATATTAAAATATAGAGAACAAGAAACATGCATACAGAATTTGTTAATAACAAAAAATAAAGTAAAATATAACAACCAATTTAATTTCCTATATTCTTATTCATGTAATATAAATAATATTCAGCAAATAAAGTGACATCAGCTTAGTCATATTGTACTAAAATAAAAATTGATACATATAGTAACTAACAAGATGTAAAATGGATTGACTCCAAAGACAAAACATGATCATTATTACGATTGTTAATTCACAAATTTATCAAGAATCACCAAAAATTGCACAAAGAGCAATTTAACATATAAAAAAGAAACATTTAAGATGAATAACTAATTGTAGACCACTTTTACTGAAAACACAATCTCTATTTTAACCTTTGATTACAAAACAAGCATAAGCATGAATATTTGATTACAAAACAAGCATAAGCATGAATATACCAGTAACTAAACCTTATAAACACAACTACTATATGAGCTAGTAAACTAGTAAGCAGAGTTAGCATTATATTAGCAAACATCAACTTAGGCATTACCAACTGCGAAGAGATATGATCATTAATGAGCAAAACTATTGAACAATAAACTAGGCAAACCATTCCAAACTAATCTGCTAGCACTACCAAACAATTAATAACTATCAAGACATGTAAGTAAAGTAAAGAACTACTAATCCAAGAAAGTAAGTACACTACACCGCTAGTAGACAGTCGAGCAAATTAAAGGACCGAGCAATTAAACAGGCATAAAAAATGAGTAAAATGATACAAGTAATAACCAACTTAGCGTATACACTAGCACCGAATGAAAAATTCAGTCAAGTAACATGTGATACTAAACCAGCATAAGGAAAGATACGGCTCACAGTGATATGTAGACAATCTTCACAAAATAAAGGAACAATATTGAATGGTTCGTCAGCAGCAGCGGAAGTATCACCAATAAGCACAGTATTCAGAGAACTTAAAAGATCCGATCAAGAACCCCAAAAAACAGCAGCGGAAGACAAGAACCCACAAATAGGGTATCAAAACCCTAATCGAATCGTTAGAAAGAATACCCCCGAATATTAGGGTTTCGAAGTACGAAAAAACGCCCTATGTAATCCAATCACGAGGAGGATAATAATCATGGAACCGTTAGATCGTTGTGCTCTGATACCATGAAAAGATTTATAGAATCACGAGATCAATCAATCTAAATTGATTGATAATATACAAGATCTAAAGAAATTATACAATTATTATTATTAATAGATGAATTATTCTTACAGAAGTTTTATGAATTCAATATCTAAATCATCAAAGATGATGAACAAATTACAAAGATAACGAATACAGAAATATTAATATATAGACAGAAATAGCAGAAAAAATAGAGAGGAATATGATGTTGAGATAATAATCATTCAAGGGGTTATTAATCTCCTCATGACAAATAACCCAGAAATATACAGCTTATTATTTTGAAGATACATTACAGTCCTCCAAGTATCAACTGTCTTTAATATTAGTCCCTCCTTGACCATTTAACTCCAGTCTTCATCCTTTACAACTTTCTTCAATTATATGCTTGTCATCCCTCATTGACTTGAACATTACTAATATAACCAAAGCTAAGATTGACAATAAAATCATTTCTCAACATGTTTGTTATTAGTACTCCGTAATCTTTACTGTGTTCTAGATTCACAAAACTAGTTAGCCTAGTTATAAAGTATAAAACATTGTAATAAAGTTAGTTATTAAGTAACACATGTAACTCTAAGGTCATTAATAAAGTTAACATTCAATTTCTTTATACTTTGTGTTTATTTTTATTTACTTAATTACTTTATAACTTTTAATTAAAAAAACTTGTGCAAGTTAATCGACCAACAATACATGTGTTTGAAAAACGATTTCAAATTAAAAGCTTCTATAAAAAAAAAAAGTAGTAGTAGGATTTTGAAGATTTAAAATTATCTTTTTCACCAAATTTGAAAATTTCTTTGAGAGTTTGTTTTCTTTCCCAAATTTCCTATGATCTGAAGTGGTGACATTAGATTTTGAAGTTTGGCACATACATACTCTTGACTTTCAGCTAATTTGGTGACATTAGATTTTGAAGTTTGGCACATGCATACTCTAGACTTTCAGCTAATTTGATTTGCACATGCTCAGTTTAGCGGTATTAACTTCGCGTGTATGGATTTGCCCATATGAAACTACTGTGCGAGTAGAGTTTGGTGATGCAACTGCTACTGCAAACCCTTCTCGAGAGAAGAACTTCATGGTAGTTGAAATCCTATAACCCATGGGGAGAAAAACTATACCACAAGTAGTTAAGCATAATTGTGTATGACATATTCTAGGAACCAATTTCTACTGCCGATCCTAACGACTTCTATTGTTCTAGTAATATAATTCGGTTTTTGAATGGTTTGAAAATCAACAATTTGTAAATCAAACCATAAATCAAATTGCAAATTTGAATTGGTCCATAAAGAAACAAAAAAATCAAAAAAACAAATGAATTTAAAAAATTCAACTTTGATTTGATTTGATCATCGGTTTCTTCAACTTCAATCCATATATCAATCACCCCATCAATACATTGGTTAATGGCTTTGTCTTTTGTTAATTTCCTTTAGTTTATTTCAACTAGATAAACTAAAATCATGTTTCCCTAACTTGTGGACTTACATATAAACCTGCAATGAATTAATTTATTATATTTTCAACTTCTCAAGATACATTTAGTTTCTTTTAGTTCAACTTAAAAACTACAGTACTTTTTAATAGGAACAAAAAAAATAATCACATTTTACATCTTAATATGTTCGAATTTATTAAATACTTGTTAACAGGTGTAGCAAAACCATATTACTCGTATTAAATTACATTAAACTACATAACAAATTTAATTCTTTTATAATCAAATGTTTTGATGTAAGGGAAGATTATGAGTGAAACTAGGGAAGTATACTGTATATATCAACTTTCATAAAGTCTAGCACGAATTAGCTTTGGATGTAAGGATTAAGAAATCCTCTAAAATGCACATATGAACCATATATCGATTAAATCACTGGTGACCAGAATCAAACGTGTTCATAGACATCATACTATGATAATGTTTTAAATCAAATTTGGAACTATATGGAATATAATTTACTGCCATGAAGACGTTCGATAAAATAGACACAAGCATACATACCAACAGTTACAGATTGATTAGATACTGTAACCTCAAATAACTAAGACATGACATACCTAATTATCGTATAAGTGGAAACGACGTCATCAAGAACTGTTGCATAAATTACAAATAATAGCATCAATTGCCTAAAATAGGCATGTACAGACAAATATACCAAAATTCAACAATCTTTTTAAAACGATTAATTGCACATCACGTCTAAGAACTCGCACAAAAATCTAACAAAATCCAAAACGAAATCTATTAATTTAGTCATAAAACATATTTATAATGATAAGTCTCCTAAGAGTAAGCGATTATAGTATTTTTTTATTAAGCACTTAAGCCTAAGGGCGTCATTACACGGTTCCTCATAAAAGACTAACTAGAAGGGAACCCACGCGTTGCGGCGGTAGGAACCATTAAAACACGATAATAGCCTCATGTTAGTTGATCAACTATGTTTTTAGACTTCTAAATGTTGTGTGCTCTTAAGTTTCAAGGTTAGCACTTTTTATCTTCCTTTTTTTCTTTTGGCAAAATGATAACTTGGCATTTTTAGTACAATATGTGAAATTGCAACTCGTTTAACTTTGAGTGCATTTCTAAGCCTAGATAATGGAACCAATTGATAATAATAAATTAAATCTCAACTTTAGGGTGCATCATCGTTTGACATCGCTCAACTTTGGGGTGCATTCAACAATAATTACCAACCAAACCAATTGTTGCGTTATTGCTTAGTATCAAATAACAATCTACCACTCTCGATCTCAGTCATGTTCGTTACAAGATCATACAACTTGATAAACAAATACATTTAAAGAACTATTAGCATACTTCACTTGTCATAACTTACTCTCATTCGACGATAATGGACTGAAAAGGCACCATTTTGATATCTACAAATGTTGAGGACTCCATGGGTTATTTCCATGGTTCTTCATCAATCTGCATAAAAGCTTCTTTCCATGCTCCAGCCCGCAACAAAACCCACATATCTGCAAGAATGGAATCATTTCAGACGTCCACATTTCACAATAGCATTTTAACAAATAGATATATGCAAAAGTTTGGTGGGTTGTATGGGTTGGATAATGGTGAAAAATGGACTGGTCAGCTTGATTTGTCCCACAAACCCTCTTTTACAGAGATATAGATTATATCAGCCAAGTTGAACTTAATCAGTGGCATGACATATACAAAGATGAATAATAATTATTGAAGTTACATGAGATCGTACATCAGGACTATAAGGGGGCATGATTGAGAAATTTTAATCATATACTATAGGCTTCCATTGTGAAAAGGCATATATGATATCGTGAGTATATTTACATGAGAAAAAGTATGACTTAAATACTACTTTTAACTTGTTACACCATACACCCATTTCACGATATCTAATAGTAATGAAAAGATAAGATTACTCTGACCTTTTGAGCAAGAACAACCCGACCAACACATTTACCAGAGGTTCCAGCAAGAAGGGGATAAGTAGGGTCACCTAGCAAGAGAGCCTGCCTGTAAGTTGAGGTTACAGCCATATAGTTGAGAATAAAATTATAAATTCTGGGGCAACTGGATCAAGCTTGTGTACAAAATAAATTTCCAAAAATACAAAGATACTGTTACAATTTTTATGTAATTTAAACATTAGTTTCCAAAAATTAGCATTACCATATATAAAAACCAAAAATGTCAATCACAAATCATTAATACAGGTCAAGGCTATAATGTTGTTAGTTACTACATACCAAATTAATCTATACCCAAAAATGTACATAAAAATTGATCACAAATATGACTTTTAATATGCTAGAAAGCCTTTCCAAAAAAAAAATGTCTACAGAAAACGACGAAACTTCTTTTAAGATCACAAAGAAGACTACCCCATATCAAAATATCAAAACTTGTCCAAGGCATCATTTTCATTACTGAATTTCTTTGAAAAGAGACTATCTGGAGCACATATCCCATGTTAATAAGTCAAATATGTCATAATGCAGGCGAGTTCAGCAAACACATTACTATTTAGAAGCCAAAAAGTTATAGTAGCATACGTGTCCAGCATATTAAGCACAGATTCAAAGATGCTTGTCGACTTGCACCGTTTGCTTAATATCCACCGCTGTAATGGAAAAGTAACAAAGACATGAACTTGATAGATCTTCAAAGGATTACTTCAAGAATAATCAAACCCCAAAAATAACGGCCCACCTTTAATGTCCTTGCAAGAAAAAGACTAAAAAAGATGAATTGGTACCTCTCCTCATACATTTAAGAATGTTCTAATTAATGAACTGGTTTTCCTCTCCCCTTCCATCCATTCACTTTCAGGTAATCTTCCAACATAAGTGGAGCCAAAGCTTTTGACGGGTTCTGCAGATTAATTAATCATGTAATTTCTGGTCATAAACTGAACCTAAATAATCCCATTAAAGTTGATTAAAAACAAACCAAGCTTACCGTCATGTAAATTGGTCCATTATAACCACAAACTTCAGTGAAGTATCGAAGAGCTCCAATATGATCCAAGTGACTGCAAAATGAGACCCATACTAATGATACAAACGTCATTCATGAGCTAATGGTAACAAAGTGTATGCTCACTCATACACATGTACAACCACCTTCAAATAAATGCAAAAAAAACCTTTTGTTACATTCGTACCAGCATTCGTTTGGCAACAATTCATACTAATCACCACAATCATCAGGTTTATGCAAAAAGGTAAATAGAAAAACAACAGAAACCGAGGGCTAACATCCACTTACCTTCATTCCATAGACTGAATAGAAAACAAAGC
>CM067167.1:81082845-81159928 GCA_034093135.1 Erigeron breviscapus
CAAAGTCGAGGGTCACTTTTAAAACCGAATTTGAGTTATTAACTCAAACTATATATATTCAAACGTTAATAACTTTTGATCCGTAAGTCCAATCGAGTCATATGACCTATCGTTAGAATCGTGTGAAAGTATATTTTCTTATGATAACATTCATTTTTCATGAATCTTTCTCCATTTTCAAAAATGTCGAGTCGAATGTGTCTTGTTCTTACGCGGGAAAGCGGTTAGACGTCTAAGAGTTGTGACTCGACCCTAATCTTACTAAAACAACTTGTTTAGGATTATAGAAGTTGACATTATGGTATTATGATGTATATTTATAGGTTGTGGACGTGTGGATCCTATTACTCGTTTGTAATCTTATACTAGCTTCTTTGCCGATCAAGGTGAGTTTCGTATCTCCCTACTCGCTTGAGATTCGGGCTGAAAAGTGTAAACCTGGCGTGTTTACTTGCATTTATTGATATATTGATTGTTTGACTTGATTGTTGGATTGATGTGACGGTTCTTTTCGTTTGATTGACTTGGGTTATGTTTTAGTTAAGTATTACTTTTATATTAGGATAGACGTACATACATGGAAGTCGGTTATGCCTTCATTGGGTTTTAGATGTGGTGGGAAGGCTGCGGGTGACCCTATATATAAGCATCTGGGACTTGAAAAGTAGAATCCTCTTAAGTATATGTACGTATAGTTGGTTTAATTTGTGATTAATGGTTGTTGAATATTGATCATTGGCTTATGGTCGTCGTTTATGGATTGTTGGCTTATGATTGACGAATATTGACTGTTGGCACAGGTTATCGTATATTGGTTGTTGGTTTACGAATTATGCATTTACATTTGATTGTAAGCATTGCATACCTTGTTGATGAGCCCTCGGCAGGGGATTGCCGACATCCTGGTGCATAGATGTATGCACCCATTTTGGATGTAGTCCTGACCCCGAGTATATAGGCATATATATCTCGATGATTTTGAGATACAGCCTTGTTCATTGTGATGACAGAAGGGTATCGTTGCATAGGTGACGGAGTTCACGCATAGGATAGGCATGTTGGCTTATTCATGCATTTGGCACTACATTGATTCATATATCATTTGTGCATTCTCATTACACATTTGCTGTCTTGTGTAATCTTGTTGTTGGACGATATTGTGTTGCTTAGAGGCTCGCTGTAAGTCATGCCTAGCCTCTACTCGTATATTGTGATTATTGACGTTGGTTCTTTATGGACCATTACTACGAACTCACCAACCTTGTGTTGACTATGCTTAGTACACTTTTCAGGTAACCAGGTTATCCAGGACGTGGAGTTTGATTGTTTGCTTGCTGTTGAACCCGGACTGGACTTATATGGATCAAGGATCCATTTGCCTTATGTTGCATGTATTTAGGATTGATAGCCTTCTTTTGATGTCGTTTGTAATATTGATGGTTTCTTGCTCCTGTTGTATTGTGATACTTGTTTCTTTATTGTATGGATTCACCGAATCCTTTATTTGCATTTAGTTCATGTTCTACATTAATTCCACCTTGTGCTATATGATTTCCGTGATATTCTGAGCCTTGGCTTGGGGTGTTACAAAAGACCAAACCGAAAACCGAAAAAACCATGAAAACCGAAAAATCCGAACCGAAAAAACCGAAAACCAAAAAAACCAAAAACCATTGGTTTTGGTTTTCTAAAAACCGAAAGTTATGGTTCGGTTTTGGTTTCTAATGAAAAACCGAACCATAAAAACCGAACCGAACCAAAAATATATATTGTTTTACTTTATTTTATATTTATATCATTTTATATTAATTTTTGTAAATATGTTAATATATTTGCATTTTGTTATATAATAATACATATATGTTTTAAGTTATTGTAACATCCGCGAATTTTGACCCGTTGACTTTTCGTGTAATATGACTAACAATTTAAGTAATGAATTAATTGGGTCGTTTTGTGATTTTATGACTATGTGGTATATTAGTCGGGCGTCGTATGTGTAGTCGGTATGGAATTGTGCAACTAATGGTATTGTGGTTGAGAAGGGAAACGGGTCGGCCCGTGGGTAGTCCATGACCCACCAAGCCCCCAAGACCCATCTTCCCCCCCTTATCCTTTTCCTCCCTCTCATTTCTCATTATTATCTCTTACTCTCTTTCTCTCAAAAGCAAAGGAACCATTTCAATCTCTTCACCATTCTTGCATCAACTAGTAGTGGATCGATTTTAATACAAAAATCATCATCTTCTAATTGCCGCCATCTTTGAAGAATCAAAGGCCAAGTTCTTACCATTTACCCATTTTTGACCTAAATTCGGAATTGAGCACTAGGAAGAGTTTTGGTAAGTCTAAATCAACCCATTTACTTCTATTTATGTTGTTCATGTGTTTCTAGTTGATTTGATATGATTTCGAGTCTTTAAAATTGTAAAATGGAGTTTTGGGTTAAATTAGGGTTAGGGTTAGGGTTTGATGAATTTGTGAATGATTTTGGTGTTTTGGTCGAATTTGTGGGTTGGGTTATGTGTATTTATGGTCATTGATGTTTAGTTATGCTTCAAAATGGGTTACAAATCGTTTTGGTGTGGTTTGGGTTGAAATTGGGGTGTTTGGGTTCGTTGCTGCACTTGCAGCTGCTGGTCCTGGTGTGCAGGTTGTCCCACTGCGGCGCAGTGGGAGGGCATAGTCTCCACTGCGGCGCAGTGGATCCTCTCGGCCTTCCTTGCTTCTTAGGCCACTGCGGCGCAGTGGGCATGGTCTTGGCTCACTGCGGCGCAGTGGATTTCCTCGGCCACTCTTGTTCTTAGGCCACTGCGGCGCAGTGGGCATGGTCTTTGCTCACTGCGGCGCAGTGCTTTGTCTCGGGTCCTGGTTCAGTTTAGCCACTGCGGCGCAGTGGGCATAGTTCTGGCCCACTGCGGCGCAGTGGATGGTCACTGTGTTTATTTGTGTGTCGAGTTTCAACTTGTTTGGGAATGTATAGTTGACATTACGATATTATGTTGGACAATTATAGGTTGTGGACGTGTGGACCCCATTACCCGGTTGTAATCCTTTGCTAGCTTCTTTGCCAATCAAGGTGAGTTTCGTAGCTCCCTACTCAATAGAGATTCGGGCTGAAAAGTGTACATATACGTGTTGTTTGTTTGTTTGGTTGACTTGATTGCCTGTCTAGTTACTTTCTGATTGATCGTAGTTCGGTAGACAGTTTTGATTTATCGTGTGATGGTTTACGATTGTGCTTGTGATATTGTAACTCTTTAGGGTAGGAGTACATACATGGAGGTCGGCTTTACCTTCAAAGGGTTTTAGGTGTGGTGGGAAGGCTGCGGACGACCCTATATATAAGCATCTAGAACCTGATGAAAGTAAAATCCTCTGAAGTATATGTACCTATAGTTGGTTTAAATTGTGGTCAGAGATTAATTTTGATTGATGCATATGTTGTGCATAAATCCCACTGATAGAGGATTTGACTATGTATGTTGCGATGCGGCCTTGTCCCTCTGTTGACAAGTGTGTCCCGTTGCGATTATTGATTGTTGGCTCGTATTTGTCGAACGCTTTGTTATACTTGACTTGTGCGGTGCACACTCAAACATACTGTTACTGTTGTGTTGATGACGTTATTGATTCGCATTTGACATGCATTATGGTCTTACATACGTATGACACATGACCTGACGTTAATAATTCGCGTACTCAGTTATTATACGAAATTGCTTACCCTTATGAACTCATAATGGTTTGATATTGTGATTAGGATAGTGGTACATACACGGAGGGTGATGATACCTTTAATGAATTGTAGATGTGGTGGGAAGGCTGCGGGTGACCCTATATATAAGCATCTATAATTCCTTAAATGTAAAGTCGTATGAAATGTATGTGCATTGTAGTTTGATTGATTTGGGATGCGACGGCTCTGTGATTGAGATTGGTGAGACGGGTCATTTCGTTTGATTGACTTAGTTAAGTTGTGAAGTTATATGCTATTATTATTATTATTATTATTATTACTGCTAGGATAGACGTGCATACATGGAAGTCGGTTATTACTTCGTTGGGTTCTAGATGTGGTGGGAAGGCTGCGGGTGACCCTATATATAAGCATCTAGGATTCGAAGAAAGTAGAATCCTCCTAAGTGTATGTGCGTATAGTTTACTTTAGTTTGATGATTGATGGCTTGTGATGTATGGACGTTGTGTATCTATCCCACTGAAGAGGATATGATGTGTATAAATCCCACTGAAGAGGATGAACCCCACTGAAGAGGATATATTGTGTTTGAATCCCACTGAAGAGGATATGTTGTATATCAATCCCACTGAAGAGGATATGATACCTGTTTTGAGTTGAGGTTATGTACGATATTTGAGTATAATGTTATATCGCGTTTTACTTGTTTTGTGTATCTCGTTGTGGATATTGTTGTGTTGTGCTTAGAGGCTCACTGTAAGTCATGTCTAGCCTCTACTCTTATATTATGATTATTGGCGATGGTTTCTATGGACCATTACTACGAACTCACCAACCTTGTGTTGACTATGCTTAGTACACTTTTCAGGTAACCAGGTTAATCCAGGGCGTGGAGTTTGATTGTTAGCTTGCTGTTGAACCCGGACTTGGACTTATATGGATCAAGGATCCATCTACCTTCTTTTGCATTGTACCTAGGACCGTTAACCATATTTTGATGTATGTTGTAATCTTGGGTGATGACACGCTTTCTATGTAATTTGATACTTGTTATCTTATTGTTTGGATTCACTGAATCCTTTATTTGCATTTAGTTCATGTTCTACATTAATCCCACCTTGCGCTATATGATTTCCGTGATATTCTGAGCCTTGGCTTGGGGTGTTACAGAATGGTGGCCCATGCGTGGTCGTAGAGAATTAGGCGGTTTGACCTAGACTACGGCTTAAGTTAAAACTCTTCATATAGCATGCATGGTTAGGAATTTGTGTGCTATGTGAATTATGTGAACCCTAGAAAGTGTATATTGTGAGTTCGTAGTTAAGACCACTTATGTGATGGCTTGAATTCAACGTGATGAATGTGAAATGGGTACAATGTGGTTAATGTGTGCATTGATTAAATTTGATTGTCATTGATACGGATTGTTGTTACTGATTGATGTTAGTTGGATGCTTAGAGCAAAATGAAGTTATGGTATTAACTTAGTATAATATTGTGGCAACCCTAAAAGAACCCGATCAACTCTTTTATGGTCGCCCAACATTATAAAAAGTTAATGACATCATGGATTGCGCATGTATGGCTTAGAGTATAATAAGGAACCGATATGCTTAATGGAAGTTGATTGGGTGGAGGGTTAGCCGTTGGTACACCCTGTATACATACCTGGTCAATAACTAGAAGGCATATCGAATTCGGATTATACCTTGAATCATTCGTGTTAGTTGCTTGGCTTAGTGTATAATAGGGAACCGATATGCTTAATGGAAGTTGATTGGGTGGAGGGTTAGCCGTTGGTACACCCTGTATACATACCTGGTCAATGACTAGAGGGCATATCGAATTCAGATTATACTTAACCCATTGGTGTTAATTGTTTGATTTTATGATGTATTGAGCATGATTACTTGAATTAATAATGAACGATTGTAATGAAATTGACATGATAATATGCTAAGTAACAATCTCATAGGATTCTAGCACTTTTGCCGTAGCTTAATGATATGAAATGTGTATATGGTATCGGTATGAGAGCATTGACTACTTGTGTGACTAACATGTGAGCATTTGAGACTAACTCTGGGTCAACGTGTCACTTGCTTTATAGAGATGGTGAGACCAAGGAGAACCGGAACGAACAATCGGACTGAACCGGAAGAACCTCAACCGGAAGCTCAACCGGAGGTACAAGGAGGTAGAGGTAGGGGTCGTGGTAGAGGCCAAGGAAGGGGTCGTGGTGAAGTTCCTGAGCCAAACTTGGCTGAAGTGATCGCTCAAACGGTCGCCAATATCATGCCGACCATAATTGCTCAAGTCACGGCGAGTCTTAGGCAAAACAATGGGCCTCAAAACAATGAAGCCCCAGAAAATGTGAATAATGAAAATGCACAACCTCAGGACGAAGAAAACGAAGAAGAGGAACAAGTGAGAATTGATAACCGTATACCCATGTATAATCAATACGGGGGATACCGACAGGGTTGTATATTCAAGGATTTCAAAAGCTGTGGGGCACCGGAGTTTAATGGGAGAGGTGGTCCCACTGAGTGTATAAGGTGGTTTGAGGAGATCGAGGCAGTGATTGAAAGAAGTCATTGCACATATGACGACCGGATTCCTTATGCATCCGGCATGTTTAAAAGCGACGCCTTGAGTTGGTGGAACCAAGAGATAACTTTGGGGCGGACTTATAACTTGGAATGGATCGATTTCAAGAACAAAGTGAAGGCAAAGTTTTGTCCTCCCTACGAACTACAAAACTTGACCATTGAGTTTGCTAATCTCAATATGGAAGGAGCCGATTTCAAGAGTTATGTTAGACGATTTCAAGAGTTGTCTACCCTCATTCCTCACTTAGTGGATTCCGAGTCTCGAGCTATCGAGAAGTTTGTATTGGGCTTGAACCCTCAGGTCCGATCTTATGTGAATGCTAACATGCCTACTTCTTTGGCCGATGCTGTCAACCGAGCCGGTAGTGTGACTGAAGATTTGTTGAGGAGCGGTGTCTTGAGTAACTCCTCAACAAACAAAAGAAAGGAAATGGGAGAATCAAGTGGGGTGAAGAAAATGGGAAGGTTTGATCCCAAAGATGCTATTAGGGGTAGAGTGATGGCGGCGACGGGACCGGTGAAGAAAGCTTATGCAGGACCTCATCCGCTATGTGAAAGATGCAACAATCACCACCCCACTAACGTTCAATGCAGGGCGTGTTTTAATTGCAACCAAGTTGGACACATGTCCAAGAATTGTAGAGCACCGAAAGCGGCGCCATTGAATGTAGTACCCCTTCAAACCATTCATCCTCAAGGCAACTTTCCATGGGGTACGTGCTTTAAATGTGGAAGCCCTGACCACTACCGGAATAATTGTCCACAATGGATTGGTCAACAAGTTGAAGTGGCGGTCCATCCGAATCAACTCCAAATTACTGGGCCGAACCAAAATCGTGGCCAACAAGGCCATCAAGTGCATCCTCGTGGCCGAGCTTTTGCGGGAAATGGCAATGGAGGCCAAAATGATCCAAACGTTGGTTAAGGTACCTTTCTCTTCACGGTTATGATATTATGGCACTATTCGATATCAAAACCGACTATGACCTCGTTTATCCTAACGTTACTCCCTTGAATTATGCTCGTTCGTGTGTTTTGGAAATTATATGTTTAAAGATTTCGGGTGTTTAACGACTCACTAACCAAATTTGGTCAAATACCCCGTGTGTACCTCTTAACCCTAGAAGGCGACAAACTCTTTAAGTACGTTGTGCTCTATGACGTTAAGGTTCCTGGCAATAAAATGAATAAAATCTGAATGCAACGGTTAATATGATTCTTAATTATGTAGTAGGGTTACTGATGCAAAAATATCTAACGGTAGGATTTTAGGGTTTCATGCAAATTGTCAACTCAAGTGTCCTTAGAGCTACCGTCTTAAGAATCTGAAAGCTAACGTCATCTCTGATAATCTTGAGTCTCCCGAGGTCTCTCCGAGTGACTTATCCGGCTTGTTCCATTTTGATAACTTAAATTTCGTATATGCCTAACTACTTAACGTCGCGCGCATAGTCCAAAACCCTTATAGGCTTCTATGATGCGAATAAGCGCGTAGTGAAAGACGGAAGAGAGATTTGAA
This sequence comes from Erigeron breviscapus, assembly GCA_034093135.1. Taxonomy (NCBI): domain Eukaryota; kingdom Viridiplantae; phylum Streptophyta; class Magnoliopsida; order Asterales; family Asteraceae; genus Erigeron; species Erigeron breviscapus. The sequence continues at coordinate 81,090,677 of CM067167.1, forward strand.
GGAAAACGAATTGTAACGGACTTCATCATGAAGTCGCCAAAGACAAAAATGGACTGATGTGTGGTGGAGATCGCTAGAGTTAAGGCCTAAGAGCCCACATTTGTTTAACGATTAGTGATTCGTTGAATTTCGGGACGAAATTCTTTTGACGGGGGAATAATGTAACATCCGCGAATTTTGACCCGTTGACTTTTGTGTACTTTGACTAACAAACTTATTGAATGAAGTAATTTGGGTCCATTTATGATTTTATGACTAAGTGGTATGTTAGTCGAGTCGTAAATATGTCGTTTGGCGTTTAGTAGTGTAAGTGATTGTTTATATGGCTTGTGGGAGAAACGGGTCGGCCCGTGGGTAGTCCATGACCCACCAAGCCCCAAGACCCATCTTTCCCCCCCTTATCCTTTTCCTCCCTCTCATTTCTCATTATTATCTCTTCTCTCTTTCTCTCAAAAGCAAAAGAGCCATTTCAATCTCTTCACCATTCTTGCATCAACTAGTAGTGGATCGATTTTAATACAAAAATCGTAATCATCATCTTCTTATTGTCGCCATCTTTGAAGAATCAAAGGCCAAGTTCTTACCATTTTACCCATTTTTGACCTAAATTCGGAATTGAGCACTAGGAAGAGTTTTGGTAAGTCTAAATCAACCCATTTACTTCTATTTGTGTTTGTTCATGTGTTTCTAGTTGATTTGATATGATTTCGAGTCTTTAAAATTGTAAAATGGAGTTTTGGGTTAAATTAGGGTTAGGGTTAGGGTTTGATGAATTTGTGAATGATTTTGGTGTTTTGGTCGAATGTGGGAGGGCATAGTCTCCACTGCGGCGCAGTGGATTCTCTCGGCCTTCCTTGCTTCTTAGGCCACTGCGGCGCAGTGGGCATGTTTGGCCCACTGCGGCGCAGTGGATGGTCACTGTGTTTATTTGTGTGTCGAGTTTCAACTTGTTTGGGAATGTATAGTTGACATTACGATATTATGTTGGACAATTATAGGTTGTGGACGTGTGGACCCCATTACCCGTTTGTAATCCTTTGCTAGCTTCTTTGCCAATCAAGGTGAGTTTCGTAGCTCCCTACTCAATAGAGATTCGGGCTGAAAAGTGTACATATACGTGTTGTTTGTTTGTTTGGTTGACTTGATTGCCTGTCTAGTTACTTTCTGATTGATCGTAGTTCGGTAGACAGTTTTGATTTATCGTGTGATGGTTTACGATTGTGCTTGTGATATTGTAACTCTTTAGGGTAGGAGTACATACATGGAGGTCGGCTTTACCTTCAAAGGGTTTTAGGTGTGGTGGGAAGGCTGCGGACGACCCTATATATAAGCATCTAGAACCTGATGAAAGTAAAACCCTCTGAAGTATATGTACCTATAGTTGGTTTAAATTGTGGCCAGAGATTAATTTTGATTGATGCATATGTTGTGCATAAATCCCACTGATAGAGGATTTGACTATGTATGTTGCGATGCGGCCTTGTCCCTCTGTTGACAAGTGTGTCCCGTTGCGATTATTGATTGTTGGCTCGTATTTGTCGAACGCTTTGTTATACTTGACTTGTGCGGTGCACACTCAAACATACTGTTATTGTTGCATTGATGACGTTATTGATACGCATGTGATATGCATTATGGTCTTACATACGTATGACACGTGATCTGACGTTAATAATTCGCGTACTCAGTTATTATACGAAATTGCTTACCCTTATGAACTCGTAATGGTTTGATATTGTGATTAGGATAGTGGTACATACACGGAAGGTGATGATACCTTTAATGAATTGTAGATGTGGTGGGAAGGCTGCGGGTGACCCTATATATAAGCATCTATGATTCCTTAAATGTAAAGTCGTATGAAATGTATGTGCATTGTAGTTTGATTGATTTGGGATGCGACGGCTCTGTGATTGAGATTGGTGAGACGGGTCATTTCGTTTGATTGACTTAGTTAAGTTGTGAAGTTATATGCTATTATTATTATTATTATTATTATTACTGCTAGGATAGACGTGCATACATGGAAGTCGGTTATTACTTCGTTGGGTTCTAGATGTGGTGGGAAGGCTGCGGGTGACCCTATATATAAGCATCTAGGATTCGAAGAAAGTAGAATCCTCCTAAGTGTATGTGTGCGTATAGTTTACTTTAGTTTGATGACTGATGACTTGTGATGTATGGACGTTGTGTATCTATCCCACTGAAGAGGATATGATGTGTATAAATCCCACTGAAGAGGATAAATCCCACTGAAGAGGATATATTGTGTTGAATCCCACTGAAGAGGATATGTTGTATATCAATCCCACTGAAGAGGATATGATACCTGTTTTGAGTTGAGGTTATGTACGATATTTGAGTATAATGTTATATCGCGTTTTACTTGTTTGTGTACCTCTGTTGTGGATATTGGGTGATGTTCATAGAGGCTCACTGTAAGTCATGTTCTACCTCTACTTGTATATTGTGATTATTGACGATGGTTTTTATGGACCATTACTACGAACTCACCAACCTTGTGTTGACTATGCTTAGTACACTTTTCAGGTAACCAGGTAATTCCAGGGCGTGGAGTTTGATTGTTAGCTTGCTGTTGAACCCGGACTTGGACTTATATGGATCAAGGATCCATCTACCTTCTTTTGCATTGTACCTAGGACCGTTAACCATATTTTGATGTATGTTGTAATCTTGGGTGATGACATGCTTTCTATGTAATTTGATACTTGTTATCTTATTGTTTGGATTCACTGAATCCTTTATTTGCATTTAGTTCATGTTCTACATTAATCCCACCTTGCGCTATATGATTTCCGTGATATTCTGAGCCTTGGCTTGGGGTGTTAAATACACAACAAGATTGATTTGCTTTAATAGTGGTATAATTAAACAACGCGTAAAACATATAAATAGTTATATATAAAATTTGTTTGAAGTTTGTACAACTTACTTTTATGGATTTGTTGTCATTGTTGTAGTGTTATTGTTACTAATATTGTTTTGAAAACTTGTTGAAATTAATTATGGTGTAATTATAGGGTATAAGCTTATAAACTTTTCAAGCTCAATTGACCCAAAGCACAAGTGGTTAAAAACCGACTAAAACCGAAAAACCGAACCGAAATAAACTCAAACCGAAAAACCGAAACCGAAAAAACCAAAAACCAATGGTTTTAGTTTAAAAACCGAATTATAGTGGTTCGGTTTTCGGTTTTAGTCCAAACCGAACCGTACTCACCCCTAACCACAGGTACCATTTCAGTAATTCTCTTAATTAAATTGATAGTTAATTAGTTTTAGAAAAATTTCATTGATTTATACTTTTTTTGTTTTCTATATTGATTGTAATGAAATCTTACATGAGAGTATTTTATATTATTCGAACAAGTTTGATTTTTGGTAAACATCAAATTAACGGTTTTTGTTTTTTGTTGTTTATGAATTTGAATTTAAGGTTTCTTATTTGTATTTATTTAACAATAAATTTAATTTTAAAAATGTTGTTTAACTTCTCGAGTATTTGATACTAGACTAAATCTAACTTATATTATCTAAATCAAGTTTTTTTTTTTTTGAACGGCAAGTCAAGTTTCATTTAACACCATTTTTAATATCTCTAACACACACCATTTTAATCTAGATTTTGAAGGTGTGAATGGATTAAAAGAAACTGTCCGCTGCCACAGGTTTTGGCTCGACGGTGTATGAGAAAGGTTAAGATGTAGATAGAACTTCCTTCCACCTAAGTAGAGAAGCTGCTCTAAGTTCTACTTAAATGGTAGACTATGACCTTTGACCTTTGCATGAGATGGAGATCGAACATCTAACCAGTATCTCCAGAGGTCAAAATATTTACCACTGATCTAAACCATACTTTATCAATTTAACATAAATATTCATTTATCCTTCCTTAAACATTAAGAATACTTTATCATTTACATAATTAATTTTTTTAATTATCAACTTAGTATATTGTAAGTTAAATTTTATAATTTTTAATGATGACAATCACATATTAAAAAACTATCTATAAAATGTAAACAAATTTTTCCATACGGAGAAATTAAAAATTGTTCGGATAATTTAAACTCTATTGTTAAGATTAGAGAGTTTAGTTTAAACTTAAGTTTTATATATGTTGAAATTTATTTACGGTCAGTAACTTTGCTCGGATAGGATTTTTGTCTTTTATCAATTCATAATAAAAAAGATAAAAAAAACTTATGGAAAAAGTAAATAAGTAATTTATCTACCAATAAACTAAAACATGATTGACATATTCTTGAAACGACACATGGCGTAATCCTTGATCGACACGTGTCCTTTTAATTTATTTATTTTATTAAATTATCTTTTTTAGTTATATATAAATTCAATTTTTTTATTAGACTTATAATTAAACTCTAACTCTTGACTTATTAATACAAAAAACATTATAACCTTATTTGATTGATCGTATTCTCATTAATAAATTGTCTCTTTTTCCCCTCAATTCTTCAACTCCTATACTTATTTAATTATAATAAGTTATTAATATGAAGACTTAAAATTTGAGTTTACGATCCGAAATCACAAGGCTATTTGCCATCATCCACTATGCTTACAAGTTCCGATTTTGATGTGGTTCTAAAAATTTAAGGTGAATCTAAAACTCTAACTAAACATATATTATATTTATCATTACTGTTTATTATAATTTAGTTTTGATCATCGATTTACTTTAACAACAATTTATTTTATACTCACTGTGTATGAGACATATTTGAATTTCTTTATGATACAATTTATATAGCTACCGTACATCGTACGGGTATTAGGACTCGTTAGATATACACAAAGAGTGAAATGTAATCGGTTCTTTTAATAATAAAAAGTACGAGTATTAATTAATTATTAAATTTGTTCAAACAAACAAAGTTATTATCCAGTTTATAAACTCAAATATAAATGAAAATATAGTATCGTACGGGTCAATATTGTTTTTTTTTTCCCAATAAAATCAAAAATATAGTATTTTTTGCGTTTAACAAAACGTAACATAAAAAACAAAAATTATTTCTGGAAAAATTAAGTAATCAATTAAATAGAGTCTTAGTTAATTAGCTTTGTTTAAACAAACAAAACTGAAAACTTATATAAATTGAACTAATAAAAAAGATTATTCATCGTTATTCATGGCAGATTTTCGGAAATAGATCTGATCACAAGTCAAGTATCAAGAATAAAAAAGTTATTAAATTGTATACCTACCTGTGTTGTTGATATTTATTCGCGGCAGATTTCCACCGATCTGGTTGTCAGACAGATCCAACCACCGAAGATGAGAGGAGATGTTGTGAAACCACTCTGGTATACTATCTCTTATACTCGAATTTGAAAGATATAAATATTCAAGATGTGTTTGCGTTTGAAGCCAATTTGGGAATTGGGGTCCCATGTTGCTGCAGGAGCTTAAATCCAAATACTTCAATTGGAAGGGAGGAATCCAATGACGGCTGACATTCCACGTTATCAATGAATTACCAGACAAGTACAAGGCGGTTAGATTGTGGAGTTTGGTGAAGTGATCTTCAGAAACAACCCCACTCAATTGGTTATATGAAAGATCAAGTAATTGGAGGTTTGAATGCTGACCAAGACTAGTGGGAATGTTCCCACTCAATTGATTATCATAAAGATAGAGATCTTGTAGGCTGGTGAGTAGTCCAATGCTGTCAGGTATGCTCCCACTCAATTGATTATGAAAGAAAAGGCATTGGAGGTTTGAAAGCTGACCAAGACTAGTGGGAATGTTCCCACTCAATTGATTCCATGAAAGATAGAGATCTTGTAGGCTGGTGAGTAGTCCAATGCTTTCAGGTATGTTCCCATTCAATTGATTACCCTCAAGATAGAGATTGTAGGCTGGTGAGTAGTCCAATGCTTTCAGGTATGCTCCCACTCAATTGATTACAGAAAGATAGAGATTTGTAGGCTGGTGAGTAGTCCAATGCTTTCAGGTATGCTCCCACTCAATTGATTACCATAAAGAGAGAGAGATTGTAGGCTGGTGAGTAGTCCAATGCTGTCAGGTATGTTCCCACTCAATTGGTTACCAAAAAGCCAGAGAGTTTGTAGCCTCATGAGTAGTCCAATGCTTTCAGGTATGCTCCCATTCAATTGATTATTATAAAGACCAAGGGATTGGAGGTTTGAAAGCTGACCAAGACTAGTGGGAATGTTCCCACTCAATTGATTATTATAAAGACCAAGGGATTGGAGGTTTGAAAGCTGACCAAGACTAGTGGGAATGTTCCCACTCAATTGATTAAGAAAGATAGAGGTATGTTAGAGATGATAGGCCACCAAGTGAGGGAGGTATTGGACCACACAATTGGTTTCCTGAAAGGTCCATGGAAGAAAGAGAGCTCAATCTTCCAATAGAATCTGGTATTTCCCCATGGAAGCTGTTGTAGCTAAGGTCTAGATGCACGAGTCCAGTTAGGTTTGATAACCAGGCAGGAATAGTGGAGTTGATATCATAGTTAGAGAGATGAAGTTCGACAACATGACCCGTTCTCTTGTCACACACAACTTCCTCCCACTTACAACATTCCAATCCGGTCCATCTTGACAGCCGATTCGATTGGTTTGTGAAGCCTTGTCTGAATAAAAGCAGTGTTTGCCGCTCTCTTTGGATACATGTAACGTTTGAGGAAGCTTTGTTCATGGTGTTGCTGCTGCTTGCGCCATATGTTTGAACAAACAGGAATAATAATATAAAACTGAAATGAAAAGTGGTATCCATTTTGGTGTAGTTAAGATAGAATATACGTTGTATAATTCAGAAGGAGGGGGAATGGGGCACATATATAACACAGCATGTCTTAAAATCTGTTATGAACGTATAGTTAGGTTGATATCGACTTGAGTCCCCAAGTCATTTTTAGTAGACTTGGACTCAGTCAAGGATCACACAAAGTCTTTCAAGTGATAGTGGCCACATACAGAAAAAGAGTGTGGGTCAATAACGTGTTACTCCTATTGTTGTCAGCCAATGCTTGTTGATAAATCGCACAATTGTCATAATCAAGAATTTAACAGTAGACTTGGGAGTTATGAATGGTTCAAAGTCTTTCAAGAGCTGGTGGCCACATACATAGCAACTTGGTTGGGTCATAATAACTTGTTAATTTCGGTCAACGGTTGTTGACTGCAGTGTTAAACACATAAACGTTCTATCAATAGCAAATACTGTATTGTGATCTCTCTTAATTTCACTTAAAGTAGGATGTGTCTTCTTAGGTGGTTTTTTGCTAGTTCACTTCTCAATTGAATTCTAAGTATTGGGTTAGTGTTGGAATTTTTTTCTACTGGTTTTATTTTCCATCGTGTCCTCTTTCAAGCTATCTGTCATTTGGTGTCTTAGTTGTTATCGTTTTGGGAGTTATAAGGATGATGACAGATGTTATTGAATTGCAGGTCTAAGTCTTGATGTTATTGAATTGCAGGTCTAAGCGCATCAGCATCAGGTTTGTTTATATAGACAGTAACATTGTTGTATTTCAATAAATATTATTTTCCTCAATGACGCATCTAAATAGGAGGGGGGGAGAGGGGGTAGTATGCTACATAAAATGCTAATGCACATACTCTAATCGGCCTTATATTTTGAACCTTGTATCCTGTTCATGGGGTGTTATAAGGAGGTGGGATGGTCTGATTTGAGTATTCTTTAAAAGTGTGCATTCGGAAGGTGGAAGTCAATATCCTTTTATTCACCAAAATCTTTTTTTTTTGGCCTGTTTGAGTATCTGCTTGTTAAATGGGAGTCTAGTTGGAAGTTGTGATAGCAGAAAAACGAATTCTGGTACATTCATGAGCTGCTACCATTATGTCCTAAATGACTTCTATAGTTCTATTGGTCAATTTTCAATAGCAAACACAAACATTATCATGTTAACAAAAATTTCAACCTTTTTCAACCATTAGATACCTTTTTCAACCTTTTACCATTTTCAAATCTGGTTCTGGTGGGTTTGAAAGTGCACAATCTGTACAGCTGTACTTGAAGCTGTGTCATTTTTGACTGCAATTATAGTTGTTCATAAAAGTGATCATTTTTTAGCTGCTTCTTGCTATTGGTTTTGAGCCTCTTTTAGCTAAATTTAATGCTACTAATGTTGAGTATTCTTTAAGAGCATTTCCTTTAGGTGGTTTTGTTGGTTTTCCTGATAATAATTCTGATATTTGATATCCCAATTGATGTTGAAATTTTATTTTTTTTGTTATAAAAAAAATTAGGCCTATTTTGGATAGAATATTTGATAATTCAGTAGGTGTGATTTCCAATACAGTTTTTGCATATGTTATTATCTTTGCTCAAATTGTATTTTTTGGATTGCCTGTACAAGAAGCTTTCCCTGGTGTGATTGTACCCTAGGTTCGACCCTTTTTGGTTGCTTCCCGAGACGGGTTGCTAGCCAGTGATGTTATTCTTTCGGTTAATGACGTTGAGTTACCTAACAGCATCCCGAATTCAATTTCACATATTGTTAATGTCATTAAGAAAATCCAATATCGATGGTGTTGTTTAAGGTAGATAGAGGTGGGAAAGATTTTTTAGTTAAGGTTACCCCGGAACTCATAATATTTGATGTAGGATGCTGTCTTCTTAGGTGGTTTTTTGCTAGTTAACTTCTCAATTGAATTCTAAGTATTGGGTTAGTGGTGGAATTTTTTTCTACTGGTTTTCTTTGCCATCGTGTCCTCTTTCAAGCTATCTGTCATTTGGTGTCTTAGTTGTTATCTTTTTGGGAGTTATAAGGATGATGACAGATGTTATTGAATTGCAGGTCTAAGTCTTGATGTTATTGAATTGCAGGTCTAAGTGCATCAGCATCAGGTTTGTTTTAGACAGTAACATTGTTGTATTTCAATAAATATTATTTTTCACAATGACGCATCTAAATAGGAGGGGGGGGGGTAGTATGCTACATAAAATGCTAATGCACATACTCTAATCGGCCTTATATTTTGAACCTTGTATCCTGTTCATGGGGTGTTATAAGGAGGTGGGATTGTCTGATTGGGTTAGTGTCTTAGGATTTGAGTATTTGCTTGTTAAATGGGAGTCTAGTTGGAAGTTGTGATAGCAGAAAAACGAATTCTGGTACATTCATGAGCTGCTACCATTATGTCCTAAATGACTTCTATAGTTCTATTGGTCAATTTTCAATAGCAAACACAAACATTATCATGTTAACAAAAATTTCAACCATTAGATACCTTCAGTAAAACAAGAAGCCTAAATTCTATTTTCAACTTTTACCATCTTCAAATCTGGTTTTGGTGGGTTTGAAAGTGCACAATCTGTACAGCTGTACTTGAAGCTGTGTCAGTTTTGACTGCAATTATAGTTGTTCATAAAAGTGATCATTTTTTAGCTGCTTCACTTCAAGGAATTCATGCAAGTATAATTGCTATTGGTTTTGGGCCTCTTTTAGCTAAATTTAATGCTACTAATGTTGAGTATTCTTTAAGAGCATTTCCTTTAGGTGGTTTTGTTGGTTTTCCTGATAATAATTCTGATATTTGATATCCCAATTGATGTTGAAATTTTATTTTTTTTGTTATAAAAAAAATTAGGCCTATTTTGGATAGAATATTTGATAATTCAGTAGGTGTGATTTCCAATACAGTTTTTGCATATGTTATTATCTTTGCTCAAATTGTATTTTTTGGATTGCCTGTACAAGAAGCTTTCCCTGGTGTGATTGTACCCTAGGTTCGACCCTTTTTGGTTGCTTCCCGAGACGGGTTGCTAGCCGGTGATGTTATTCTTTCGGTTAATGACGTTGAGTTACCTAACAGCATCCCGAATTCAATTTCACATATTGTTAATGTCATTAAGAAAATCCAATATCGATGGTGTTGTTTAAGGTAGATAGAGGTGGGAAAGATTTTTTAGTTAAGGTTACCCCGGAACTCATAATATTTGATGTAGGATGCTGTCTTCTTAGGTGGTTTTTTGCTAGTTAACTTCTCAATTGAATTCTAAGTATTGGGTTAGTGGTGGAATTTTTTTCTACTGGTTTTCTTTGCCATCGTGTCCTCTTTCAAGCTATCTGTCATTTGGTGTCTTAGTTGTTATCTTTTTGGGAGTTATAAGGATGATGACAGATGTTATTGAATTGCAGGTCTAAGTCTTGATGTTATTGAATTGCAGGTCTAAGTGCATCAGCATCAGGTTTGTTTTAGACAGTAACATTGTTGTATTTCAATAAATATTATTTTTCACAATGACGCATCTAAATAGGAGGGGGGGGGGGGGGGGGGGTATGCTACATAAATGCTAATACTCTAATCGGCCATATATTTTGAACCTTGTATCCTGTTCATGGGGTGTTATAAGGAGGTGGGATTGTCTGATTGGGTTAGTGTCTTAGGATTTGAGTATTTGCTTGTTAAATGGGAGTCTAGTTGGAAGTTGTGATAGCAGAAAAACGAATTCTGGTACATTCATGAGCTGCTACCATTATGTCCTAAATGACTTCTATAGTTCTATTGGTCAATTTTCAATAGCAAACACAAACATTATCATGTTAACAAAAATTTCAACCATTAGATACCTTTTTCAACCTTTTACCATCTTCAAATCTGGTTTTGGTGGGTTTGAAAGTGCACAATCTGTACAGCTGTACTTGAAGCTGTGTCAGTTTTGACTGCAATTATAGTTGTTCATAAAAGTGATCATTTTTTAGCTGCTTCACTTCAAGGAATTCATGCAAGTATAATTGCTATTGGTTTTGGGCCTCTTTTAGCTAAATTTAATGCTACTAATGTTGAGTATTCTTTAAGAGCATTTCCTTTAGGTGGTTTTGTTGGTTTTCCTGATAATAATTCTGATATTTGATATCCCAATTGATGTTGAAATTTTATTTTTTTTGTTATAAAAAAAATTAGGCCTATTTTGGATAGAATATTTGATAATTCAGTAGGTGTGATTTCCAATACAGTTTTTGCATATGTTATTATCTTTGCTCAAATTGTATTTTTTGGATTGCCTGTACAAGAAGCTTTCCCTGGTGTGATTGTACCCTAGGTTCGACCCTTTTTGGTTGCTTCCCGAGACGGGTTGCTAGCCAGTGATGTTATTCTTTCGGTTAATGACGTTGAGTTACCTAACAGCATCCCGAATTCAATTTCACATATTGTTAATGTCATTAAGAAAATCCAATATCGATGGTGTTGTTTAAGGTAGATAGAGGTGGGAAAGATTTTTTAGTTAAGGTTACCTGGAACTCATAATATTTGAGATTTGGTATGTTTGGTTCACATTATGATGACCAGTACATTTGGTAGTCGTGATAGCTTGTCACTATATTGCAACTTGTTTATTAATGTTTACATTCTCTTCACATAGCTTTTTAAAACATTTGCATTCAAACACCATTGTTTTCTTTTGGTTGCTATACATATGAAGTACATGCTTGAAACTGATCATTTTTATAGTTTAAACATAAAATGCAGATCAATCATAACTGAACTCATGGTTATTTATGAAAAAAGTTTTTGATCAAAGCTTAAGATTTGATGAAATCATGGCTGGCCATTATTAGGAAGAATTGTGAAGACTCAAATGATGAGAATGATCAAAGCTTGCTTTCCTGACTGTGAATGATTATTTTGGGACAATTCAGGTATGCTGATAGCAGATTCCTTGTTTTCAGATAGAAAAGTTGTGCTGTTTGTGGCTTGCGTTAATCACAGTATTGAATTATTGATATACAATCTGTATCAGGAATCATCTAAGTAGTGAAATAACGAGTCATGTTTGAACAATTAAATTGCCTTGGTGCAAAAATAACATTGAAACATTATGTTTTATTGATCACCTCCTTAACTCATAATACTATAGAATACAATTTAGTATCTTTAAGTGCTGATTTGTGCTTCACTTCAGTAAACTGTATGAGTCATATGCTAGACTGTTAAAAACTCATATAAACACCTCAAGAAGCTAGTGACTCGTTGGAATAATGTGAAGACTCAGGTAAATATACGTGAAAACTCCCAAAAGAGTCCAACCTACATGCTGCAACATGAATATACCTGTTATAATGGTAATGCCCAGTAATGACAAACTTTTTTATTTGGACAGAAAACTGATGAGACGTGGAAAAAGATCCGTTCCAGGTCAAATGAGCCGTGGCAACTGGAACCAATTCCTTTTCTAGATTTGTTCATGAAGAGGTAGCAATACTTCGTGTTTTTGTTTCATATTTATTTTCACCACCGTGCACTCTAATTTGATAGCATTACATGTGTATGCGTTTCAAGTATATACTTCTCTTAACTAGCTAAACACCCTTTATATTGCAGAAAGGAAAGAAAGGTATTGTTTTATTATCATGTGGTATACCATACTGGATAAGTCGTACGCGTAAAGATGGAAGCATTGTGAATGGACTAGTTGCGGAAGTTATGGTATGTATCTCTGTTATTCTCTATCAAAATGGCTGGGTTGGGTCAGTGTGGGTAATGGGTCTTAAAGGTTTCACCTCAAAACAGGGCACATATCAGATGGGCATGGTTTATAAAAAAACTCATTTAATGCACTGATACCCTTTAATCACCACATGATTTCAGGTTGCTAATGATTCATGTATGCTCTTTCTCTATCTCTCGCTTTCGCTCTCTCCCTCTATCTCACTTCGATATCCATTGGAAGAATGTAGTTAGATTTCTTAAATGTAGTTAGGCTAATGTGGCTTTTATAATCTATTTTTATAGCTTAAGGGTAGATTTGGGTTGTATTTTACTGATAACAGGTCCAAATGGTCAAATGGGTCTCTAAAATGCGCAATTAGATGCTTGAAAATTTAGTACTACGTATATGTTTTATATTTAATAAGATGACTGAAACAGAAACGGGCCTAACAGGTCAAACTGTCAAAGTAAAGTACGGGTTAAAACTTTAGTATATGTTGTATGCTTTCCACATGAACCACGCCCTCTTAGTGTGATAGTTTTTTCTAACAGAATGTTAAATGCTTTCACATGAATCATACCCAGATGCCCTCATAGGTAACTCTACATGTTTGTTTACGATATATGTTTTGCTTATAACAGTGGCGGATCTTGAAAATTTTTGCCGGGGGGGCCAAATTTTTTTTTTGTGCCAGCTTTATGTTCCGAGTATTATATTAAGGTCATGTAATTTACTAATTCGGGTCGGGTCAAACAAAAATAACACTAATAATCTAAGTTTTCCCTTCAAATAACCAATACATAGTTTCTAATAAACAAAAAACTACAAATACTTATGAAAATACCAAGACAAAAGACGTGTACTAGGTACTAGATTTACAAGTCAGCGTTACCATCTTTAAGCTCTTTGAACAAATCTACTATCCAACTCATTTATTTGTATATCCAATGTGGCTGTAAACAAATCTACTCGGTATTAATGTTCAAATGTGACATGAAGATATTTTTACGTGGCCGATATCGAGTAGATGTATATGGAGCTTTCATATCCGGCATCTCTACTTGATGCTTGTTACATAAAAAGGTCACCTCGTCAAGTAAAGAGTCAAACCCACTGTTTCTCTGAAATTATTTAGATTTTAGACTCACCTTAGTTGTTAGAAACTCAAAAAAGGGGACAAAGACAAGGCCTAAAACATAAAATTATTGATGGGCTAAGTGAATTGTAGGGTATAAAAACTAAAAAGGTAAATTTTATTGGATTATTAAATTCATTAAACATATCAAAAGTTTTTAAAAAATTATCCCTGGGGGCCGACTTAATATATATAAACTTTTTCGAACGAAATACGAGTATATTAGCACTATTAAGCGAAAAAACGGCGGTGGCCCGGGCCCCCACGGGTCCCTATAAAGAACCGCCCTTGTATTGATGCGGGAACGTCCAGAGTCAACAACCCAAGTTTGACTGAAGCTGAGCTGGAGGAATCTGGAGAAAAACAGTTGACTGAACTGAAGAAAGAATCTGAGCGAACCATGCAGTCTGAACAAGCAATGTTAATATTGCCAGCTGTATCACACTTTTACCATCTATTTTCTGAAGCAACTCAATCTCCAGTAGTAACCTTGCTCCAGTGGGAATTATCACCAGTGACATCTGAAGGGCTCCAGTGAACTGAAGGATCGCCAGTGACATCTGAAGGGCTCCAGTGTACTGAAGACCACCAGTGGAATTATCTGAAGGAATACTCCAGTTGTCTATAATAAATGTGTGGGGTCAATAAGGACGTGGGTTTGGACGCGTGGCAGCCTTTTAGTGGATCAAGGAGGAGCGTGCAAAGGCATTAATTATTCCCAACGGTATCGTGGGCCATTTGAAGGGTTTTGTTTCTAGAAGCCTTACGTGTCTATTTCCTATTTGTCCATTTGAATTAATGGTTGTGCATGACAGCTTTATGCTTTATTTTATTATTATTTTCGTTGATTCCTAGGTAGAATTTATGGTTATAAATAGGGCTTTCATTTCTCATTGTAAGGCAGTTGATATTGAATGAAAATTAATAGAGCAGCCTCTATTTCTTACAAATCTTCTTTACCTTTATAGATCTTTGATCTTGGTGGTTAGGAGTGACCCCTTTATCAATATTTGTGGTGACCCGTTCTTTATCAAATATTGTGGTGAGGTCTTTTAAAATCTTCGGTTTCCTTTATCTATAGTCGTGGTGGCTAGACCTTTATCGATTGTAGTGGTGGGGCGGAGTGTTTCCTTTATCCTTGATTCTGGTGGCTTGGCCTTTACGAGTCTTGGTGGTGGATTCTTCTATCTATCTTATTTTGTTGTCTTGTTTTGAATGTTCGTTTCAAATAAAAACCATAAAATACCAAAATAGTCTTCCGCTGTCGTTTATCGCGTGATTTACGCATCAAATTGGTATCAGAGACAGGTTTTAAAAAGGTTTCTTAATCTTTTTGTTCGTTTGGGTGTCATTTGTCTAGATTTAATTTCGGTCTAGTCAGATCTGTTTGTTGGTTGTTTAGATCTAGTTGTTGATCTATTGTTTTGTTGAAAATAAATGGCTTTTAGAAGAAATATGACTTTAGACGAAGCCAATAATGCTAGAAGGGATAAACAAATAGAAGATCTACAAGAAGCTCTTGGTAGAGTTGTCCAAATGTTAGAAGATGGTGGTCTACGAATTAATCGAGAAAATGTTGTTCCGAATGAAGGAGATACTGAATCTCAAGGTGGTAGTGAAAGATCTGAAAGTGTAGCCAGAGATTCTAGTGATTCTGGTGAGTCACATCATAGAGAAAGGCGTAGGAGACATAAGGGTGACGATACTAGGGATATTAAGATAGATCCACCAGATTTTAATGGGTCTTCTAACCCAGAAGAGTATTTTGAATGGGTCCAGGTAATGGACAGAATTATGGAAATAAAAGGGTATGATGATAAAAAGAGCTTCAAAGTTGCCATTATCAAACTGAAGAAATATGCTTCATCTTGGTATGACAACATGAAATCTGAAAGAGAGTACAAGGGCAAGAGTAAGATCAAGACCTGGTCCAAACTGAAGGAGGTTATGCAGAAAAGATTTGTTCCCCAGTCTTACAAACAAGACCAGTATTTACTGATGAATAATCTGAAGCAGGGAGTCAAGGAGGTTGTAGAATACATTAGAGAGTTTGAGCATCTGAAGACCAGAACTGGTGTAAATGAAACTGAAGAGCACACCATTGCCAGATTTCTTGGTGGTCTGAACGCTGCCATCACTGAGAAGATAGAATTACAGCCTATCTGGACGTATGAAGGTGCATGCAAAATGGCTATCCAGATTGAGAGACAACTGAAGAAGAAGACTCCTTACAAGTCATTCAGTAAAGTCCCTGCCAGTGCAAGTCAACCAGTTGCCAGATTTACTGAAGCTGGTCAGAAATCCTTCAGAGGGAAAGAAAAAGAAACTGGAGCTTCTAAAGAACCAGTTGGAAGAAAATGTTTCAAGTGTCATGGCTTTGGTCACTTCCAGGCCCAGTGTCCTAATCAAAGAGCATTGACTGCTAAAGAAATCGAATGTTTACCAGATGTCGACACTGAAGAAGGTGAGCCAGTGTACGATGAGGAAGAAAATGAAGAATCATATGTTGGTGCAGATGTAGGAGAGATGTTGGTTGTCAGGAGAATGATGCATACTGATGAAGTTACAACTGATACTGCTCAGAGAGAGAATATCTTCCACTCCAGATGCACAGTGAAAGGCAAGGTATGTGATCTGATCATCGATGGTGGCAGTTGTGCAAATGCTGCTTCAACTTACATGGTAGAGAAACTGGAGCTACCAACAGTGAAGCATCCCAGACCTTACAAGTTGCAATGGTTAAGCGAAGGTTCTGAAGTAAAGGTAAATAGACAAGTCATCATTCCTTTTTCAATTGGGTCAGTTTACCAAGATAAAATTACATGTGATGTTGTTCCCATGGATGCCTGTCACATTTTGTTGGGTCGACCATGGTTATTTGATAACTATGTTCATCATGATGGTCGTATGAATTCATATTCTCTGAATGTGAGTGGAAAGAAGGTCACACTGACCTCTTTGAAGCCCACCGAACTGATGAAAGTCAAGAAGGATCAGTCCAGTAAGCCTTTGTTTTTATCTCAATCTGAAGTCGAAGAAGAGTTATCTGGAGGCTCTCCAGTTCTAATGCTACTGGTCGTTGAAAAGTCTGAAGAGAAGAAGTCCACTGAAGTCCCCAGTTTACTGAAGTCATTACTGAAGGAGTTCAGAGATGTTTTTCCTGAAGATCTACCTGAAGGTTTACCTCCAGTTAGAGGTATTGAGCACCAGATTGACTTGGTTCCAGGCTCAAGTTCTTCCAAACAAAGCTGCTTATCGTTGTTCTCCTAATGAAGCCAAAGAATTACAAAGACAAGTAGATGAACTGGTCGAAAAGGGTTATGTCAGAGCAAGCATGAGTCCTTGTTCAGTTCCTGCTCTACTGGTCCCAAGAAAGATGGAACGATGAGAATGTGTGTTGACAGCAGAGCCATCAACAATATAACTATTAAGTATAGATATCCTATTCCCAGATTGGATGATATGCTTGATGAGTTACATGGCTCCAGAGTGTTTTCAAAGATTGATCTTAGGAGTGGTTATCACCAGATAAGAATGAAGGATGGAGATGAGTGGAAAACTGCTTTCAAAATCAAGGGAGGGTTGTATGAATGGTTAGTTATGCCTTTTGGCTTATCTAATGCTCCCAGTACCTTCATGAGATTGATGAACGAAGTTCTCAGGCCACTCATTGGTCAGTTTGTTGTGTATATTTTGATGATATTCTGGTATACTCAAAATCTGAAGCTGAACATGTTAATCATCTGAAGAGTGTATTTGAACTATTGAGAAGACACCAGTTGTATGGCAAACTGGAGAAATGTGACTTTATGGTGGAGAGTGTGATATTTCTGGGGTATGTGGTCTCGAAAGAAGGAATCTCTATGGACCCCTCTAAGGTTGATGCCATCAGATCATGGCCAGTCCCAACCACAATCACTGAAGTAAGAAGTTTCCATGGACTGGCGTCATTTTATAGAAGATTTATCAAGAATTTCTCTTCAGTTGTAGCTCCAATTACTGACTGTCTAAAAAAAGGTGTGTTCAACTGGCCAAGTTCGGCTCAACTGGCGTTTGAAGCACTGAAGGAGAAGCTCAGTTCAGCTCCAGTTCTATCTTTGCCAGATTTCGACATGTTATTTGAACTTGAATGTGATGCAAGTGGTGTGGGTATTGGTGCAGTACTGGTGCAAAGTGGTCGTCCAGTTGCATACTTCAGTGAGAAACTAAATGGATCTAAACTGAAGTATAGTACTTATGACAAAGAATTCTATGCAATTATTCGTGCTATCACTCACTGGTCACATTATCTGAAACCAAAACAGTTTGTATTGTTTTCTGATCATGAAGCACTAAAGTTTATAAATGGTCAGCACAAGCTTAATGCCAGACATGCAAAGTGGGTAGAATTCTTGCAGTCTTATTCATTTGTTTCAAAGCACAAGGCTGGAGTTTGCAATGTTGTTGCTGATGCACTATCACGAAGATATTCTTTATTATCAGTTCTGGAGGCAAGAGTACTTGGATTTTCTTTCATAAAGGAGTTATATGCTACTGATCCAGATTTTTCTGAGAAGATTACTGAAGCTAATCTGAAAGGTCCATTCACTGTCCAAGATGGTTTCTTATTCAAGAATGGAAAGTTGTGCATTCCAAAAGGTTCGATTAGAGACCTGCTGATAAGAGAAGCCCATGGAGGAGGTTTAGCTGGTCATTTCGGAATAAACAAAACTGGAGAGATTCTCACTGAACACTTCTACTGGCCAAGTCTACTGAAGGATGTCCAGAATCTCATCAGTCGTTGTCCAACTTGTCACCAGGCGAAGACAACTTTTCACAAAGGACTGTACACTCCTCTTCCAGTTCCAAACCAACCTTGGGAAGATCTTAGCATGGATTTTATCGTTGCACTGCCCAGAACCCAAAGGGGAAAAGACTCGATTATGGTGGTTGTTGATAGATTCTCAAAAATGGCTCATTTTGTTGCTTGTCATACAACCAATGATGCTTCAGCTGTGGCAAATTTGTTCTTCAAGGAGATTGTTAGATTGCATGGGATTCCTAAATCCATTGTGTCAGATAGAGATGCAAAGTTTCTGAGTTATTTCTGGAAGACCCTATGGAGATTAATGGGTACCAGATTGTTGTTCAGTACGTCTCACCATCCTCAGACTGATGGACAGACTGAAGTGACGAACAGGACAATTGGCATGTTGTTAAGAACACTGGTGAAGAAGACATTGAAAGATTGGGATCTGAAGCTTGCTCATGCTGAATTTGCTTTCAACAGGGCTCCTAACTATTCTACCAGTAAATCCCCATTTGAGGTTTGTTATGGTGTCAATCCACTGACTCCCATTGATTTAATTCCATTTTCGATTGAACCAAAGGCAAGCATTGATGCTGAAGCCAGAGCCAAAGAAATAAAGAAGATTCATCAAGAAGTAAAGTCCAGAATTGAGAAAGCAAATGCCAGTTACAAGGCCAAGGCAAATAAGCACAGGAAGCAGCCCAGTTTTTCACCAGGTGATCTTGTTTGGGTGCATCTCAGAAAGGAAAGATTTCCAGCCAAACGAAAGAACAAATTGATGCCCAGGGCTGACGGTCCATTCAAGATTCTGGAGAGATATGGTGATAATGCTTACAAGGTTGAGTTACCTGGAGACATGGCAGTCTCTAGTACATTCAATGTTGGTGATCTGATGCCCTACCTGGAGGATGAGTATCTCGAAGACTTGAGGACAAGTCTCTTTTTAGAGGGGGAGAATGATGCGGGAACGTCCAGAGTCAACAACCCAAGTTTGACTGAAGCTGAGCTGGAGGAATCTGGAGAAAAACAGTTGACTGAACTGAAGAAAGAATCTGAGCGAACCATGCAGTCTGAACAAGCAATGTTAATATTGCCAGCTGTATCACACTTTTACCATCTATTTTCTGAAGCAACTCAATCTCCAGTAGTAACCTTGCTCCAGTGGGAATTATCACCAGTGACATCTGAAGGGCTCCAGTGAACTGAAGGATCGCCAGTGACATCTGAAGGGCTCCAGTGTACTGAAGACCACCAGTGGAATTATCTGAAGGAATACTCCAGTTGTCTATAATAAATGTGTGGGGTCAATAAGGACGTGGGTTTGGACGCGTGGCAGCCTTTTAGTGGGTCAAGGAGGAGCGTGCAAAGGCATTAATTATTCCCAACGGTATCGTGGGCCATTTGAAGGGTTTTGTTTCTAGAAGCCTTACGTGTCTATTTCCTATTTGTCCATTTGAATTAATGGTTGTGCATGACAGCTTTATGCTTTATTTTATTATTATTTTCGTTGATTCCTAGGTAGAATTTATGGTTATAAATAGGGCTTTCATTTCTCATTGTAAGGCAGTTGATATTGAATGAAAATTAATAGAGCAGCCTCTATTTCTTACAAATCTTCTTTACCTTTATAGATCTTTGATCTTGGTGGTTAGGAGTGACCCCTTTATCAATATTTGTGGTGACCCGTTCTTTATCAAATATTGTGGTGAGGTCTTTTAAATCTTCGGTTTCCTTTATCTATAGTCGTGGTGGCTAGACCTTTATCGATTGTAGTGGTGGGGCGGAGTGTTTCCTTTATCCTTGATTCTGGTGGCTTGGCCTTTACGAGTCTTGGTGGTGGATTCTTCTATCTATCTTATTTTGTTGTCTTGTTTTGAATGTTCGTTTCAAATAAAAACCATAAAATACCAAAATAGTCTTCCGCTGTCGTTTATCGCGTGATTTACGCATCATTATAACATTTAACTTACACCTAATTTCTGTTTTGCTTATCTATACTCCCTTATAAAGGAACTATTTAAGTCATTAAGAACCTGATAAGTCTAAAATGCCCCTCAACTTACTACATCTTTCTATACCCGATGACCTGGTTGGACAAAACTACCCTTACCAATCCTTTACACCCCCAATTCTATTCTATCTCTATCAGACAAAAAAAATAAAAAACCCTTTCTCAGGCGATCGCCGCTTGCCACCAAAATCAACTCTCCTCGACTTCGACTTTATTATTTTTCTCTCCATCATTAACAGGTTTCTTCAATTCTTTCTCAATACTCTACCGTTTTTTTTATATATATATATATTATAATTATAATTAATCAATATCAACTCACAGATCACTTTGTTATTCTTATTTTCGCTATATGTAATAAATTCTGTATCTATATATGTTGCAAGATAGAAGTCAGTGAGTCGGTGGTGAGATGGCTGGGCGTTTCGATCCTAATCCCTTTGACGATGGAGAAGAAGTTAATCCATTCGCTGTAAGTTACTATTATTATATCTGTATCTATATGTTTTGTTTGAATATACGGTATGCGATTGTGATATATACTGTGTTTGACTTCAACTAGGATTGTCATTACTTTCTGGGTCTCAGTAGCCTTGGCGGAAACTAGGTATTGTCATTATTTTTGTTTTTGTAATCGCCTTCCGCTTTAATTTTGAGGGTTTTGTGAATACTCCAATATTAATTTTTGTAAAGTTTGCGTTTTTATTGGTTTTGGTGTGAAAAAAAAAGCTGATTATGGTTCTGATTGAACTTGATGTGTGATTTCTTGTAAAGGTGTTAGCTACACTCCTGATCAAATTAGAAAAATGGAAGAATCAGTGCGAATACGAATAGAATCTGAACCTATATAACTCATTGAAATGGTAAGATTTAAACTTGCATTTGATTGTTATATTGGTAATGATCTATTTATCAAAATAATTTCACTTAAGTTTTTGTTAGATCATCAAATGGAGAAGCAGGAAGAATATAATCCCTTGATTTTAATACAGAATGGTGAGGTAATCTTCATATCCCTTGATAAATATAATCCCTTGATTTTAAGTTTTTATATATTGGGTGCAACATTCTTTTAATGTTTTTTATCCTCTTATTTTTTGATTGAATCAAGTGTATTTGTTTTGATTTAGATGATACCCTTGAAAGGTTGGCTACTTCGACCCATTTACGACTGAACAACAAGCCATGTTTATTATCTACCAGAAGAAGTTGGAAGTTGGCTGTAACGAGTCATCGTTTACTAAGTTATTAAGGGAAATGAGAGACTGCAGGTAACTCTATAGAATTCAAAATTTTTCCCCTCTTTTTGTTTAAAGTCAACTTACCTTATTGGGTCTCCGTTTATTTTTGGAAGTAATCCTGATTGATTTGCAACTGACCCCTTTTTTTTGGTAACCTTAAACCTTTGATCTGTATTTGAAATTTTGTATATAAGTGGGTGTATATAATTCTGTATTTAAAACGCAACTTAAAGTGGGTGTATATAAGTGGTTGTCTGTTTTGTATTTGAAATTTTGAATGAATTGATGGTTACAGGATGATGAGAGCGCAGAAAAGTAAAAAGAAGAAAAAGAAATTGGATGAAGAGGCAGTGGTCTGGGGTTGTTAGAAAAGAAGAAGAGAATCTGAATGCCGTTACGTGTTTTAGTTGGAGCCCTTGAAGACTGCTTTGAAAGCTAAGTGGAACGAAGCTTTGTTTTCTATTCAGTCTATGGAATGAAGGTAAGTGGATGTTAGCCCTCGGTTTCTGTTGTTTTTCTATTTACCTTTTTGCATAAACCTGATGATTGTGGTGATTAGTATGAATTGTTGCCAAACGAATGCTGGTACGAATGTAACAAAAGGTTTTTTTTGCATTTATTTGAAGGTGGTTGTACATGTGTATGAGTGAGCATACACTTTGTTACCATTAGCTCATGAATGACGTTTGTATCATTAGTATGGGTCTCATTTTGCAGTCACTTGGATCATATTGGAGCTCTTCGATACTTCACTGAAGTTTGTGGTTATAATGGACCAATTTACATGACGGTAAGCTTGGTTTGTTTTTAATCAACTTTAATGGGATTATTTAGGTTCAGTTTATGACCAGAAATTACATGATTAATTAATCTGCAGAACCCGTCAAAAGCTTTGGCTCCACTTATGTTGGAAGATTACCTGAAAGTGAATGGATGGAAGGGGAGAGGAAAACCAGTTCATTAATTAGAACATTCTTAAATGTATGAGGAGAGGTACCAATTTATCTTTTTTAGTCTTTTTCTTGCAAGGACATTAAAGGTGGGCCGTTATTTTTGGGGTTTGATTATTCTTGAAGTAATCCTTTGAAGATCTATCAAGTTCATGTCTTTGTTACTTTTCCATTACGGGTGGATATTAAGCAAACGGTGCAAGTCGACAAGCATCTTTGAATCTGTGCTTAATATGCTGGACACGTATGCTACTATAACTTTTTGGCTTCTAAATAGTAATGTGTTTGCTGAACTCGCCTGCATTATGACATATTTGACTTATTAACATGGGATATGTGCTCCAGATAGTCTCTTTTCAAAGAAATTCAGTAATGAAAATGATGCCTTGGACAAGTTTTGATATTTTGATATGGGGTAGTCTTCTTTGTGATCTTAAAAGAAGTTTCGTCGTTTTCTGTAGACATTTTTTTTTTGGAAAGGCTTTCCGTAGGCATATTAAAAGTCATATTTGTGATCAATTTTTATGTACATTTTTGGGTATAGATTAATTTGGTATGTAGTAACTAACAACATTATAGCCTTGACCTGTATTGGTAATGATTTGTGATTGACATTTTTGGTTTTTATATATGGTAATGCTAATTTTTGGAAACTAATGTTTAAATTACATAAAAATTGTAACATTATCTTTGTATTTTTGGAAATTTATTTTGTACACAAGCTTGATCCAGTTGCCCCAGAATTTATAATTTCATATTCTCAACTATATGGCTGAATAATACAGGCAGGCTCTCTTGCTGCTCAGCTAGGTGACCCTACTTATCCCCTTCTTGCTGAACCTCTGGTAAATGTGCTGGTCGGGTTGTTCTTGCTCAAAAGGTCAGAGTAATCTTATCTTTTCATTACTATTAGATATCGTGAAATGGGTGTATGGTGTAACAAGTTAAAAGTAGTATTTAAGTCATACTTTTTCTCATGTAAATATACTCACGATATCATATATGCCTTTTCACAATGGAAGCCTATAGTATATGATTAAGAATTCTCAATCATGCCCCCTTATAGTCCTTATGTACAATCTCATGTAACTTGATTAATTATTCATCTTTGTATATGTCATGCCACTGATTAAGTTCAACTTGGCTGATATAATCTATATCTCTGTAAAAGAGGGTTTGTGGGACAAATCAAGCTGACCAGTCCATTTTTCACCATTATCCAACCCATACAACCCACCAAACTTTTGCATATATCTATTTGTTAAAATGCTATTGTGAAATGTGGACGTCTGAAATGATTCCATTCTTGCAGATATGTGGGTTTTGTTGCGGGCTGGAGCATGGAAAGAAGCTTTTATGCAGATGGATGGAGAACCATGGAAATAGCCCATGAACGAGATCTCAACATTTGTAGATATCAAAATGGTGCCTTTTCAGTCCATTATTGTCGAATGAGAGTAAGTTATGACAAGTGAAGTATGCTAAATAGTTCTTTAAATGTATTTGTTTATCAAGTTGTATGATCTTGTAACGAACATGACTGAGATCGAGAGTGGTAGATTGTTATTTGATACTAAGCAATAACGCAACAATTGGTTTGGTTGGTAATTATTGTTGAATGCACCCCAAAGTTGAGCGATGTCAAACGATGATGCACCCTAAAGTTGAGATTTAATTTATTATTATCAATTGGTTCCATTATCTAGGCTTAGAAATGCACTCAAAGTTAAACGAGTTGCAATTTCACATATTGTACTAAAAATGCCAAGTTATCATTTTGCCAAAAGAAAAAAAGGAAGATAAAAAGTGCTAACCTTGAAACTTAAGAGCACACAACATTTAGAAGTCTAAAAACATAGTTGATCAACTAACATGAGGCTATTATCGTGTTTTAATGGTTCCTACCGCCGCAACGCGTGGGTTCCCTTCTAGTTAGTCTTTTATGAGGAACCGTGTAATGACGCCCTTAGGCTTAAGTGCTTAATAAAAAAAATACTATAATCGCTTACTCTTAGGAGACTTATCATTATAAATATGTTTTATGACTAAATTAATAGATTTCGTTTTGGATTTTGTTAGATTTTTGTGCGAGTTCTTAGACGTGATGTGCAATTAATCGTTTTAAAAAGATTGTTGAATTTTGGTATATTTGTCTGTACATGCCTATTTTAGGCAATTGATGCTATTATTTGTAATTTATGCAACAGTTCTTGACGACGTCGTTTCCACTTATACGATAATTAGGCATGTCATGTCTTAGTTATTTGAGGTTACAGTATCTAATCAATCTGTAACTGTTGGTATGTATGCTTGTGTCTATTTTATCGAACGTCTTCATGGCAGTAAATTATATTCCATATAGTTCCAAATTTGATTTAAAACATTATCATAGTATGATGTCTATGAACACGTTTGATTCTGGTCACCAGTGATTTAATCGATATATGGTTCATATGTGCATTTTAGAGGATTTCTTAATCCTTACATCCAAAGCTAATTGTCGTGCTAGACTTTATGAAAGTTGATATATACAGTATACTTCCCTAGTTTCACTCATAATCTTCCCTTACATCAAAACATTTGATTATAAAAGAATTAAATTTGTTATGTAGTTTAATGTAATTTAATACGAGTAATATGGTTTTGCTACACCTGTTAACAAGTATTTAATAAATTCGAACATATTAAGATGTAAAATGTGATTATTTTTTTTGTTCCTATTAAAAAGTACTGTAGTTTTTAAGTTGAACTAAAAGAAACTAAATGTATCTTGAGAAGTTGAAAATATAATAAATTAATTCATTGCAGGTTTATATGTAAGTCCACAAGTTAGGGAAACATGATTTTAGTTTATCTAGTTGAAATAAACTAAAGGAAATTAACAAAAGACAAAGCCATTAACCAATGTATTGATGGGGTGATTGATATATGGATTGAAGTTGAAGAAACCGATGATCAAATCAAATCAAAGTTGAATTTTTTAAATTCATTTGTTTTTTTGATTTTTTTGTTTCTTTATGGACCAATTCAAATTTGCAATTTGATTTATGGTTTGATTTACAAATTGTTGATTTTCAAACCATTCAAAAACCGAATTATATTACTAGAACAATAGAAGTCGTTAGGATCGGCAGTAGAAATTGGTTCCTAGAATATGTCATACACAATTATGCTTAACTACTTGTGGTATAGTTTTTCTCCCCATGGGTTATAGGATTTCAACTACCATGAAGTTCTTCTCTCGAGAAGGGTTTGCAGTAGCAGTTGCATCACCAAACTCTACTCGCACAGTAGTTTCATATGGGCAAATCCATACACGCGAAGTTAATACCGCTAAACTGAGCATGTGCAAATCAAATTAGCTGAAAGTCTAGAGTATGCATGTGCCAAACTTCAAAATCTAATGTCACCAAATTAGCTGAAAGTCAAGAGTATGTATGTGCCAAACTTCAAAATCTAATGTCACCACTTCAGATCATAGGAAATTTGGGAAAGAAAACAAACTCTCAAAGAAATTTTCAAATTTGGTGAAAAAGATAATTTTAAATCTTCAAAATCCTACTACTACTTTTTTTTTTTATAGAAGCTTTTAATTTGAAATCGTTTTTCAAACACATGTATTGTTGGTCGATTAACTTGCACAAGTTTTTTTAATTAAAAGTTATAAAGTAATTAAGTAAATAAAAATAAACACAAAGTATAAAGAAATTGAATGTTAACTTTATTAAACTTTAGATTACATGTTCTATATCAATCTTTTACAATACACCTAGATTAAAAAAAAAATGACGCATAGGAAATTAATTCTCATATAAGTCAAACTTGGCGGTCCCACAACTATTATAAAATCTCAGCACTGTAAATTTATACTATATGAAATTACGTGTTTTGACATGATAGGTTAATACCTTTACTCACTTGTACCTTATGCAACAACTCTTATACTATTAGCTACAGTATATCTCTCTCACACACAAAACTTACTTTTTAAATATAATCTAAATTAGGCATGTCATGTCTTAGTTATTTGAGGTTACAGTATCTAATCAATCTGTAACTGTTGGTATGTATGCTTGTGTCTATTTTATCGAACGTCTTCATGGCAGTAAATTATATTCCATATAGTTCCAAATTTGATTTAAAACATTATCATAGTATGATGTCTATGAACACGTTTGATTCTGGTCACCAGTGATTTAATCGATATATGGTTCATATGTGCATTTTAGAGGATTTCTTAATCCTTACATCCAAAGCTCAATTCGTGCTAGACTTTATGAAAGTTGATATATACAGTATACTTCCCTAGTTTCACTCATAATCTTCCCTTACATCAAAACATTTGATTATAAAAGAATTAAATTTGTTATGTAGTTTAATGTAATTTAATACGAGTAATATGGTTTTGCTACACCTGTTAACAAGTATTTAATAAATTCGAACATATTAAGATGTAAAATGTGATTATTTTTTTTGTTCCTATTAAAAAGTACTGTAGTTTTTAAGTTGAACTAAAAGAAACTAAATGTATCTTGAGAAGTTGAAAATATAATAAATTAATTCATTGCAGGTTTATATGTAAGTCCACAAGTTAGGGAAACATGATTTTAGTTTATCTAGTTGAAATAAACTAAAGGAAATTAACAAAAGACAAAGCCATTAACCAATGTATTGATGGGGTGATTGATATATGGATTGAAGTTGAAGAAACCGATGATCAAATCAAATCAAAGTTGAATTTTTTAAATTCATTTGTTTTTTTGATTTTTTTGTTTCTTTATGGACCAATTCAAATTTGCAATTTGATTTATGGTTTGATTTACAAATTGTTGATTTTCAAACCATTCAAAAACCGAATTATATTACTAGAACAATAGAAGTCGTTAGGATCGGCAGTAGAAATTGGTTCCTAGAATATGTCATACACAATTATGCTTAACTACTTGTGGTATAGTTTTTCTCCCCATGGGTTATAGGATTTCAACTACCATGAAGTTCTTCTCTCGAGAAGGGTTTGCAGTAGCAGTTGCATCACCAAACTCTACTCGCACAGTAGTTTCATATGGGCAAATCCATACACGCGAAGTTAATACCGCTAAACTGAGCATGTGCAAATCAAATTAGCTGAAAGTCTAGAGTATGCATGTGCCAAACTTCAAAATCTAATGTCACCAAATTAGCTGAAAGTCAAGAGTATGTATGTGCCAAACTTCAAAATCTAATGTCACCACTTCAGATCATAGGAAATTTGGGAAAGAAAACAAACTCTCAAAGAAATTTTCAAATTTGGTGAAAAAGATAATTTTAAATCTTCAAAATCCTACTACTACTTTTTTTTTTTATAGAAGCTTTTAATTTGAAATCGTTTTTTAAACACATATATTGTTGGTCCAGTAACTTGCACAAGTCTATCTTAATTTACAACAACAAAGTAATTAAGTAAATAAAAAAAAACACAAAGTACAAAGAAGTTGAATGTTAACTTTATTAACTATGAAGTTAAAATCAACTTTAAAAGATCTCAATCCCTTATGTTATTTGGTTTTATATCTTGTTTGGTTAAGTAAAATTGATAAACATTGATCGGCTGATCGCCATGGGCCATACTGTAGCTTAGTTGTCTACTTGAAGACAAATAGATCCCCCCAACTTGGCCTTCTTGTCAATAAAGTGGTGTTATAATGTTGAGAAATGATTTTATTGTCAATCTTAGCTTTGGTTATATTAGTAATGTTCAAGTCAATGAGGGATGACAAGCATATAATTGAAGAAAGTTGTAAAGGATGAAGACTGGAGTTAAATGGTCAAGGAGGGACTAATATTAAAGACAGTTGATACTTGGAGGACTGTAATGTATCTTCAAAATAATAAGCTGTATATTTCTGGGTTATTTGTCATGAGGAGATTAATAACCCCTTGAATGATTATTATCTCAACATCATATTCCTCTCTATTTTTTCTGCTATTTCTGTCTATATATTAATATTTCTGTATTCGTTATCTTTGTAATTTGTTCATCATCTTTGATGATTTAGATATTGAATTCATAAAACTTCTGTAAGAATAATTCATCTATTAATAATAATAATTGTATAATTTCTTTAGATCTTGTATATTATCAATCAATTTAGATTGATTGATCTCGTGATTCTATAAATCTTTTCATGGTATCAGAGCACAACGATCTAACGGTTCCATGATTATTATCCTCCTCGTGATTGGATTACATAGGGCGTTTTTTCGTACTTCGAAACCCTAATATTTGGGGGTATTCTTTCTAACGATTCGATTAGGGTTTTGATACCCTATTTGTGGGTGGGTTCTTGATCGGATCTTTTAAGTTCTCTGAATACTGTGCTTATTGGTGATACTTCCGCTGCTGCTGACGAACCATTCAATATTGTTCCTTTATTTTGTGAAGATTGTCTACATATCACTGTGAGCCGTATCTTTCCTTATGCTGGTTTAGTATCACATGTTACTTGACTGAATTTTTCATTCGGTGCTAGTGTATACGCTAAGTTGGTTATTACTTGTATCATTTTGCTCGTTTAATTGCTCGGTCCTTTAATTTGCTCGACTGTCTACTAGCGGTGTAGTGTACTTACTTTCTTGGATTAGTAGTTCTTTACTTTACTTACATGTCTTGATAGTTATTAATTGTTTGGTAGTGCTAGCAGATTAGTTTGGAATGGTTTGCCTAGTTTATTGTTCAATAGTTTTGCTCATTAATGATCATATCTCTTCGCAGTTGGTAATGCCTAAGTTGATGTTTGCTAATATAATGCTAACTCTGCTTACTAGTTTACTAGCTCATATATTAGTTGTGTTTATAAGGTTTAGTTACTGGTATATTCATGCTTATGCTTGTTTTGTAATCAAATATTCATGCTTATGCTTGTTTTGTAATCAAAGGTTAAAATAGAGATTGTGTTTTCAGTAAAAGTGGTCTACAATTAGTTATTCATCTTAAATGTTTCTTTTTTATATGTTAAATTGCTCTTTGTGCAATTTTTGGTGATTCTTGATAAATTTGTGAATTAACAATCGTAATAATGATCATGTTTTGTCTTTGGAGTCAATCCATTTTACATCTTGTTAGTTACTATATGTATCAATTTTTATTTTAGTACAATATGACTAAGCTGATGTCACTTTATTTGCTGAATATTATTTATATTACATGAATAAGAATATAGGAAATTAAATTGGTTGTTATATTTTACTTTATTTTTTGTTATTAACAAATTCTGTATGCATGTTTCTTGTTCTCTATATTTTAATATTTTAAAATTTGAATATAAAAAGAATTGAATTATGTGGTCGCATTATATCTTATCTTGTCTAGTCAAGGACATTTTTTTTATTGAGGTTGTCATGCTGTTCTTGATTTGCAGTCTTGTAATATGCTTGGTTGCTTTTATGCTGCATGTTTCTTCTGATTCAGAGATTGTTTGTTGATGTTTTGTATGACCAATTTGTGTATGTGGATCTTATGATCGGTTTCTGTCTTGGGCATTCTTAGTCTTTATGACAGCCCTTCTTGGGCATTCTTAGTCTTTATGACAGCCCCTCTTTATCTGTCTTGGGCATTCTTAGCCTTTTATGGCAGCCCTTCTTTATCTGTCTTGGGCATTCTTAGCCTTTTATGGTAGCCCTTCTTTATATGTCTTGGGCATTCTTAGCCTTTTATGGCAGCCCTTCTTTATCTGTCTTGGACATTCTTAGCCTTTTATGGTAGCCCTTCTATGTTTGTTGTGTGGTGATGAGTTGATGACTATTTTGAATTGTGGTTAGTATGATGTTTCTTTATGGTAACTTACCATGTAGTCTCATAGAATCATTTTTGTTATATTGTTGACCATGAGACTGTAGTCCAATTTGGTACAGGCTATGATTGGGGTTTTTTCTTTATTTGGGTGTGGATACAAAGTTCGCATTTCAGTAAGATGGTTTTTTCCTTATATAAAACCGATTCTTGTTTATCTTTGCGTCATGTTTGCAAGGTGTTCAATACTTGGATGTTTGATTTGGGATATTATTGTCCCTATTTTTTGTGTTGAGGTCATAAAAGTTTCAGTTAAACTCAAATTAGTCTTTATGTTCTTTGCATGGTTATAGCTGTTTGCTTTTACTTGTGAAGTTGTAAAAGTTTTTGATTAAGTTGGATTAGTCTTTATATTCCTCACACGTGTGGTTGATTGATATGTGTCTGATGGTGTTGTTCCAGACGTTTCTTATGATTATATCTTGTGATGATATGTTTGATGATGTTCTAGAAATTTCTTTTATACTATTATTGTGTTTTATTCTTGGTTGGAAGGTATTCTTTTATGATGATGTTTATCACATGTTGAGTTGTTTCTGCATGCTATTCTTACACAATCTAGACTGATTGTGCTCAGGGAAGTTTTCTATATTCTTAACTATTTTGGTACATTTCTGTTTTATTCCGTCTATTCAATCTTCTTGTTAAATACGTTTTTTTGTACAAATTTATTTCGTACATATATTTTTCTCTCTAAGATATCTAACTACAAGATTGAAGGGGGGAATTCGGGTATATTGAGCTTTCTATGTTTGTAAGAAAGTGGAAGGGGTGTGAGTTCTTCTGTAATTTTCTTTGAAAAGGTTTTTTGTCAAAAAGAAAAAAACACAAAACAAAAGAAAAAGTTTTTTTTTATAACAAGTGATTATAATGTTTGTTTCAAATCGTGAAAATTCTCAAATCCTTAAGTCTTCTTCTGATTTTTCCCCTCTTATCTTGTCTTTGAAAACTCATCTCTATTATTTCTTATTTCTCTCATTCATATGCTCATATTCTTGCTTCTATCTGGCTATTATCTTGATTGTCCAGATTTTCTTGTCTTCATATATTGTAATAATAGTTTGATTGTTATTTATTCTGGATAACAGTAATTTCTGGATATTGTCGTACTGATTTGTAATGAGACTTTTGATCCTGATTCCCTGTTCGCTTTCTTATGGTTAGTTGTTACAGGGTTGGAATCAGATGGTGCTGTTTTTTGTTATTTGGTGATAAATAAATAAATACAGAGTTGGCATTAGTTGATGGAACTATAAGGGAGTGCAAGTTTGTAGTACTAACAAGTGAACAATTGCTCAATTATCTCATCATCAGTGTTTAGTTGAAGAGGAAAGGCAATAGCAGAGGTTTAGCTGCTGATTGGTTTTAAGAGGTGGATAGATAGTGAAACTGATACTTGAATGGGCTCTATCGGTAATCAAAAGATAGTTTATGATCAGAAATTGAGCAGTGTTATTTTGTGAGTACGGGGCTATAAAGGACATGATTATGGATAATTGGGATACGAATGCTTGGGATAAGATACTGGTCATAGTATTTATGTGCACGTGAAGGAATTGCCAAATGGTTTTACTAGTAAAGTAGCTTGTTTATAGAAGGGGTACTGGTTTAGTAGGTGCAGGTTGGATATATGTCTACAAGAAGGTGGAATAGTATCTTCTTTATGCTTATATTATCTTTATCTGTTGGTGGTTTATTATTAATTCAGATTGTTTGAAGCAAGAATAAAGAAAAAGTAAACGAGGGGAGATGTTTTTGCATGTAAAAGTACGAGTTGATCAAAGGTTTTACAAACACTTGATGTCAAACAGTTGGGCTGATCAATGCTTGCGAGGAGTTCTTATTAACTGGTCTGAGTATTTCATGCTGGTAACTTTCTTTCTCAAAGAACTTGTTTTTATCTTACGCTATTTAGGTGGTAAATAATGTCATTTTCATCTCATTGAGTCTGAGAGTTTTTTTGAATGCCATTTATGTGTGTTGTCATAATGGGCTGGTCCATGCTCTTCATTTCGTTGGGTCATAATCTCGTAGCCTCCCATGTGGTGTAGTATCTAGTTGATACATATAATTTTTCGATAGTAGTTCATTTGTTCATTGAGTCCTGGTTTTAGCCCATGATAGTGTGCTTGGGGTGAAAGACCTTCGGCATGACTATCATTCCGGCTGTCCACATTTAGTGCACTTGGGGTGAAAGACTTTCGGTGTGACCGAGTGTTCCGGCCTTCGTAAACAGTGATTTCTTTGTTTTCTCTTTGGGTTGTTGCTATATGGCTGCCTTAGACCCATGGTTTTCTTGTGTCAGTTTCTTGTTAGACTCGGTCTTTTATTTTGTTGGTTTCAGTGAAGTTTTTTTTTATTGATATATTATTGGAGAGAGCATTCTTTGGGTTATTAATTTTTTTAACCCGAAGAGTCCGTCGCTAAGATTGTGGGGGGGTGTTGAGAAATGATTTTATTGTCAATCTTAGCTTTGGTTATATTAGTAATGTTCAAGTCAATGAGGGATGACAAGCATATAATTGAAGAAAGTTGTAAAGGATGAAGACTGGAGTTAAATGGTCAAGGAGGGACTAATATTAAAGACAGTTGATACTTGGAGGACTGTAATGTATCTTCAAAATAATAAGCTGTATATTTCTGGGTTATTTGTCATGAGGAGATTAATAACCCCTTGAATGATTATTATCTCAACATCATATTCCTCTCTATTTTTTCTGCTATTTCTGTCTATATTAATATTTCTGTATTCGTTATCTTTGTAATTTGTTCATCATCTTTGATGATTTAGATATTGAATTCATAAAACTTCTGTAAGAATAATTCATCTATTAATAATAATAATTGTATAATTTCTTTAGATCTTGTATATTATCAATCAATTTAGATTGATTGATCTCGTGATTCTATAAATCTTTTCAAAACACGAGTGAAGGAAAAACTTCAACTATTACCTATGACTCCATATATTGCAATAGATACATGGAATCACACACTTAGATCTACGGACAAAAGCTTTGGTCTTCACCATTTGTTACCTTTGTAGATACACTTGCAACCGTCTTCGAGGTTTTGGATGTTGATGTGAAAGTAGTTGTCAACTTAAATACAATTGACATTTGATGCTTTTGATTTGTTCACTTATTTCTTAGCCAATTTTGGTGAAAGAGAAATTGTGTACAGTTGTTACACAATAATCTATTCATTCCTTAAATGGATATGAAACAGTCACGTGTTTAGTTGTCTTCTTGTGGAAGTCAAACATGTGACTGTTTTGTTGAGCAGTTCTCTTTCTTCATTCCCGTTCATTTTTGACATACAAAATAGGAATGAATATACTTAGTCAAACATAGTTAATGTTGACTTGAAGTTCGCTTAGCGTCATTAAGGACCGACGTTAACAACCAAGTCGTCTCAACGAATCTGGTCACTAACATATAAATTTGATAAAAATGTAAATGAAAAATCCTCTAACTTATAGACATAATTATAATAAGAAATAATAATACTAACGGAAACCATTATACCAAACGGTGAGCACGGAAGTGGAAATGGGAAATTGCCATGAACTTCATCACGAAGTTACCTAGAACGAGTAGTGGTCGGGACACCATTTGGGTGATGGTTGACCGGTTGACTAAGTCGGTTCACTTCTTAGCCACTCGGGAATATGATAAATTTGACACCATGGCACGTTGTACCTCAAGGAAGTAGTATCCAAACTTGGAGTGCCGATTTCCGTCATAACCAATCGGGATACCCGATTTACTTCAAAGTTTTGGAAGGCGTTCCAAAGCGATGGGTACTCAACTCGATGTGAGTACGGCGTTCCATCCGCAAACCGACGGTCAAAGAGAAAGAACGATTCAAACGCTTGATGATATGTTAGGAGTTTGTGCCATCAATGTTTGGTGGCAATTGGGACGTGCATTTACCGTTGGTTGAGTTCTCTAACAATAATTGTTATCATGCTAGCATTTAAATGGCGCCGTTTAGAGCCTTATATGGAGGAATATGTAGGTCACCGTTAGCTTGGACGGAGGTTGGTGAAAGCCAACTCATTGGGCCCGAGATGACCGAGGTAATCTCACGAGTCAAAGAAAGGTTGAGAGTGGCCCGAGAATGACAATTAATATATGAAACGTGAGACGACGACCCCTCGAATTCGAAGTGGGTGATTTTGTGTTGCTTAAAGTATCCCCGTGGAAAGGCGTGGTCCGATTTATAAAACGTGGTAAACTGGGGGCCAATGTATATTGGTCCATTTAAAATCCTTGAACGTATTTTTCCGGTGGTGTATCGTGTGGAGCTCCCTCAAGACTTGAGTGGAGTTCATAATGTTTTTCATGTTTGTAATCTCGGGAAGTGTTTGGCCGATCCAACACTTCACATGCCTCTTAAACAAATTTGTGTCGATACAACGTTAAGACGTAAAAGATCCAATGGAGATCTTGGATCTAGAGACTTAAAAAGCTAAAGAATACTTAGTATACAAATGTTTAACTGGGATGTAAAGCTAGACGTGGACCCAAAATTTACTTGGGAACGGGAAGATTCGATGAGAGCCAAATATCCCCACTTATTCGACGAGTCTAGTTTGATTTGAATTTCGGGAAAAAATTCCTTTAACGGGGGAATGATGTAACATTTGTAATTTTTGACTCGTTTGACTTATTAAAAACGTAAATTAACCGTGATTTATTTATTTCGACCCGTTGACTTGAACGTACTAAATGACTAACTAATTTATTAATCGATTTTGTGACGTAATGAGACGTTTAATTAAATTAGAGATGTAATCGGGTGATCCATGGGTCGACCCATGACCCATGAACCACCACACTTGACCTAAACCCCCCCCCCTCTCTTCCATTTCCTCATCCACTCATTCTATCTCTTTCTTTCTCCTTCTAATTGAATGCAAGACAACTCTATCTCTCTCACTAAATTCTTGTCTTCATTAATTGGGGCTTCTAACAATAATTACTAGAATCATTATCATTATCATTATCTAATCATCATATCCAATGATCAAAAGTCAAGTGCAAGATATCTTGTTTTATAGCTTAAATTCGGGTTTGGACTTCTAGTGGAAGATTTGGTAAGTTAATCTTGTCTTAAATTAATCATTTCATGTTTATAAACTCAATTCTAAATATATATAAACAATCTTGGGTCAAATTGTAGTCAAAATCGTTCTTGGGTCGAAATTAGGGTTTTAATGAACTAATGGGTCAAAAACCGGGTTTTATGTTTGATTGTCGAAATGAGTTCAAATTCTTGATGGAGTTATGTTTTAAAACTTGTTCCTAGCCTAACATAAACGATTCTTAGCCAAATTTCGGGTTAAATCATGATTAAATCGAAAACTAGGGTTTTTATTTATGAAATGGGTCAAAAACTACATTTTTGGAATTTCACATATTATGGATCAAACTATTAGACGAGTTATGTTCTTGAACATGTTTTTGAACTTTTGAAACCAACACTTGGTAAAATTTCAGGCTAATTCCTTCAAAAACGAAAATTAGGGTTCTTACACTTTTAATTTAGGTGAAATAACTTAAATCACAAAATTTGATGATTTCGATCGAATTGGGCAGAGAACTGAATTTGTTTGCATCTATTACGTTACCAATTCACAAAAACAAGCTTTAATTTGCCCCGAATCGAATTTCATAGCTCGAATTAGGGTTGTGGTTCGTAGGTCAAAGTTTGACCTAAAAGTCAAACTGCTCCATCTTGTTTTTCCTGCCCAGAAACTGCCCAGATTCATCCCTGTCTTCTGACCACCGTAAGTTACGCCCTTATGGGCGTAGGTTACGCCTATCTCCTTCCTTGATTTGGACCTTACGCCCCCCACCTTCTGTTTACGCCACAAAATCAAGAACCAGACGCCAAAAGTCGCTTATCCAAGCCACCGTAGGTTACGCCGGGTTCAACCGTAGCTTACGCCTGACCAGACCTCTCCACCGCACCTTACACCCCAATCCTCCGTAACCTACGCCCCTTACCTTCTCAGCCACCGTAACAGACGCCACCCACCACCGTAGCTTACGGTGGTGAGGAACTCTCTTTTTTCCAGAATTGTTGCCATCTTCTTTGTTCCTCTTACTTTGAATCTGGTCTCATGTGGGGTCCTTTTTGGCCCTGTTGGAGTCGTGATCTGTGGGGTGGCGTGGGGAAAACCCTAAGCAGGGTATTGTCTTATAGAAAGCTTTGTGCAGATATACACATAAGTATATATATAATTACGTTTGCTTTCTTTTTCTTATTTATTTTATTTAGCCTTCCAGAGTTTGGGCCCAGCTTCCATGGTTTGTTTGGGCTTCCATTTGGGTCGACCCCAGCTTCTGTGGAGCCCATTTCCGGTTGTCTTATGTGTCCAAAGTCGAATGCTAAACGAAGCCTCGTGTCAATATAAGAAGAGTTTATATACATATAAAATACTCACGTTAACATGGAAGTCGAGAAACCCTAAATTTATTTGTAACGGAAAACGTTAACCTAATATACGTATATATATATATATACTTACATATGTCTATATATGCACATTGTATATAGGTGAATGTATATATAAATAAACACATTTATATTAATACGCAAGTTATATAAACGTGAACGTAGGTCGTGAAACTTGAAGATTTCGGGACATTTAAAGCTCGTTGAATACTTATATTTCGATTATAACTTGACGATACAAGGCAAAGGTGAGTTTCGTAAACCCTCCCTACTCAATTGAGATTCGGGCTGAAAAGTGTACATGCTTGTTGGATTGTTGCTTAATCGATTGATTGATTGTTCAATTGACGTAATGACTTGTTGCTCGATTAACTATGCTTTCGTTTATGATTACATGTTGTGATATTGTGATTATTTAGGGTAGTCGTTCATACATGGAAGTCGGTTATGCCTTCAAAGGGTTTTAGATGTGGTGGGAAGGCTGCGGGTGACCCTATATATAAGCATCTAGGACTCGTTGAAAGTAAAATCCTCCTAAGTGTATGTACGTATAGTTTTGGTTGGATTGATGGTTTGATGACGTGATATGACGCATTTGAAATATATGTAAGTCGCCCCGTGATATGACGCATTTGAAATATATGTAAGTCGCCCCGTTATTGACGTTATGGGTTGTTAAACTCACGTTATGGATTGTTGAATCCACGTTATGGGTATCTCTATATCCACGTTATGGGTATCTCTATATCCACGTTATGGGTATCTCTATATCCACGTTATGGGTATTCTATACTCACGTTATGGATTATGAATCCACGTTATGGGTATCTCTATATCCACGTTATGGGTATCTCTATATCCACGTTATGGGTATCTCTATATCCACGTTATGGGTATCTCTATATCCACGTTATGGGTATCTCTATATCCACGTTATGGGTATCTCTATATCCACGTTATGGGTATCTCTATATCCACGTTATGGGTATCTCTATATCCACGTTATGGGTATCTCTATATCCACGTTATGGGTATCTCTATATCCACGTTATGGGTATCTCTATATCCACGTTATGGGTATCTCTATATCCACGTTATGGGTATCTCTATATCCACGTTATGGGTATCTCTATATCCACGTTATGGGTATCTCTATATCCACGTTATGGGTATCTCTATATCCACGTTATGGGTATCTCTATATCCACGTTATGGGTATCTCTATATCCACGTTATGGGTATCTCTATATCCACGTTATGGGTATCTCTATATCCACGTTATGGGTATCTCTATATCCACGTTATGGGTATCTCTATATCCACGTTATGGGTATCTCTATATCCACGTTATGGGTATCTCTATACTCACGTTATGGGTTATTGAGCCCACGTTATTGAACGTTATTAATCGTTATATGAATCGTTGTTGTTAAACGTTGATCGTATTGATATTGTGCTAACGTGATCCCTTTTAGGGTTTCCTTGGAACGTGATTAGGTATTCTAATCCCCGTATATCGTTAACGGTTGATATCCCGACACACTTGTTTCCTATTACTTGTCCCTACGAACTCACCAACTTTATGTTGACGCGTGTTAGTACACTTTTCAGGTGACAGGTTAGCTCAAAGGCGTATTGGATGATTGATTGCTTATTTATGCTAGACTTGGACTTGGACTTCTTGGATCCGTGATTCATTTCCCGATTAGGGGTTATGCTTATGTGTGATCCAGTTACTCGCATTACTGAATGGTTCGTATGGATTACTTGATCCTTTTTATGCATTTAGATATACTCTACATAATTTCCATGT
Source organism: Erigeron breviscapus (assembly GCA_034093135.1). Lineage (NCBI taxonomy): Eukaryota > Viridiplantae > Streptophyta > Magnoliopsida > Asterales > Asteraceae > Erigeron > Erigeron breviscapus. Next base: position 81,129,384 of record CM067167.1, read on the forward strand.
CGTGCTGTGCTATTTGTGTAACCCTCATGTTTCCGCCTTGTTGAGGTGTTACACAAGCATTTTAACATGTTTATACAAAAAGATCAAAAAATGAAAGAGCACGATATATTTGCTCGCAGCTTTAATCAACAAGACCAAAAAAGATTTGGATATGGTGCATTATTTGGATGTTTCGTGGTCACATGGTACTTGTGTACGGTATTCAAGCCTTACTTCGGCCCCCTAGATGTACGTAAGTACATACAACTTCTTCCATGTTAACTCGATCGTAAGAATATTTATAGCTATCCTTTCGCATTTGTGGGCCTGGTGAGGGGCAAACCTGACTCCCGTCTTAGGCCTATTTTTTGGGGACGTAAAATTTTAAAATTTTTAAAACCCGAAAACCAAAAATTTTAAAAGCCCGTTTGTTTTTATAAAAAATTTGTTTGTATATTTGAATTATCTAGAATCATTGAGATTTTTTTTTTTTTGGTTCATTCTAGAATCTAGACATTTAAATCCTCAAAAGTCAAAACTGAAACTTTTGGGTTTAGAATATGGGTGCAACACAAGGGGATTGATTATGTAATGTGCGTAGGTTTGTTTATTTAATCGTTTCATGATTTGATTTGATTATTTTGGTTTTTCAGTGAATTTAAGGTTGATGATGGTTGATGAACTTAAATTGGCGATGGTTACCAGCGCTAAGAATCATATATATAAAAAAAACTCCAACTTCTCTCTCTCCCCGTTAGGCGATTTTGGCGGGAATTTTAGTTTTCAAATCTTAACCGTTTTCTGCCATTAATTTTCTTCATTTCTTCTTCAATTAACATCAATATTCATCAATTTTCATCTATTTTCATTCAATTCTTCATTCCGCTTAGCTCTAATGGAGTAATTTTGAGAATTTCTGATGCAATAAAAACCCTAGAATTTGGGATTTTTTTACAAAATGCCTAAAAAACGATCCTCTGGTAGAAATACTAGAATTCCAATAAATTTAGGTGATTATGTGATGAATAATAAGAATAATAACAAGAATAAAGCTGAGAATTATGAGAATTCCAATATTAAGGATGATGACGTCAGCTTAGGTAAGGGGAAAATGATGAGGAGGTTGATAATGGCAGTGATGGAGGAAATACTAAAGATTTGGAGAAGAAAGAGGCAGTGAAAGAAGGAGCAGTTTTGCAAGAGGATGTTATTATTGGAAATGGTGTTCAGGGAGAAAAGAATACAGTGAATATTGAGACAAGTAATGAAAGGAAGGTCAATAATAAGCATGTTGATCATGTAAGTATTTCTGATCATGAAGTGATGTCTGATAATTCTGATATTTCTGGTACTCAAAATGGAATTCATGAAAATAGGAACATTGTGAATAAGATGTCTTATGCTAAAATGGTGAATAAAAATGAACAAGAGGTAGATAGAAATCTTTTCTTTGTTCCTACTAGATTGAATGACCAAGGAGGGGAGGTTGTGATTTTTGAAGAAGAACTAGTGGAGGAAGGATGTAAGAAATGGCAAATGACTGCCTGTGGTTTCTTTATAGGATGTAACATGGCCCTAAATGAAATAAGATACAATCTAAGAAGAATGTGGGGAAAATTTGGCCTAAGTGAGGTTATTAAGGACAATACGGAAATTTGCTATTTTAAGTTCAAAAGTTTAGAAGGAATGCATAAGGTGATTGAGCACAGCCCATGGATGGTTAATGGGAAGCCACTTGTGGTTCAAGAATGGAATCCTGATGTGAGTGTTGAAAAGGCAGAACCTAATAAGATACCTATGTGGATTAAGCTTCTGAATTTACCATTAGAAGCTTGGAGTTTAAGAGGAATAAGTACCTTGGCTAGTAGATTGGGCAGGCCACTCATGATGGATAACATGACTGCATCCATGTGTCATAGTGGTAAAGGTAAGATTGGTTTTGCTAGAGTACTAATTGAGATAGGGTCTGGGAAAGAATTACAAGATAAAATTGAAATATTGTATAAAGATGGGTCTATGAATGTTAAAAGAACTAAGTATGTTGATGTGGATTATACCTGGAGGCCTATTACATGCAAGCATTGTCAAGTTTTTGGGCACAATGAGAATAAATGTCAGAAACAAAATGGAGGGGAAAAGAAAATGGATAACATAGGCATGAAAATAGGGGAGGAGCCTAAAGGTGTTCAGGAGAATGATTTTGTGCAAGTTAGGAATAAGAAAAGATTCAATAAAAAGAATTTTGAATATAATGGCAGAAGAGACTCCTATAACAAAGGGAAACCTTATATAGAATATAGACAAAAACAAAAGGCAGTGCAGGTGGATGGGAATAAGGATAATGGAGAACCCAGTAGGAAGAATTCTTCTCCTATGAAGGAACAGAGTGCAAATAGATATGGAGTGCTGGGTGAAAAGATGTGACCTTGGATCAATATGGGGATCTGGCTAATGGTAGCAAGTCATTAGTGGACTCTTTCTTATTAAAGAGAATCCAACCAGAAACTGAGGTAATAAACCATTGGACAAAAGAAATGCATAGTTATTTCAATGTTAAATGGATGCAGATGTTTAATATGGAAAAGAACTCTGTGGAGGAGGACATCATTGATGAGGAGGATGAGGCCACATGTAATTTGGTGGCTGATGAAATACAAGGAAAAGATACTCAATTATTAAATTGAGTATCCAAAAGTCTATTATAATGGATTTTAAAGTGGCAGTTTGGAATATTAGGGGCATGAATAGTATTGTTAAGCAGAATGAAGCTATAAAGATGATTAGGAATGGAAGGCTACAAGTGTGTACATTTGTTGAAACACATTTGAAGCTGAATACAATTCAAAAGGTTGGAAATAGAATTTTTGGGAACTGGGAGTGGGCATCAAATGTGCAGAAAACTCCTTCATGTTGCAGAATAATGATTGGGTGGAATCAAAACACTGTCAATCTTATGGTAGTGGATGCTTCCAAACAATTTGTGCTATGCAGATTGACATCCAGAAAGCTTATGATACTGTGAGCTGGAGATTTCTTGAAATTATTCTTATTAAGTTTGGTTTCCATACAATGATGATTAAATGGATCAGGGCATGTATTATCTCATACAAGTTTTATGTCTGCTTAAATGGGGAATTCATGGTTATTTTAGAGGGGGGAGAGGACTTAGACAAGGTGACCCTATATCACCTTATCTATTTACTCTAGTAATGGAGGTGTTCAGTCTGCTCATGAGCAAAAATATTGAGGAATCTGAGGAATTTGGATACCATTTTGGGTGTAAGGAATTGAAATTATCTCATATGTGCTTTGCTGATGATTTACTAGTGGTATGTAGAGGAAATAGTGGATCACTTAAGGTTGTGAAGAAGGTTCTGGATGAATTTAGTCAAGTTTCTGGTCTGAATCCTAACATGGGGAAAAGTACCATATTTTTTGGTAGTATGAATGATAAGGAAAAAGATGAGCTGTTGAACATTTTACCATTTAAATGTGGAAAACTGCCAGTGAGGTATTTGGGAGTACCTCTGCTTGATAAAAAATTAGGTGTCAAGGATTGTAAAATCCTGGTGGACAAGGTTAGATGTAAATTTGAATGTTGGAGAAATAAGAAGCTATTTTTGGTATTGATAGCAATAAAGCCTCTGGTCCTGATGGGTATACTTCTGGTTTTTTTAAGAAAGCATGGGATATTGTGGGAGATAAAGTGTGTTTGGCTGTTAAGGAGTTCTTTCTTACTGGTAAACTGCTGGGGGAAGTCAATGCCACATTAATTGCACTCATTCCTAAAGTGAGCATTCCTAATAAGGTTTCAGAATTTAAACCCATTGCCTGTTGCAATGTGATATATAAATGCATAAGTAAGATACTTACAAGCAAAATTCAGGTTGGGCTTTCTAAGATTGTGAGTGTCAATCAAAGTGCCTTTATACCAGGAAGACACATTCAGGATAATATTCTTATTGCTCAAGAACTGCTTAGGGGGTACAACAGGAAGCATGGGCCTAAAAGATGTGCTATGCAGATTGACATCCAGAAAGCTTATGATACTGTGAGCTGGAGATTTCTTGAAATTATTCTTATTAAGTTTGGTTTCCATACAATGATGATTAAATGGATCAGGGCATGTATTACCTCATCCAAGTTTTCTGTCTGCTTAAATGGGGAAATTCATGGTTATTTTAGAGGGGGGAGAGGACTTAGACAAGGTGACCCTATATCACCTTATCTATTTACTCTAGTAATGGAGGTGTTCAGTCTGCTCATGAGCAAAAATATGAGGAATCTGAGGAATTTGGATACCATTTTGGGTGTAAGGATTGAAATTATTCTTATTAAGTTTGGTTTCCATACAATGATGATTAAATGGATCAGGGCATGTATTACCTCATACAAGTTTTATGTCTGCTTAAATGGGGAATTCATGGTTATTTTAGAGGGGGGAGAGGACTTAGACAAGGTGACCCTATATCACCTTATCTATTTACTCTAGTAATGGAGGTGTTCAGTCTGCTCATGAGCAAAAATATTGAGGAATCTGAGGAATTTGGATACCATTTTGGGTGTAAGGAATTGAAATTATCTCATATGTGCTTTGCTGATGATTTACTAGTGGTATGTAGAGGAAATAGTGGATCACTTAAGGTTGTGAAGAAGGTTCTGGATGAATTTAGTCAAGTTTCTGGTCTGAATCCTAACATGGGGAAAAGTACCATATTTTTTGGTAGTATGAATGATAAGGAAAAAGATGAGCTGTTGAACATTTTACCATTTAAATGTGGAAAACTGCCAGTGAGGTATTTGGGAGTACCTCTGCTTGATAAAAAATTAGGTGTCAAGGATTGTAAAACTTGAGTAATGAAAAAGCTACCCATATGGTAAGACCTGTGACTGATATTGAAATCAAAGAAGCTATTTTTGGTATTGATAGCAATAAAGCCTCTGGTCCTGATGGATATACTTCTGGATTTTTTAAGAAAGCATGGGATATTGTGGGAGATAAAGTGTGTTTGGCTGTTAAGGAGTTCTTTCTTACTGGTAAATTGCTGGGGGAAGTCAATGCCACATTAATTGCACTCATTCCTAAAGTGAGCATTCCTAATAAGGTTTCAGAATTTAAACCCATTGCCTGTTGCAATGTGATATATAAATGCATAAGTAAGATACTTACAAGCAAAATTCAGGTTGGGCTTTCTAAGATTGTGAGTGTCAATCAAAGTGCCTTTATACCAGGAAGACACATTCAGGATAATATTCTTATTGCTCAAGAACTGCTTAGGGGGTACAACAGGAAGCATGGGCCTAAAAGATGTGCTATGCAGATTGACATCCAGAAAGCTTATGATACTGTGAGCTGGAGATTTCTTGAAATTATTCTTATTAAGTTTGGTTTCCATACAATGATGATTAAATGGATCAGGGCATGTATTACCTCATCCAAGTTTTCTGTCTGCTTAAATGGGGAAATTCATGGTTATTTTAGAGGGGGGAGAGGACTTAGACAAGGTGACCCTATATCACCTTATCTATTTACTCTAGTAATGGAGGTGTTCAGTCTGCTCATGAGCAAAAATATTGAGGAATCTGAGGAATTTGGATACCATTTTGGGTGTAAGGAATTGAAATTATCTCATATGTGCTTTGCTGATGATTTACTAGTGGTATGTAGAGGAAATAGTGGATCACTTAAGGTTGTGAAGAAGGTTCTGGATGAATTTAGTCAAGTTTCTGGTCTGAATCCTAACATGGGGAAAAGTACCATATTTTTTGGTAGTATGAATGATAAGGAAAAAGATGAGCTGTTGAACATTTTACCATTTAAATGTGGAAAACTGCCAGTGAGGTATTTGGGAGTACCTCTGCTTGATAAAAAATTAGGTGTCAAGGATTGTAAAATCCTGGTGGACAAGGTTAGATGTAAATTTGAATGTTGGAGAAATAAGAAGCTGTCATATTTGCAGTCCAAAAGATCAGGGTGGTTTAGGGATTAAAGATATAAGGAAATGGAATGAAGTCTTGTTGATAAGGCAGTTCTGGAAAATTATAGAGAATAAAGAATCTTTATGGGCCAAATGGGTTAATGTGGTAAAACTTAAAAATAAAAGTATTTGGTGTTATCAAGTGGATAAGACTGACAGTTGGGGTTGGAAAGCCATGATGGAGGTAAGGAATCTGATTAAACAACATGTTTTTGTTGAGATTGGAGATGGTAGAAGAACTTCAATGTGGTATGATAAGTGGTGTGTGGATGGTCCACTTCATGACATTATCAATAGCAGAGCCCTTTATGATGCTAGAGTTGATGATGATACTAGTGTTGATAAAATGATTGATAATGGAGAATGGAAGTGGCGTGATGGATGGTTAGAACATTTTCCTATTATAAGGAAATTGATGTTCCTGAGATTAAAAATGGGAAAGAAGATAAAGTAATGTGGCAAACCAGGAATAATCAGACAGTGGAGTTTTCTACTAGGCAAGCTTGGTTTGATTTGAGAGAAGAGTGGCCAGAGGTGGAATCGAAGAAGGTTATTTGGTTTAATCAGTTTGTTCCCAGGCATGCTTTTATTTTATGGCTGGCAGTGCAAGAAAAACTATTAACTCAAGACAAAATGGCTAATTGGAACCATAATGCAGAGTTGAAATGTGTATTTTGCAGCAGGGTTGCAGACAGCCATGATCATCTTTTCTTTCAGTGTGAATTTGTTAAAGAGATATGGAAGGGTTTTAGTCAGTACATGGATAAAATGCAAGACTTGGGAAAGCTGCCAGATGTGATCAGTAATTTAGCCAGAAGAAATGAAATCAATAAACTTGATATGGTTGTGAATAAGCTTCTTGTGGCTGCAGCAATATATTACATATGGCAGGAAAGGAATGCTAGAGTTTTTAAGAATCAACAAAGAGATAAGAAGGCAATTTGTCAGGTTATAAGAGATAGTGTTAGACTCAAGTTGATGTCTATTAAAGTAAGGCAAACAAAGAATGTTGAAAAGATTGCAGAAATGTGGGAATTGAGCTGGATTGGCAACACTCTTAAAGCTAAATAAGACTGCTGGTTGATGTTGGGTGGCTGCACTTGCGTATGAGAATAGTGAGTCATGAAAGATGAGACTACTTGGTCCCATACTGGTGCAGTCAAGACTTCAACTTGAATGCATGTTTTCTGGAATGGTTAGGCTTTTGATTGAATTATGGCAGTTTTGTGCCATGTTGGTAATTCTGCATTGTTATATAATGTGTGATATGATATAGAGATAGGAGGTTGATTTTGGTTATCTGAATAGAGATATGAATGTGGTACTTGGGCATGTCCAAGTTACATATTTTTTGTAAATTTGTACATTCTGGATAGTAATACAATTCACCATTTACACAAAAAAAATTGGCGATGGTTACTGATATCACTAGCAAACCCAAGCGGCCATGTAAGTTAATTAATCATCATGTTAAATACAGTATATATGTTTACCTTCTAAGACACGTAGGCAACATAAAAATATATGTGTAAGTACAGTGATGATTTTCATCTCCATATCAAAAGCAAAATAATTTACAAGCAACAAAATTTCTTTACTTCTAACATGCCTAAATGACTTGATACACTAATTGTAAAACAAAATAAAATTGGATAAATATGTAAAATTGAGGTTATTAAAGTTGAATATACACAATAGTAAAATGATTAAAGTTTATTGCACTTCATGCCTTATTCTCAATGATCTTTTATACTTATGTTTTGTGAATCTTCCTACATTAGTTTTATTCATTTTGTTCAAGATCCAACAGTCAAGATTTTTTATGATGTGTTTTTTAATCTAATACTTGTTTTACAATAACTAGATGTTGAAACAACGGAAACAAAGCTAATCTGCAAAACATGGAAAAGGAGATCAGATACCTGCGAGATGAAGGGCGATATAAGAATTCATGGGAATTCTTCAACTATTTTCGTTTCTACAAAAAATGTCACAAATGCTTTGGTGACAATAAAACCTTATGCACGTAAAGGCGATGCAAATGCAATGGAACATATTACAAATTTCACCATCAAGTCAATCAAAGAACAAGTCGAAGCAATGCCTAAATGCACCGAAAAACATGATGTACCAGCTATCGTTTTTTCGGTTGGTGGTTTTAGCGAGAACAACTTTCATGCCTTCTCAGATATTATTATCCCTCTCTATGCAACTTCTCGGAAATTCAATGGAGAAGTGAAGTTTCTCACGACCAATAGAAATTCTCAATGGACTAGCAAGTTTCAAAATATATTAGATAAGTTATCAAGGTATGAAATCATTGATATTGATGTTGAAAATAAGGTACATTGCTTTCCAAGTATGATAGTAGGTCTAATAAAGGATGACCGGAAAGAGCTAAACACAGATGCAATGAAAGATTTCTCAAATTTCTTGAGAAGTACCTAATCATTGGATCGTTCAAAAGCCATAAATTTAACCAATGGCACGACTAAAATGCCCCGGCTCTTGATAGTTTCAAGGAAAAGATCAAGAAGTTTTACAAATGTGAAAGATATGGTTGGTGTAGCAAGAGATATCGGATTTGAGGTGATTGTGACCGAGATGAATTCGAACTTGACTCAAACGTCGAAGCTCGTAAACTCGTGTGATGTGATGATGGGAGTTCATGGTGCAGGGTTAACAAACATGGTTTTCTTGCCTGAAAATGGTGTGTTTATACAAGTGGTTCCATTGGGGAAGATGGAATGGATGTCAAACACTTTTTATGGAGAGCCTTCAAAGGGAATGGGATTAAAGTACTTGGAATATAAGATTAGGATGGAGGAAAGCAGTTTAATACAACAATATCCATCTAATCATCAAGTCTTCATGGATCCATATTCAATTCAAAGGAAAGGCTGGGAAGCTTATCTATAATATAACTAAAAGAGGAGGTTGGGGGTACACTTGGCACCCCTAATCCCCTCCTTAGCCTAAAACTCCCTCCTCATTAATCCTCTATTTTTTTAATATTTTTTTAATTATTAAATCTATAGGCCGACCTTATTATTAATAAAAAAAATCTTTTTATCCTTAAAAGTCTCCCAAAAATTATATATTATATATATATACAACCTAGGAAAAAACCCTCACATATCCTCAACCAAAAACAAAAACCTACGACCAAAACAAAAAATAGTCGCCTACCAAGAAGTCGACTACCAAGAGGGTTTTTTTTTTAATATACTTTGTTCATATTTAATCATTATTATTATTATTTAACATTGAATTCTTATGTTATTGTTATTATTATCTCTATTAATTTAGTTTGTTGTCCATTATAGGTTCTTCTTCTTCAACAACCAAAAATAAGACCACATTAGTTCATCTTGAAGATCTTAAGCCAACACATGTTAACCATCATCTACGACTCCGTGTTGTGCATGTATAGACTGTTTCGGAGTGGAACAACCCAAAGAAAATCAAAACTTGTAACACCCCAAGCCGAGGCTCAGAATATCACGGAAAACACATAGCACCAGGTGGAATTACAATAGAACGATCTAAATGCAAATATAGATTCGGTGAATCCAAAACATAACGAAGCAAGTATCAAAATACAACAGGAGCAAATAGCCATCAAAGTTTACATAATAACATCCAAAGATGGCAAACGATCCTAAGTATAATGCAAAAGGCGGGCCAATGAATCCTTGATCCATGAGGTCCAAATCCGGGTTAGACAGCAAGCTAGCAAGCAACTAAACTCCACGCCCGGGGAGTACCTGATTACCTGAAAAGTGTACTAAGCATAGTCAACACAAGGTTGGTGAGTTCGTAGAAATGGTTCGTAAAGAACCAACATCAATCATCGACGTATAAGAATAGAGGCTAGACATGACTTACAGTGAGCCTCTACATAACACAACATCGCCCAACAACAAGATTACACCAGACAAGTAGATGTGTAATGGAAATGCACAAATGATATGCGTGTCAATGCAAGTGCCAAAAGTATGAATAAGCAAACATGCCTATCCCAAGCGTGACCTTCAATCACGTATGCAACGATACCCTTCTGCCATCGCAATGGACAAGGCTGTATCTCAAAAACATCGAGATATATATGTCTATATACTCGGGGTCAGGTCTACATCCAAAATGGGTGCATACATCTATGCACCAGGATGCCGGCAAATCCCCTGCCGAGGGTCCAACAGTAATGTATGCAATGCTTACAATCAAATGTAAATGCATAAATCATAAACCAACGATCGATATACGATGAATATGAATCAATAATCAATATTCGCCAAACCTGAGTCGTCCATCAATAATCGTCAATCATAAACCGATAATCACCACTCATCGACAACAGCCAATAATACTTTGTCAAAACATAACTCAAGTCAATCAACATATGATGAGCCATAAACTAACAATCGATAAACGTCAATCTTAACCCAATAATCAACATTCGACAACCATAAGCCATTAACCACAATTCAAACCAACTATACGTACATATACTTCAGAGGATTCTACTTCCTTCGAGTCTCAGATGCTTATATATAGGGTCACCCGCAGCCTTCCCACCACATCTAAAACCCAATGAAGGCATAACCGACTTTCATGTATGTACGTCTATCCTAATATTACTAGATACTTAACAAATACAACTAAGTCATTCAAACATGATAATCGTCTCAACAATTCAATACTCGAACCAATTTAACCAATCTCACGACAGGAACCATCACACCAATCCAACAACTAAAACAATCAATCAAACAATCAATCAATCAAATGCAAGTAAACACACCAGGTTTACACTTTTCAGCCCGGATCTCAAGTGAGTAGGGAGATACGAAACTCACCTTGATCGGCAAAGAAGTTAGTAAAAGATTACAAACGGGTAAAAGGGTCCACACCACCACAACCTATAATTATACAACAATATACTGGAATGTCAATTATACAACCTCAACAATTTGAAATTCAACACACATAAAAATCACAGTGACTATCCACTGCGCCGCAGTGGAGCAGAACTAGTGAAATGCACTGCGCCGCAGTGGCTAAACTGCAGAACCATAGCACTGCGCCGCAGTGGACAAGAACCATGACCACTGCGCCGCAGTGGCTAAACTGGCCCAGAACCAGTAGAAAAGCACTGCGCCGCAGTGAGCAAAGGTGAGCTCACTGCGCCGCAGTGGCTAAACTGGCCCAGAACCAGTGAAAATGCACTGCGCCGCAGTGGCAAGAACCATGCACTGCGCCGCAGTGGCTAAACTGCAGAACCAGTAAAGCACTGCGCCGCAGTGGCTAAACTGGCCAGAACCAGTAAAGCACTGCGCCGCAGTGGCTAAACTGGCCAGAACCAGTAAAGCACTGCGCCGCAGTGGCTAAACTGGCCAGAACCAGTAAGCACTGCGCCGCAGTGGCTAAACTGCAGAACCAGTAAGCACTGCGCCGCAGTGGCTAAACTGCAGAACCAGTAAAGCACTGCGCCGCAGTGGCTAAACTGGCCAGAACCAGTAAGCACTGCGCCGCAGTGGCTAAACTGGCAGAACCAGTAAAGCACTGCGCCGCAGTGGCTAAACTGGCCCAGAACCAGTAAAATGCACTGCGCCGCAGTGGCAAACTAGAACCATAGCACTGCGCCGCAGTGGCTAAACTGGCCCAGAACCAGTGAAAAGCACTGCGCCGCAGTGGCTAAACTCAGAACCAGTAAAGCACTGCGCCGCAGTGGCTAAACTGGCCCAGAACCAGTAGAAAAGCACTGCGCCGCAGTGGCAAACTGCCCAGAACCAAATAAATGCGGATACTTGGACTTCATATGGTCTTCTCTCTCCCAAGTGAACTCGGCTCCACGTCTAGCATTCCATCTTACTTTCACAATGGTGTAGCGCTTCTTCTTGAGCTTCTTTTCTTGACGGTCCATGATCTCTACCGGCTCTTCAACAAAGTTCAAGTTTGAATCAACCCTAATTTCGTCCATAGGCACATGATGTGTAGGATCCGCCAAACACTTGCGTAAGTTACAAATATGGAACACATCATGCACACCACTAAGCTCTTGAGGCAATTCTAGCCGATAAGCAACTTTCCCCACCCGTTCAAGAATCTTGAAAGGACCAACATACCTTGGTGCAAGTTTTCCCCGCTTCACGAATCGTACGACGCCTTTCCAAGGCGACACTTTCAAAAGTACAAATTCACCAACTTCAAACTCCAACGGTCTTCGTCTCACATCGGCATACTTCTTTTGACGTTCACGGGCCAATTGCAACTTCTCCTTAATTTGAGATATTACCTTGGTAGTTTCAATCACAATTTCCGGCCCGATAAGTTGACTCTCTCCAATTTCCGCCCAAGCTAAAGGAGAACGGCACACCCTGCCATACAAGGCCTTAAAGGGTGCCATTTGAATAGTAGCGTGGTAGCTATTGTTGTAGGAAAACTCAACTAACGGCAAATGGTCTTCCCAACTTCCACCAAAATCAATTGCACACGCCCTCAACATATCTTCGAGTGTTTGAATGGTTCTCTCGGTTTGCCCATCCGTTTGAGGGTGAAACGCCGTGCTCATGTCAAGTCGGGTACCCATGGCTTTTTGAAAGGCTTCCCAAAATTTCGATTTGAAACGGGCATCTCTATCCGAAATGATAGAAATCGGCACTCCATGCTTAGATATTACTTCCTTGATGTACAAACGAGCTAAAGTGTCAAATTTATCGGTTTCACGAATGGCTAAAAAGTGAGCCGATTTCGTTAACCGATCTACTATCACCCAAATTGTGTCACGGCCGCTTCTTGTCTTCGGTAGTTTAGTAATGAAGTCCATTGAAATATGCTCCCAACTTCCACCAAAATCAATTGCACACGCCCTCAACATATCTTCGAGTGTTTGAATGGTTCTCTCGGTTTGCCCATCTGTTTGAGGGTGAAACGCCGTGCTCATGTCAAGTCGGGTACCCATGGCTTTTTGAAAGGCTTCCCAACTTCCACCAAAATCAATTGCACACGCCCTCAACATATCTTCGAGTGTTTGAATGGTTCTCTCGGTTTGCCCATCCGTTTGAGGGTGAAACGCCGTGCTCATGTCAAGTCGGGTACCCATGGCTTTTTGAAAGGCTTCCCAACTCCACCAAAATCAATTGCACACGCCCTCAACATATCTTCGAGTGTTTGAATGGTTCTCTCGGTTTGCCCATCCGTTTGAGGGTGAAACGCCGTGCTCATGTCAAGTCGGGTACCCATGGCTTTTTGAAAGGCTTCCCAACTCCACCAAAATCAATTGCACACGCCCTCAACATATCTTCGAGTGTTTGAATGGTTCTCTCGGTTTGCCCATCCGTTTGAGGGTGAAACGCCGTGCTCATGTCAAGTCGGGTACCCATGGCTTTTTGAAAGGCTTCCCAAAATTTCGATTTGAAACGGGCATCTCTATCCGAAATGATGCAAGAATGGGGTGAAGATTTAAGTGGTTCTTTTGCTTAGTTCTAGAGAGAAAGAGAGAAAGAGGATGGAGATAGATAGATAGAATGAGAAGGAAAGAAAGGATAAGGGGGGGAAAATGGGTCATTGGGGCTGGTGGGTCATGGAGGGGGGGGGGGGGGGGGGGGGGGGGGGGGGGGGGGGGGGGGGGGGGGGGGGGGGGGGGGGGGGGGGGGGGGGGGGGGGGGGGGGGGGGGGGGGGGGGGGGGGGGGGGGGGGGGGGGGGGGGGGGGGGGGGGGGGGGGGGGGGGGGGGGGGGGGGGGGGGGGGGGGGGGGGGGGGGGGGGGGGGGGGGGGGGGGGGGGGGGGGGGGGGGGGGGGGGGGGGGGGGGGGGGGGGGGGGGGGGGGGGGGGGGGGGGGGGGGGGGGGGGGGGGGGGGGGGGGGGGGGGGGGGGGGGGGGGGGGGGGGGGGGGGGGGGGGGGGGGGGGGGGGGGGGGGGGGGGGGGGGGGGGGGGGGGGGGGGGGGGGGGGGGGGGGGGGGGGGGGGGGGGGGGGGGGGGGGGGGGGGGGGGGGGGGGGGGGGGGGGGGGGGGGGGGGGGGGGGGGGGGGGGGGGGGGGGGGGGGGGGGGGGGGGGGGGGGGGGGGGGGGGGGGGGGGGGGGGGGGGGGGGGGGGGGGGGGGGGGGGGGGGGGGGGGGGGGGGGGGGGGGGGGGGGGGGGGGGGGGGGGGGGGGGGGGGGGGGGGGGGGGGGGGGGGGGGGGGGGGGGGGGGGGGGGGGGGGGGGGGGGGGGGGGGGGGGGGGGGGGGGGGGGGGGGGGGGGGGGGGGGGGGGGGGGGGGGGGGGGGGGGGGGGGGGGGGGGGGGGGGGGGGGGGGGGGGGGGGGGGGGGGGGGGGGGGGGGGGGGGGGGGGGGGGGGGGGGGGGGGGGGGGGGGGGGGGGGGGGGGGGGGGGGGGGGGGGGGGGGGGGGGGGGGGGGGGGGGGGGGGGGGGGGGGGGGGGGGGGGGGGGGGGGGGGGGGGGGGGGGGGGGGGGGGGGGGGGGGGGGGGGGGGGGGGGGGGGGGGGGGGGGGGGGGGGGGGGGGGGGGGGGGGGGGGGGGGGGGGGGGGGGGGGGGGGGGGGGGGGGGGGGGGGGGGGGGGGGGGGGGGGGGGGGGGGGGGGGGGGGGGGGGGGGGGGGGGGGGGGGGGGGGGGGGGGGGGGGGGGGGGGGGGGGGGGGGGGGGGGGGGGGGGGGGGGGGGGGGGGGGGGGGGGGGGGGGGGGGGGGGGGGGGGGGGGGGGGGGGGGGGGGGGGGGGGGGGGGGGGGGGGGGGGGGGGGGGGGGGGGGGGGGGGGGGGGGGGGGGGGGGGGGGGGGGGGGGGGGGGGGGGGGGGGGGGGGGGGGGGGGGGGGGGGGGGGGGGGGGGGGGGGGGGGGGGGGGGGGGGGGGGGGGGGGGGGGGGGGGGGGGGGGGGGGGGGGGGGGGGGGGGGGGGGGGGGGGGGGGGGGGGGGGGGGGGGGGGGGGGGGGGGGGGGGGGGGGGGGGGGGGGGGGGGGGGGGGGGGGGGGGGGGGGGGGGGGGGGGGGGGGGGGGGGGGGGGGGGGGGGGGGGGGGGGGGGGGGGGGGGGGGGGGGGGGGGGGGGGGGGGGGGGGGGGGGGGGGGGGGGGGGGGGGGGGGGGGGGGGGGGGGGGGGGGGGGGGGGGGGGGGGGGGGGGGGGGGGGGGGGGGGGGGGGGGGGGGGGGGGGGGGGGGGGGGGGGGGGGGGGGGGGGGGGGGGGGGGGGGGGGGGGGGGGGGGGGGGGGGGGGGGGGGGGGGGGGGGGGGGGGGGGGGGGGGGGGGGGGGGGGGGGGGGGGGGGGGGGGGGGGGGGGGGGGGGGGGGGGGGGGGGGGGGGGGGGGGGGGGGGGGGGGGGGGGGGGGGGGGGGGGGGGGGGGGGGGGGGGGGGGGGGGGGGGGGGGGGGGGGGGGGGGGGGGGGGGGGGGGGGGGGGGGGGGGGGGGGGGGGGGCTCCAATTTCCGCCCAAGCTAAAGGAGAACGGCACACCCTGCCATACAAGGCCTTAAAGGGTGCCATTTGAATAGTAGCGTGGTAGCTATTGTTGTATGAAAACTCAACTAACGGCAAATGGTCTTCCCAACTTCCACCAAAATCAATTGCACACGCCCTCAACATATCTTCGAGTGTTTGAATGGTTCTCTCGGTTTGCCCATCCGTTTGAGGGTGAAACGCCGTGCTCATGTCAAGTCGGGTACCCATGGCTTTTTGAAAGGCTTCCCAAAATTTCGATTTGAAACGGGCATCTCTATCCGAAATGATAGAAATCGGCACTCCATGCTTAGATATTACTTCCTTGATGTACAAACGAGCTAAAGTGTCAAATTTATCGGTTTCACGAATGGCTAAAAAGTGAGCCGATTTCGTTAACCGATCTACTATCACCCAAATTGTGTCACGGCCGCTTCTTGTCTTCGGTAGTTTAGTAATGAAGTCCATTGAAATATGCTCCCACTTCCATTCGGGCATCACCGGTTGTACCAACAATCCGGGTGGCTTCTTGTGATCGGCCTTAACTTGTAAGCAAGTAAGGCACTCACTCACATACTTAGCCACATCACGCTTCATGCCCGGCCACCAATACAATTCCTTCAAGTCAAAATACATCTTATCCGACCCGGGATGGACCGAATAAGGCGATAAGTGAGCTTCATTCATAATAAGCGTTCTTAAGTTACCGAAGATAGGAATCCAAAGTCTTTCGACCATGTATAGTCCGTTATCATTCTTTCGGTCGAAAAGTTGTTCCATGCCATCTAGGTTTTCGTTTCCAAAGTTTTCCGGTAGGGTGGCTTGAATTTGGGCTTCAATGACCCGATTACGAATGTTTGGCCCTACCGTGAGGCTCATAGCTCTAGCCCGTCTTGGTTTCACTCTCTCCTTTCGGCTCAAGGCATCGGCTACTACATTTGCCTTGCCCGGGTGATAACGGATGTCACAATCATAATCACTAAATAGCTCTAACCAACGCCTTTGCCTCATGTTCAATTCACTTTGGTTGAAGATGTGTTGGAGACTTTTGTGATCGGTATAAATCACACATTTGGTGCCATAGAGGTAATGCCTCCAACACTTCAAAGCAAACACAACCGCTCCCAATTCCAAATCATGTGTCGGGTAGTTCTTCTCATGCACCTTCAATTGCCGAGAGGCATAAGCGATGACTTTACCCCTTTGCATAAGGACACAACCCAAACCTTGCCCCGAAGCATCACAATAAACCACAAAATCTTCGATCCCATCCGGAAGTGTCAAAATAGGAGCATCACATAGCATATCCTTAAGTGTTTGGAAGGCGTTCTCTTGTCTTTCGCCCCATTCAAAGTTTCTCTCCTTTTGAGTCAAGAGAGTGAGTGGTTGTGCAATACGGGAGAAATTTTCAATAAATCTTCTATAGTAACCCGCCAATCCAAGGAATTGACGGATCTCGGATGGCGTTTCGGGTCTTCTCCAGTTCTTGACCGCTTCAATCTTGTTTGGGTCCACATGAATACCATCCTTGCTCACTACGTGACCAAGGAAGTGGACCTCTTCCAACCAAAACTCACACTTGGAAAATTTCGCATACAACTTCTCCTTCCTTAGTAATTCAAGCACTTCACGCAAGTGCTTAACATGCTCCTCCTTTGT
The DNA here is from genome assembly GCA_034093135.1 of Erigeron breviscapus. NCBI lineage: Eukaryota > Viridiplantae > Streptophyta > Magnoliopsida > Asterales > Asteraceae > Erigeron > Erigeron breviscapus. The sequence continues at coordinate 81,146,431 of CM067167.1, forward strand.
CTTCGAGTATACAAGTATGTCATCAATGAACACAATAACGGACTTGTCTAAATATGGTTGACACACCCGGTTCATCAAGTCCATGAACACCGCCGGTGCATTAGTCAACCCAAATGGCATCACGGTGAATTCAAAATGGCCATACCTTGTGCGAAAAGCCGTTTTGGGGATGTCATCTTCATGTACCCGGAGTTGATGATAACCCGAGCGAAGGTCGATCTTTGAGAAGTGCTTAGCTCCTTGAAGTTGATCAAACAAGTCATCAATTCTAGGGAGAGGATATCGGTTCTTCACGGTGAGCTTGTTCAATTCCCGATAATCAATACACATTCGGAAGGATCCGTCTTTCTTTTTGACGAAGAGAACAGGAGCACCCCAAGGAGATTGACTAGGGCGAATGAAACCCTTCTCTTGGAGTTCCTTGAGTTGAGTTTGTAGCTCCTGCATTTCAGTTAAGGCTAGTCTATAAGGAGCTTTTGCTATGGGCGCGGCTTCGGGAATAAGATTGATACGAAAATCAAGTTCACGGGGCGGAGGTAACCCCGGTAAGTCGTCCGGAAAAACATCGGAAAAATCACAAACGATAGGGACGGTCTTCAATTCTACCTTTGAGATGGTAGCACTAAAGACTTTAGAAGTTGAAGAATCGGAGGTTTCACCTTGAACCCTAAGAATTTTACCGTTAGCCAAAGGTATTTTAACAACTCTTTCACCACAATCAATGGTTGCATTCACCGCCGTCAGCCAATCCATACCCACTATAATATCAAAACTACCAATGTCAAGTGGCATAAGGTCAATGAAGAAGTCGACGTCTTCCAAAGTCAAGACACATTCTCGAAGTATTTGACTAATTCTAGTTAGTGACCCATTTACCATTTCAATGTCAAGCACATAATTTAGAGCACACGGATGCACATCAATCAAAGGAACAAAGTTAGAAGACACGAGGCTAAAATCGGCCCCGGAATCAAATAGAACGGTGGCATAGAGACCATTAAGGAGAAAAGTACCTGCTACAACGTTGGGATCATTGCGGGCTTCATTTACATTGGCCGCAAAGGCTCGGCCGCGTGGTTGCACTTGGTGGCCTTGTTGTCCCCGGTTTTGATTAGGCCCGACCATTTGTAGTTGGTTGGGGTGGACGGCTACTTGAACTTGTTGTCCCACCCATCGAGGACAATTATTACGGTAGTGGTCACGGCTACCACATTCAAAACATTCACCTCTTCTTTGGTTACCTTGAGGAGGAACGGCCCGAATAGGAGCCGCATTCATTGGGCCGGCTCTTGGAGCTCTACAATTCTTGGATGCGTGTCCAACTTGGTTGCAATTAAAACATGCCCCACATGGAGTAGTGGCGGGATGGTGCCTGTTGCACCTCCCACAGAAAGGATGAGGCCCGGTATAAGGCCTCCTAGCCGGTTCCACCGCCGCCATCACCCTACCCCTATAAGCATTCTTGGGGTCAAACCTTCCCGCTTTCTTTACCCCACTAGACTCTCCCACTTCTTTCCTCTTGTTTGATGAGGACTTGCTCAAAACACCACTCCTCAACAAATCTTCAGTCACACTCCCGGCTTGGTTAACCGCATTAGCCAAAGAAGTAGGCATGTTGGAGTTTACATAAGATCGGACTTGAGGATTCAAGCCCAATACAAACTTCTGGATGGCCTGTGACTCGGTACCCACCAAGTGAGGAATGAGGGTAGACAGTTCTTGAAATCGTCTCACATAGCCCTTGTAGTCGGCTCCCTCCATGTTGAGGTTTGCAAATTCTATGGTTAAATTCTGTAGCTCGTACGGAGGACAAAACTTGGCTTTCACTTTGTCTTTGAAGTCAATCCACTCCAAATTCTGAGTCCGCCCTAGAGTTATTTCCTGGTTCCACCAACTCAAGGCGTCATGCCTAAACATGCCGGATGCATAGGAAATCCGGTCATCGTAGGTGCAATGACTCCTTTCAATCACTGCTTCTATTGCCTCAAACCATCTTATACATTCCGTGGGACCACCTTTCCCATCAAACTCCGGTGCCCCACAACTCTTAAAATCCTTAAAGATACACCCTTGACGGTATCCACCATATTGGTTATTCATGGGCATACCGATACCAACTCCCACCGGTCCCTCTTCTTCATCCTCTACGGCATGAGGTTGAGCATTTTCATTGTTTATGTTTTCTGGCGCTTCGTTGTCTTGAGCCACATTATTTTGCCCAAGACTTGCGGTGACTTGAGCAATGATGGCTGGCATGATGCCGGCGACTGTTTGAGCAATTACCTCAGCCAAGTTTGGCTCAGGAGCTCTACCACGACCCCTACCACGGCCCCTACCACGACCTCTACCACGGCCTCTACCACCTTGTATTTCCGGTTGAGCTTCCGGTTGAGGTTCTTCCTCTTCAGCCCTAAGGTTCGTTCGGACTCTCCTTGGTCTCTCCATTTCTATAAAACAAGTGACACGTTGACCCGAGAGTTAGTCTCAAATGCTCACATGTTAGCCACACAAGTAGTCAATGCTCTCATACCGATACCACATACTCATTTCATAACATTATGCTAAGGCAAAAGTGTTAGCATCATAAGGGGTTTTTACATATCATAACATCAAGTAATCATGCTCATTACGTCATGCAATCAACAACTAACACGAATGATTCAAAGTATAATCCGAATTCGATATGCTCTCTAGTTATTGACCGGGTATGTATACAAGGTGTACCAACGGCTAACCTTCCACCTAATCAACTTCCATTAAGCATATCGGTTCCTTATTATACTTTAAGCCACACGTGCGCAATCCACGATGTCATGAACTTGCTATAATATCGGGTAACCATAAAAGAGTTGATCGGGTTCTTTTAGGGTTGCCACAATATTATACTAAGTTAATGGCATCCTTTCATTTTGCCCTAAATCAACACATTAATTCCAACAATTTACAACAACAACCCATGTCAACTACAATTCACATTCATCACATTGAATTCAAGTTTTCATACAATAGGTCTTAACTACGAACTCACACGGGGATTCACATAATTCACATTGCACACGAATTCCTAACCATGCATGCTATATGAAGAGTTTTTAACTTAAGCCGTAGTCTAGGTCAAACCGCCTAATTCTCTACGACCACGCATGGGCCACCATTCTGTAACACCCCAAGCCGAGGCTCAGAATATCACGGAAAACACATAGCACCAGGTGGAATTACAATAGAACGATCTAAATGCAAATATAGATTCGGTGAATCCAAAACATAACGAAGCAAGTACCAAAATACAACAGGAGCAAATAGCCATCAAAGTTTACATAATAACATCCAAAGATGGCAAACGATCCTAAGCATAATGCAAAAGGCGGGCCAATGAATCCTTGATCCATGAGGTCCAAATCCGGGTTAGACAGCAAGCTAGCAAGCAACTAAACTCCACGCCCGGGGAGTACCTGATTACCTGAAAAGTGTACTAAGCATAGTCAACACAAGGTTGGTGAGTTCGTAGAAATGGTTCGTAAAGAACCAACATCAATCATCGACGTATAAGAATAGAGGCTAGACATGACTTACAGTGAGCCTCTACATAACACAACATCGCCCAACAACAAGATTACACCAGACAAGTAGATGTGTAATGAGAATGCACAAATGATATGCGTGTCAATGCAAGTGCCAAATGTATGAATAAGCAAACATGCCTATCCCAAGCGTGACCTTCAATCACGTATGCAACGATACCCTTCTGCCATCGCAATGGACAAGGCTGTATCTCAAAAACATCGAGATATATATGTCTATATACTCGGGGTCAGGTCTACATCCAAAATGGGTGCATACATCTATGCACCAGGATGCCGGCAATCCCCTGCCGAGGGTCCAACAATAATGTATGCAATGCTTACAATCAAATGTAAATGCATAAATCATAAACCAACGATCGATATACGATGAATATGAATCAATAATCAATATTCGCCAAACCTGAGTCGTCCATCAATAATCGTCAATCATAAACCGATAATCACCACTCATCGACAACAGCCAATAATACTTTGTCAAAACATAACTCAAGTCAATCAACATATGATGAGCCATAAACTAACAATCGATAAACGTCAATCTTAACCCAATAATCAACATTCGACAACCATAAGCCATTAACCACAATTCAAACCAACTATACGTACATATACTTCAGAGGATTCTACTTCCTTCGAGTCTCAGATGCTTATATATAGGGTCACCCGCAGCCTTCCCACCACATCTAAAACCCAATGAAGGCATAACCGACTTTCATGTATGTACGTCTATCCTAATATTACTAGATACTTAACAAATACAACTAAGTCATTCAAACATGATAATCGTCTCAACAATTCAATACTCGAACCAATTTAACCAATCTCACGACAGGAACCATCACACCAATCCAACAACAAAACAATCAATCAAACAATCAATCAATCAAATGCAAGTAAACACACCAGGTTTACACTTTTCAGCCCGGATCTCAAGTGAGTAGGGAGATACGAAACTCACCTTGATCGGCAAAGAAGTTAGTAAAAGATTACAAACGGGTAAAAGGGTCCACACCACCACAACCTATAATTATACAACAATATACTGGAATGTCAATTATACAACCTCAACAATTTGAAATTCAACACACATAAAAATCACAGTGACTATCCACTGCGCCGCAGTGGAGCAGAACTATGCCCACTGCGCCGCAGTGGCTAAACTGGACGAGGACCAGAAACAATGCACTGCGCCGCAGTGGGCAAGAACTATGCCCACTGCGCCGCAGTGGCTAAACTGGCCCAGAACCAGTAGAAAAGCACTGCGCCGCAGTGAGCAAAGGTGAGCTCACTGCGCCGCAGTGACCACCTTCTGCAGCCAGCACCAGCAGCCTCAACAAGCAACACGAACCCAAAACCCCCAAAATCGACCCAAACCAACCCAAATCGATTTGTAAAGACTTTTAACCTGCTTTGAAGCATAACTTAGCATCATTGAACATAAATACACATAACCCAACCCACAATTCCGACCAAAACATCAAAATCACTCACAAATCATTCAAACCCTAACCCTAACCCTAATTTCCATTTTTACCATAAACATGTCTTGAAATCCCATAAAAACGACTAGAAATATTTGAACAAGTATAAATAGAAGTAAATGGGATGAATTTGACTTACCAAAACGTCTCCTTGAGCTAGAACCCGAAATTAGGTCAAATGGATAAAATGGTAAGAACTTGACTTTGATTCTTCGATATGAAGCAAACGAGGTTAAGATGGCTAAGATTCTTGTGTTACAAGAGTTCTAATCACTAAGTTGATGCAAGAATGGGGTGAAGATTTAAGTGGTTCTTTTGCTTAGTTCTAGAGAGAAAGAGAGAAAGAGGATGGAGATAGATAGATAGAATGAGAAGGAAAGAAAGGATAAGGGGGGAAAATGGGTCATTGGGGCTGGTGGGTCATGGACTACCCACGGGCCGACCCGTTTCTCCCACAAGCCATAAAACAATCGATTACACTACTAAACGCAAAACAACAAATTAACGACTCGACTAACATACCACATAGTCATAAAATCATAAATGGGCCCAAATTACTTCATTCAATAAGTTTGTTAGTCAAATTACACAAAAGTCAACGGTCAAAATTCACGGGTGTTACACAATGGTCTTTGTTGATGAATTGGTATGTACTTTTCAAATTATATATTTTTCTTTAGTTTTCGTAATTATAGTCTAAAATTGTTGTTTGTGTTTGTCTTAAGTTTAGATATAACAAACTACAAATTTTTTATTTAACTAAAGTTGGAAAAAAAAGGGTTAACTAGATTCAATATTTATATGGAGTTAATTTTCATATGTTTCCTTCTTTAGTCTTCGTAATTATAGTCTAAAATTGTTGTTTGTGTTTGTCTTAAGTTTAGATATAACAAACTACAAATTTTTTATTTAACTAAAGTTGGAAAAAAAAGGGTTAACTAGATTCAATATTTATATGGAGTTAATTTTCATATGTTTCCTTCTTTAGTCTTCGTAATTATAGTCTAAAATTGTTGTTTGTGTTTGTCTTAAGTTTAGATATAACAAACTACAAATTTTTTATTTAACTAAAGTTGGAAAAAAAAGGGTTAACTAGATTCAATATTTATATGGAGTTAATTTTCATATGTTTCCTTCTTTAGTCTTCGTAATTATAGTCTAAAATTGTTGTTTGTGTTTGTCTTAAGTTTAGATATAACAAACTACAAATTTTTTATTTAACTAAAGTTGGAAAAAAAAGGGTTAACTAGATTCAATATTTATATGGAGTTAATTTTCATATGTTTCCTTCTTTAGTCTTCGTAATTATAGTCTAAAATTGTTGTTTGTGTTTGTCTTAAGTTTAGATATAACAAACTACAAATTTTTTATTTAACTAAAGTTGGAAAAAAAAGGGTTAACTAGATTCAATATTTATATGGAGTTAATTTTCATATGTTTCCTTCTTTAGTCTTCGTAATTATAGTCTAAAATTGTTGTTTGTGTTTGTCTTAAGTTTAGATATAACAAACTACAAATTTTTTATTTAACTAAAGTTGGAAAAAAAAGGGTTAACTAGATTCAATATTTATATGGAGTTAATTTTCATATGTTTCCTTCTTTAGTCTTCGTAATTATAGTCTAAAATTGTTGTTTGTGTTTGTCTTAAGTTTAGATATAACAAACTACAAATTTTTTATTTAACTAAAGTTGGAAAAAAAAGGGTTAACTAGATTCAATATTTATATGGAGTTAATTTTCATATGTTTCCTTCTTTAGTCTTCGTAATTATAGTCTAAAATTGTTGTTTGTGTTTGTCTTAAGTTTAGATATAACAAACTACAAATTTTTTATTTAACTAAAGTTGGAAAAAAAAGGGTTAACTAGATTCAATATTTATATGGAGTTAATTTTCATATGTTTCCTTCTTTAGTCTTCGTAATTATAGTCTAAAATTGTTGTTTGTGTTTGTCTTAAGTTTAGATATAACAAACTACAAATTTTTTATTTAACTAAAGTTGGAAAAAAAAGGGTTAACTAGATTCAATATTTATATGGAGTTAATTTTCATATGTTTCCTTCTTTAGTTTTCGTATTGATGAAGTTGTCGTATTGGTTCTAGGGATTTTGTCGCCTTCACGATGATTATAATGTTTAATATAAACATTGAACCTTGGCAGTGCAATCTGCCCATGTGGAAATACTTTACGATGTTTGGCACGTTTTTTTAAGAGAAGTTTTACCTAATGTGTGGCCCGTTACATGGTAGTCCATGTAAATGTAATCACTTTCATCTAATGTAGCAATCCATGTAGGCAGGGGTGTGAAAATGTGCAATGGCATTGTCTTTGCCTACATGACACTCGGTGTCATTCTTTCTATGTTACCTTTTTTTTGACAACTTTCTTGAATTTGTGGACTGTTATACTTGGTTTATTAATTTTAGCTAATCTTAGTTGTTTTCATTAAAGTACATCTTTTTCAATAAAAAGAATAATATATATTAGTATTAGGATAAGCAAATGCTACTTTTGGTATGTCTTGGAGTTCCTGCAACAAATATGGTTTGTATGCGAATAAAGTCAAAGCACAATGGTGGAAAAGGTCAATCTCTGGGTGTTTTTTTGGTAATTATATATGATATGGATTTGCAGGCAAATGCTACTTCAGGGATCGGTGTTGCTGACCACTGCAACGACGCGTTCTTGGAACTGCAAAGAAAGAAGGCGCACCGTTATGTGATATTTAAGATTGATGACAATAAAAATGAAGTTGTTGATAAGATAGGGAGTCCTGAGAGTTATGAAGATTTCATATCAGAATCGCCTGAGAATGATTGCAGATATGCTGTCTTTGACTTCGACTTTGTGACTTCTGACAATTGTCAAAAGAGCAAGATTTTCTTCATTGCTTAGTTAGTTTTCTGCCATCTCATAAAACTTTTCATAAGCTTCTTGGTTGCTAACTGTGAGGTTGTTGAGTTTCGCCCACAAGGTTTTTTAAATTTGTTTAGAAGAGACAACATGTACGGATTATGTAATGGGTTGGATTGGGTTCAGGTCAGAAGGATTAACTTTTATAAGCTGCTGAAACCATACTATTGTCATGTCAACTACTACAGTTAATAAGTTGTTATGTTTAGATTTATTGGTTGCTTTTTCTAAAATTGAATGGAATGTTATTGTATGAATTGAGGTTAGTTATTATTTTAATCCGTGTGTTTTGTAGGTCGCCTGAATCCTCCCAGATCTGTGCCAAAATGCTGTATGCAACTTCTAAATGCAGACTAAGACGGGATTTAGATGGTGTTCACTATGAATTCAAGTTACTGATTCTGAAGAGATGGATCTTGAAGTGCTCAGAGAAGGTGTCTTAACTGATTTTGTTTATGCACGGTTAAGGTAGTATTTAGTGGTCCATTCGTATAAGAATTTTTTCATGTAGTGTGTGACCCATTTAGCATATATATGCATGCTTGCCTTTTGTTTCTACTAGCGAAACGAATTCCAACCTATTTTGCATATACATGGTCGATTTCAGCTTATGTCTTCTAATGCGTCAATAAAAGATCAGCTTAAAGGGAACGGATCAAAACCGACCACAAGTTGCCCAATATGTATTTTGAAGGGATAAAACCTCTTTGATTGTTTGTATAAACTAGGGTTAAGTGCACGGAAATGTAATCAACTAAGGCCGAAAAGTTATTGTATACATGAACTTACAAAAGGTTTATTGTATACATGAACCCTTAAAAAAAGGTTATAGAGTACACGATTGACCTGCTATTCCCTTAGCCGGTAACCTTTGTGAATTCTTACAAAATTGCTGACGTCATCATGACGTCAGCAATTTTGTCTTATTCTTATTTTGTCATTTTCTGCAGTTTTTTTTTTTTTTTTTTTTTTTTTTTTTTTTTTTTTTTACGATTGTATATTTTTATAGTTTCTTATTTTTACCACTTAACTTACTTTTAAAGTTTTTAATTTTTATCAATTAACTTTGGATTTTAACTTTAATCATCAATTTTTTTATTTTTTTTTTTTTTATCTTTTTTTTTTTTTTTACGATTGTATATTTTTATAGTTTCTTATTTGTACCACTTAACTTATTAGTTTTTTAACTTTAGTCTAACTTTTTGTATACAAACTTAATTATAGTTTAGTTTTAAAGTTTTTAATTTTTATCAATTAACTTTGGGTTTCTAACTTTAATCATCAAATCTTTTTTTTTCTTTACTCTCTATCTCTTATTTTAAGGTTTCTAACTAAACTATAGTAAATTTTAAGTGTCCAAACTTTTAGGTACCGTTGTATGTATAAATGCTTGCATGACGCAGTGTCGATCCCGGACAACGTCCCCCTGGGGTCAAAAAACTAGTTTAACTACACACATTCATCAGAATTTAGAACCATAAGAATTTAAAAAAAAAAAATCGGATCTCCATATCTTGATGATGATGATGATGTCAAATAAATGAATAACAAACACAATCACTGATGAAAAACGATGTCAAACCACCGCACACAATAATAGAAGTTTTGTAAGTTCATGCACACAATAACTTTTTGTAAGTTCATGCACACAATAACTTTTTGTAAGTTCATGCACACAATAACTTTTTGTAAGTTCATGCACACAATAACTTTTTGTAAGTTCATGCACACAATAACTTTTTGTAAGTTCATGCACACAATAACTTTTTGTAAGTTCATGCACACAATAACTTTTTGTAAGTTCATGCACACAATAACTTTTTGTAAGTTCATGCACACAATAACTTTTTGTAAGTTCATGCACACAATAACTTTTTGTAAGTTCATGCACACAATAACTTTTTGTAAGTTCATGCACACAATAACTTTTTGTAAGTTCATGCACACAATAACTTTTTGTAAGTTCATGCACACAATAACTTTTTGTAAGTTCATGCACACAATAACTTTTTGTAAGTTCATGCACACAATAACTTTTTGTAAGTTCATGCACACAATAACTTTTTGTAAGTTCATGCACACAATAACTAGAAGTTTTGTAAGTTCATGCACACAATAACTTTTTGTAAGTTCATGCACACAATAACTTTTTGTAAGTTCATGCACACAATAACTTTTTGTAAGTTCATGCACACAATAACTTTTTGTAAGTTCATGCACACAATAACTTTTTGTAAGTTCATGCACACAATAACTTTGATTTTAACTTTAATCATCAATTTTTTTATTTTTTTCTTTTTTCTCTTTTTTTTTTTTTTTTTTTTTTTTTTTTTTTTTTTTTTTTTTTTTTTTTTTTTTTTTTTTTTTTTTTTTTTTTTTTTTTTTTTTTTTTTTTTTTTTTTTTTTTTTTTTTTTTTTTTTTTTTTTTTTTTTTTTTTTTTTTTTTTTTTTTTTTTTTTTTTTTTTTTTTTTTTTTTTTTTTTTTTTTTTTTTTTTTTTTTTTTTTTTTTTTTTTTTTTTTTTTTTTTTTTTTTTTTTTTTTTTTTTTTTTTTTTTTTTTTTTTTTTTTTTTTTTTTTTTTTTTTTTTTTTTTTTTTTTTTTTTTTTTTTTTTTTTTTTTTTTTTTTTTTTTTTTTTTTTTTTTTTTTTTTTTTTTTTTTTTTTTTTTTTTTTTTTTTTTTTTTTTTTTTTTTTTTTTTTTTTTTTTTTTTTTTTTTTTTTTTTTTTTTTTTTTTTTTTTTTTTTTTTTTTTTTTTTTTTTTTTTTTTTTTTTTTTTTTTTTTTTTTTTTTTTTTTTTTTTTTTTTTTTTTTTTTTTTTTTTTTTTTTTTTTTTTTTTTTTTTTTTTTTTTTTTTTTTTTTTTTTTTTTTTTTTTTTTTTTTTTTTTTTTTTTTTTTTTTTTTTTTTTTTTTTTTTTTTTTTTTTTTTTTTTTTTTTTTTTTTTTTTTTTTTTTTTTTTTTTTTTTTTTTTTTTTTTTTTTTTTTTTTTTTTTTTTTTTTTTTTTTTTTTTTTTTTTTTTTTTTTTTTTTTTTTTTTTTTTTTTTTTTTTTTTTTTTTTTTTTTTTTTTTTTTTTTTTTTTTTTTTTTTTTTTTTTTTTTTTTTTTTTTTTTTTTTTTTTTTTTTTTTTTTTTTTTTTTTTTTTTTTTTTTTTTTTTTTTTTTTTTTTTTTTTTTTTTTTTTTTTTTTTTTTTTTTTTTTTTTTTTTTTTTTTTTTTTTTTTTTTTTTTTTTTTTTTTTTTTTTTTTTTTTTTTTTTTTTTTTTTTTTTTTTTTTTTTTTTTTTTTTTTTTTTTTTTTTTTTTTTTTTTTTTTTTTTTTTTTTTTTTTTTTTTTTTTTTTTTTTTTTTTTTTTTTTTTTTTTTTTTTTTTTTTTTTTTTACGATTGTATATTTTTATAGTTTCTTTTTTATCACACATTTAATAATAACGGATACTTTTATACGTTTTTATTTTAACTTAGTTGTATTATTATTCGTTTGACCTTATTCATCTGTGAATTGGTGTACAAAACCGGTTTTACTCAACATATATTAAATAATAGCCGATATTTTTACGCGTTCTCATTTTAACGTGATTAAATATGTTATAATTAAAGGTTCTTTTAAAAGAGCATATAGCCATCATTCAAAGGAGATAAGTCTCATTATATGCTGAAATTTTCTGCAGAAAAGAATAACTAATTACAGTTCGATCATACTTGTGTTAACACTTAAAGATGGGCGTACGTACAATATTCTGAAATTTTTCTCCGTTAGATTTTCTCCTATTCAGCTACGTATTCCAGTAAACATAGAACCCTTGGAATTGTTTGTATATATAGAGGAGGATTACAATTAATATTAATACTACAGCCTACATAATACATATCAGCCTATACTAGCATTGTACCCGCGCGATGCGGCGGCGGTTTGGTGGTGACGACGGTCGTGGTGGTGACGAACTTTTGTTGGTGGTCGGTGTAAGTAATTGATGTAAAGGGGTAGTGGAGATATTTTAGAATATAAGGGATTTATGATGTAAATTATTTTATTAAGGGTAAAATGGTAATTAATGAATGTCACAATTAGACATTTAATAGTTGTTTTGTTTAAGCAGCAAATTAAAATCATACACACCTCACAGATTTTATCAGCCATTCCTCATTTCAAAATGCGTCGTTTGTGGTGGTGTGCAGTCGTTTTACACTGTTTATTGGTGGCGTTTTTTAATAATCATCCTCTTTATAGTTTTTTTTATATCACACATCGGATACTTTTATACGTTTTTATTTTAACTTAGTTGTATTATTATTCGTTTGACCTTATTCATCTGTGAATTGGTGTACAAAACCGGTTTTACTCAACATATATTAAATAATAGCCGATATTTTTACGCGTTCTCATTTTAACGTGATTAAATATGTTATAATTAAAGGTTCTTTTAAAAGAGCATATAGCCATCATTCAAAGGAGATAAGTCTCGTTATATGCTGAAATTTTCTGCAGAAAAGAATAACTAATTACAGTTCGATCATACTTGTGTTAACACTTAAAGATGGGCGTACGTACAATATTCTGAAATTTTTCTCCGTTAGATTTTCTCCTATTCAGCTACGTATTCCAGTAAACATAGAACCCTTGGAATTGATTTGTATCTATAGAGGAGGATTACAATTAATATTAATACTACAGCCTACATAATACATATCAGCCTATACTAGCATTGTACCCGCGCGATGCGGCGGCGGTTTGGTGGTGACGACGGTCGTGGTGGTGACGAACTTTTGTTGGTGGTCGGTGTAAGTAATTGATGTAAAGGGGTAGTGGAGATATTTTAGAAGATAAGGGATTTATGATGTAAATTAATTTATTAAGGGTAAAATGGTAATTTTGCATCTAACATTTTTATGAGAGAGAAAGTGATAATTATTATAATATAGTATAGATAATTCCAATACTAAGCGACCAAATATATAATCCAGATGTGCACCAATGATATTACGACCCAAAATTACTAATTATATTCACAGGGTTATTTTATGTTTTTAAATTGCTAAACCGTACTCTATCGGCATTTTCTTGTTACCCTGCATACAGTTGATCACCAAAGGGAGTTTTACCTTTGACTATATCCTTATTATAGTGCATTACCGCATGTTACATAAAATCAATGAACTGGTCAGATCCAATCAAGTAATTTGTCTACACAGCCTAAATGAAATCAGTGGATTGGCTTTTCGTTTATATCCTTGCTCTTATTGACATATCAGGTGCAGTTACGAGCCTCAGATGATGTTACCCGTTAAAATGGAATCTTAAGGGGTCATTCAACTTTTCTCTTGTTTACAACATATCAGGTAGAATTATAATTAATTGCGGATAGTAGGCATACTTAAAAATGATTATGTTGGTTGTAAGCGTGTGACATAAAAATGATGCGTAACAGAAATATGTTGTGTTGTGTCCAACTTAACCTCTAAAGTTGATCTCAACTTTAGAGGATCCGTATCGAATTCATTCTAACCCCTTCCAGTTTTCAATA
>CM067167.1:81163428-81259732 GCA_034093135.1 Erigeron breviscapus
CGGTGGAAATGGGTGACTTTCCCTACTGCCATCAATTTCCTCAAATCAATTTAGTTAATTGATGGTGGTAACGATCGGTGGTGGTGGTGGTTTCCCGGAGTTATAACAGTCACAAAGAAGATCGGTGGTGGTGGTTTACCAGAGTTGTAACAGTCACAATGAAGAAAAATAATGGGGAAAAAAATGATAAAAAGAGATAGAGGTATTAGAGAGAGATCAAAGAAATTTTGGAAAGAAAAAGGGGATACTGATTGGGGTGTTTAGATATATATATTTGTTTTGGATAGATTTGTTTAGGAAGAAATGGCTGGGAAGGAGAAGAAGATTTTTATAGTGAAAAAGACTAAAATACTCTAATAATTATATCAAATTTGAGTTATTTACGGTTTTGGTCCTTGTAGTGTAAAAAGACTAAAATACCCATCACGTGCAGATCACGTGATGGGTGTTTAACGTCCGTTTCGAGATTTGGACCAAAAGCGTTGACGGAGCAAAGTTTTTTGGACCAAAACGGTAATATATGAAAGGTAGGGATGAAAACGGTAATTTTTGACCCTCAACAGGGACCAAAAGTGTAATTAACTCTTAAGTTAATGGATCTATTGCAGGCTTACCATATTGATGACTTATATTTTTTATTAATTAATCAATATATATATGGATTTTTATTCAAATGGTATATTTTTTCCAATTACCATAGGGGTATTAGCGTAAAAAATAACTTTTCAATATGTCGTGTATAAATACATAAAACAATAACTCATCAATGCAATTTAATCAGACTGTATATTTTTTAGAAATTTATCCAAATTTTATATCTTTGTAACATATTTAGTGGGATATGGTTAAAACTAGAATATAAGTTTAGTGTTAACTAACATTGTTAAAGGAAAAACGAAATATTAATACTGTATCCACTATTGATATGTGTAAGTTACCACATTTTGGTGTAATTTATATTATATATATTTACTATATAGATGAATTTTTAAAATACTTCCAACAATGGTGTAAATTTTATATCGTTCAAATTTTGTTAATCTTTTAATAATGTTTGGCTAGCAAGCTGAATACTAGTTTGTATTTATGTGATCATATAAACTTTTATTTATCTTATTTAATGTTAGATCTGTTGGATAATGTTTACTGTTTATCGTAGATCTATAGTTATTCACATAAAATAACAACGAATTTTACATAAACTTTTAAATTTAAAATTCAAGTATAAAAATCATCTAAGATAGAAGTCAAAGTAATTCTATAAGATAACTCGATTTCTTGATCACGTTGGTTAACGTCTCAACAAAAAGCTACCGCATCTTTTTTTCCAGTTTTTTTACTACCGAGTTCAAGTTATTTGTATCCAAAACATAAACTCTTCGATAAATATATGTTTCAATGCCACATCACGCAAACAAACTTCGTCCCAAAATAATCAGTCAACTTCATTCCAACCTTTTTGGTACAATAAGCTAGTAAATCAAAATTATTGTGTTAAAAGAGATATACTTGACGAACAATATCTCAACTTTATGCTATTTGGCTACCGTTTCATATCACTTCGTGCAGAGGCGGTACCAGGAAAAAATTTCAGAGGGGGCAAAATTAAAAAATCCGTGAAAAATAAATTTAAAAGGGGGCAAAATGTTTAAAACCTATAGAAAAAATTTAAAAATACATGACAAAATTCAAAATTTGAGGGGGCATTAGCCCCCTTTGCCCCCCCTTTTTAATACCGCCCCTGACTTCGTGAGGGACATTTTATGTTATGTCTACGTGGTTTTAAAATCAATTTTGACGGCTCATGTTCTCAGGACTTCACCATTATATAATGACGTATCTTGATGTCAAATGCTAACTGTTTTTATTTTTTTAAAAAAAATTTATGTATCAAAATTGAGTTAACATTCACATTTTCTAAATAACCAATTTGTGTGGTACGGGTTTAGTTGTTTTCTTTCTAAGATGAGATGGTAATTATTAGTAATTACTAGCATAGTACCCGCGCAATGCGGCGGCGGTGACGGAGACGACGGTCTAGTGGTGTCGGTGACGGTATTATTGGTGGTGGCGGTGTCAAGTGGTGTAGGTTGATGTAAAGGTGACAGTAGAATAATTTAGAATATAAGAGCTTAAAGTGTTAATTATTAAAATAAAAGTTTAGAGTGTAAATTATTTCATTAAGAGCAAATTTGGTAATTTATAAAAACTTTTTCCATAATGAGTATTTATTAAGGGTAATTTAATACTTTTGCATCTAACCAATTTTTTAATACTTTCCAAAATAGGGAGTTGATATAGATATAGATGAATTAGGATCCATAAAGTTAGAATAAGTTAATTTGATCTTTCTATCTTAATTACTTATTCCGTCCCATTTTAATTGTCCTATTTTAACTGGTTAAGTCATTTTCTTCAAACTTTGACCGTTAATATTTTTGTTTGTGTTATATATTAGTGGATGAAAGTTATATCAATGAAAAATATTTTTAAAACTCAATCAATTCGTATATGTTATACCAAATATTATATAACACAAACAAAAATATTTACGGTCAAAGTTGAAAGAAAAAATTAGAGTTAATTACAATTTTCGTCCCTGTCGTGGTCTCCAACTTGCAGGTTTCATCCCTAGCTTTCAAAAATTACAGTTTTAGTCCAAATTTGTTTGCTCCGTCAACAGTTTTAGTCCAAATGACTAACGGACGTTAAATGAGAGGTCACATGACCTACACATGATGGGTATTCTGGTCTTTTCATTACTATAGGACTAAAAGCGTAAATAACTCATCAATTTTTACATCTCATCATCATCATCTATATATCTATATCTATATCTATATCTATATCTATATCTATATCTATATATCTATATCATCTGTATATCTATATAACTATATCATCATTATCATCTGTAACCATCATCATCTATATCATCACCATCATCTGTAATCATCATCTGTAACTCATCAATTTTTACATCTCATCATCATCATCTATATATCTATATCTATATCATCTGTATATCTATATCTATATCATCATCATTATCTGTAACCATTATTTCCACATGACCACAAACACAGCAAACTATAACTATATTCTTTTCGTTCCCCATCAACATCATCTCCATTTGAAGAAAAATTCCACTGAAAAACCCAACATTTCTTTTCTCTTTTCGTTGACAACTAGCAAGCTCCATTCATCCGTTCCATGCAAGTAAAATTAATTTCTATGATAAATAAAAGATAAAATATCTGTATAAAGATGATATGGTTATTCAAAGATATTGTACTTTTGATCTTACAGATCTAGTATTGAAAGGGGTAAATATACAATGGGTTTTCATTTTTGATATAGATATATAAATCTCATCATTCATCAAAGAATCAAATAGAATTCATTGGTACAGTAAGTTAATCAAATTGAAAAGGAACAAATACGATTAGAAAATTAGGAAATATAACAATACAAAGTGTTAGTTTGACTTTTGGTTAAAACCTCAACAACCCTTTTTTTCCTCAACGGCGGCTTGTGAAAAAAATACTCCGTAATGTTTATTGGTGGTGTTTTAGTCTATCTATAAAACCGGATCTATAACTATATCCCGATCTATATCTATATCTATATTCTTTTTGTGAGATCTACGGTGGTGTAATGGGTGGCAGAGAAACAAGAGAAGAAAGGAAGACGGCGGTGATGGGTGGAGGAGGGGGAAGGAGTGTTGGTGAGGCAATGTGACTTCTTAGTTTCTAGAATTTTTTAATCACTTGATTTTAATAATCCTTTTTTCTTCATAAATGGGTATGTGTATGTGTTTATAAATAAATGTGGAATTAGTTGGATTTGATTTGTTGGATTTGATTTTGTGTTGTTGATTTGTTGCTGATGATGAAAAAGAAGATTGAAAATCTGGAAAAAAAATTTACACATACATATGGATATAGATGATGATGATAGATGAAAGATTACAATTTTCGTTACACTTTTGGTCCTTAAAGATTCAAAGTTAATTACACTTTTGGTCCTGTGATAAGTAAAAGACCATTATACCCATCATGAGTCTGGCACATGACTACATTTTAAACGGACGTTAATGCTTAGGACCAAAAGTGTTGACGGAGCAAACAAATTTGGACTAAAACTGTAATTTTTGAAAGCTAGGGATGAAACCTGCAAGTTGGAGACCACGACAGGGACGAAAATTGTAATTAACTCAAAAGATTAAAAAGTCAAATTGAGTAATAAGTAGCCCAAAAGGTGTGTCACTATGACAAGGAAAAATGAAAACCATCTGAAATCAGAGTCCCTGGGCTGAAATCGCACCGCACCACAGACCAAAACCCCATAACTTTTTTTTTTAAAATGATTTGCAGCAGCAGCAGCAGAATAAAACTTATAAACAGTAGGATCAAACATCTTCACTCTTTCATTATCTCACCCCTTTACACAGGTACCTCTATCTCTCAAATATCTTTCTTTTGAATTTTTATTTTACATAAGTCTCAACCCTTAGATACAATCGTACTTCTCCCATTCCCCGAGTTTTGTTGTTCTTGTGTTAATTTATTATAACTAGACCAATGCCCGCTCGATGTGTCAGTGGCAACGGTGGTGGTGGCGGCGACGGGTGGCGGCGGCGGTAGCGGTTTGGGTATTAATTTAAAAGTGATTGATGTAAAAGGGTGTAACACCCCGAGCTAGGCTCGAAATACTACCGAAAAGATATAGCGTATGCATGGGATTATCGTAGAACATGAACTATATGAATAAAGGGGATTCGGTGAATCCAACATCCACAAACAAGTACATAATGCATATTACAAAATAAGGGCAAATGAATCCTGGATCCATGTAAGTCCAAGCCCAAGCTCTAGCACTAGCATCAATCAACCGACACATCTTGGATTCTCTTGAATACCTGAAAAGTGTACTAAACAAGGTCAACACTAGGTTGGTGAGTTCGTAGGAGCGAATGACAAGGATCTAATGCCAAGGTCAATCACAATATGAACAAGCATAAGGAGCAAGGAACACACTTACCGTAGTCCTTAAAAGGCACAAGTACTCAATTTAGGTTGGCTCATAACACAACCTAATCACACATGCATTCATTGATCGAAAAATACAATACTAGAATACGTATAATGAGCAAGAACGATTGATGTCGATAACAATAAGTATCAAACAAGAACTATGACCTCAAACATGTCCATAATGCACATGCACACATTGCACCTCAATTGACCACCAACTCAACCAAAACACCATGCACCTACATTTCATACGACTTTACATTTAAGGAATCTTGGATGCTTATATATAGGGTCACCCGCAGCCTTCCCACCACATCTGCAACTCATTAAATGTAATATCGTCTTCCATGTATGTACAACTATCCTAATCATAGATAAGTCAATCATACTCAATCAAACCATAGCCAATCAATGTCCATCAATGACCCTCACACGTACTCAATTGCACGTAATGTACTTCATTGTATTCAATTGCACGTAATGTACCCCATTGTATTCAATTGCACGTAATGTACCCCATTGTATTCAATTGCACGTAATGTACCTCATTGTACTCAATTGCACGTAATGTACCCCATTGTATTCAATTGCACGTATTGTACCTCATTGTACTCAATTGCACGTATTGTACCTCATTGTACTCAATTGCACGTAATGTACCTCATTGTACTCAATTGCACGTAATGTACCTCATTGTACTCAATTGCACGTATTGTACCTCATTGTACTCAATTGCACGTAGGCTGTTCATCCATGACCATCAATGTCCCCACAGAAACAAAACACCATGTGTATATACTTCGTACGATACTACATTTGAAAGGCCTTTGATGCTTATATATAGGGTCACCCGCAGCCTTCCCACCACATCTCCAACCTTTCAAAGGTATTACCGTCTTCCATATATACACAACTAACCTAATAATCAACCAACACGCACATACATTAGTCATATAACAATCACGTATTTGCACGTCATCAAGTCCATCAAATAAACAATGTCATCACCCAAGACACTCAAACATATGCACAATCAAGTCATGTCATCAATCAAGAAATCAAACGTATGCACAATTGAACTATGTCATAAACCAAGACACACCAACATGTAATTTCACAATCCATCAAGTCAACACACAAAAGTTGTACACTTTTCAGCCCGAATCTCAATTGAGTAGGGAGCTACGAAACTCACCTTGATTTCCAAGCAAAACGACAAGTTAATATCGAGCTATAAATGTCCAACAACCGCCACGTGTCCACAACCTAACAAGGTACATCACAATACAATCAATTTTAGCCTTAACAACCCTAAACGAGCTGGTCTAGTAGGTTCAAGTCAAGTCACAACCCCACAAACGCTTCAATGACTTTCCGGGGTATGACCAAGACACTTTGAATCGACATTTTTAGACATGGATTAAGAATCATACGAAAAGAGTGTTACCACAAGAAACTAGACTCTCTTACGATTCCAACGATAGGTCATATGACTCGATTGGACTTACGGATCAAAAGTTATTGACGTTTGAAAACTGACGCGCATATTTTCCAGCAACCAATCACTGCGCCGCAGTGAGCCTTAGCCAAGCTCACTGCGCCGCAGTGGGCTGACCCAGACAGTGACCAGGACCTAGCCACTGCGCCGCAGTGGGCTAGCCCAGCCACTGCGCCGCAGTGGCTCCTCACTGGACCCGAACAGCAGCTGCACCAGCAGCAAGAACATCAAGGCCAAAACCCAAAAATCTCGACCCAAATCAACCCAAATCGATTAGTAGGAACCTATAACTCATTTTGAAGCTTAACTAAGTGCCATTAAACATAAATGCACATAACCCATTACAAATTTTCATTCCAAAACATCAAAATCACACCCGAATCCTTCAACCCCTAAATAACCCTAATTTGACCCAAAACCTAGTTTTTGACTTATAAATCGTTTTGAGGAGTTCCTTGACCCATTTTTGAACATAACAAACTCATTTGAACATAACCCACTCAATAGTTCCACTCTAAAACATGGCTTTTGACCCAAATCGATTTTTGACCTAATTTAGGTACTAGAAACCCTAAATTTCGGATTTGAAGCTATAAGGACCAAGAGTGCTTAGATTTAGGTGTAATACAAGTTTAATAACTAGAAATGATGAATTTGAGCTAGAAAACACTTACCAAAACTTCCACAAGCAATCAAACCCGATTTTGACCTAAATGAAGCTTTTTCTTGCACTTTTTGATGACCCAAATCATGATATGATGCAAAGGAGATGAAATAGATGATGTTTCTAGCACTAATCTAACTTGAAACCATAATCTTGGTGTAAGAATCTTAGAGAGAGATAGAGAGAATGAGAGTGTTTTTTGTTCTTGGAAGTGAATTAGAGAGAAGAAGAAGATAGAATGAAATGGGTGGAGGAGGAGGGGTTAGAAGGGGGGCCGGCCTAGACTCCAAAAGGGTAGGCTCCCGCTCCGCTAAATTCGACAAATAGCTAAACGTTAACCCTTTAAATGCCAAAACGAACTCACAACATACTTTAACTTAACGTTTCGCTAAAACTCCTTATTCTCCCAAGTTTCTACCTTGATTTACAAAAGTCATTTACATTTAGTTGTTTTTAAGTTGTAAGCATCGATTAGCACGACTAATGAACTCGACTAGCGCATAAGTCCCAAATTGCACGACAAATTGATCTATATGTACACATTGCACTTAAATGAGCCCCAAAAGACTTAAGTTTATCTTACTAACCAAGTTGTTAGCCAAATGGCACAAATAGTCAACGGGTCAAAAGTCACGGTTGTTACATCATTCCCCCGTTAAAGGAATTTCGTCCCGAAATTCGACAAAACCCTAGTTAATGAATGTATGTGGTTACTTAGATCTCATATGGTCCTCTCGTTCACAAATGAACTCGGTTTCACGTTTTGCACTCCATCTAACTTTGACAATCGTGTGATGTTTGTTCTTTAGCCTCTTGGTCTCCCGGTCTAAGATCTCTACCGGCTCTTCCACAAAATTGAGCTTCTTATCTACTTGAATCTCGTTCATAGGCATATGTAATGTAGGATCCGTCAAGCACTTCCCTAAGTTACAAATATGGAACACATCATGCACACCGTTATGTTCTCGAGGTAGCCTCAACTGGTAAGCCACTTTCCCACTCGTTCAATGATCTCAAAGGTCCAATGTACCTTGGTCTAAGTTTGCCTTTCTTTACCAAATGAATGACACCTTCCTACGGGGAGACTTTCACAAGCACATAACCACCCACATATTGAACTCCAATGGTCTATGCCTCGCATAGGCGTATTTCCTTTGTCTCTCACGACCAATTGTAATCTCTCCTTGATTTGAGAAATCGCCTTTGTTGTCTCGACTACTATTATTGGCCCTATAAGTTGGCTTCCGTCAATCTCTATTCAAGCAAGTGGAGAACGACACTTTCTACCATAAAGTGCCCTAGACGGAGCCCTTTGAACACTCGCATGGTAACTATCATTACACGAGAACCCAATTAAAGGTAAATGATCTTCTCAAGTTCCACCAATGTCAATAGCACAAGCCCTCAACATGTCTTCAAGCGTTTGAATGGTTCTTTTAGTTTTGTCCATCCATTAAGGATGAAACGTCGTACTCATGTCAAGTTGAGTACCCATTGCTCGTTGAAAAGGCTTTCCAAAAATTTAGTTATACCGGATGTTTCCTTCGGCAACGGTAGAACCCGTAACTCCTTACTTAGACACCACTTCTTCAATGTACAAATGCGCATGGTGTCAAACTTGTCGGTCTCACGAATGGCTAAGAAGCGAGCCGACTTTGTCAACCTATCTACGATCACCCATATAGTATCACAACCACTTCTTGTCTTCGGTAACTTCGTAATGAAGTTCATTGCAATCCGTTCCCATTTCCACTCCGGTGTCACCGGTTGCACCAATAAAGTCCTTCATATCAAAGTACATCATCTCCGAGCCCGGATGGGCCGAATATGCCGACCTGTGGGATTCATTCATGAGAAATGTCCTCAAATTGCCGAAAAATGGGAACCCCAGTATTCCAATTAAGTACAGCCCATTGTCTTCCTTTATACCGAATTGTTGCTCTATTCCATCTAATCCTTTCATTACCAAAATTCTCCGGTAAAGCAGCTTGTACGTGTGCTCCTATGATCCTGTCACGAATACTTTGCTCCACCGTGAGACTCATGGCTCTTGTCCTTCTCGGCTTGACCCTTTCCTTTATATTAAAAGCATCGGCTACGACGTCAGCTTTGCCCGGATGGTAGCGAATATCACAATCATAATTACTAAAAGTTCAAGTCATCTTCTTTGTCTCGTATTCAACTCACTTGATCGAAAATATGTTGAAGACTTCTATGATCGGTGTAAATTACACATTTGGTGCCTTAAGGTAATGTCTCCAACACTTTCAAGCGAACACAACCACCCCAAATTCTAAATCATGAGTGGGGCAGTTTTCCTCATGCACCTTAAGTTAACGGGAGGCATAAGAAATGATCTTGCCCCTCTCAACGCCTCCAATTCTTGACCGCTTAAATCTTGCTAGGAACTACATGAATTTCATCTTTGCTCACCACATGACCAAGGAGATGAACTTCTTCTACCAACTTGCAATTAGGAGAATCTCGCATACAAATTCTCTTTTCTAAGCAAGTCTAGCACTTCGCGTAAATGTTCGGCAAGATCTTCCTTCATCCTCGAGTAAACAAGTATATCATTAATAAGGGTAGTGATAGACTTGTCCAAGTTGGGCCGTCACACCCGCTTCACCAAGCCCATGAACACCGTCGGTGCATTAGTCAACCCAAACGGCACACGGTGTATCCTAAATGCACATACTTTGTAGGAAACATCGTCTTTGAGATGTCATTATTATGGACGCGCAGTTGGCTCTAGCCTGAGTGAAGGTAAATCTTGGAGGAGGGATTAACATCTTCTAGTTGATCAAATGAGTCCTCATTTATCAAAAATGGATACTGGTTCTTCATCGTGAGCTTGTTCACTGCCCGGAAATCAATACACCTCATAAAAGACCCATCGTTCTTCCTGGAAACAGAATAGGAGTTCCCCATGGCGATTGGTTAGGATGAATGAACTCTTTCTCTTGAAGCTCTTTAGGTTGAGGTTCCAACTCTTGTATCTCCGTTAAGGCGAGTTTATAAGGGGCTTTGGCTACGGATGCGACGTTAGGAGTTAGTTCGATACAAAATCATGTTGTCGAGACGGGGTAAACCAGATGAATCGTCCAGAAGTGCATCGGGAAGGTCATGAACAAAAAGGGATGGTCTTCAACTCAACTATTGTAGCGGTAGCACTAAGTACTTCTGAACTAAAAGGATTTGATGTTTCAAATTGAACTCTTAAGACCTCATCGTTAACAAGGGTATCTTGACCACTCTTCCACCACAACCAATAACCGCATTAATCGTCAACCTCCAATCTAAGCCCGTAATGACGCCAAACTTCCCATATCGAATGACATAGAATCGATGAATACATCTACATTGTTTAAAGTCAAGAAAAATCACGGAGTATTTGACTAAGTCTAGTTAGAGCACCATTGACCATTTCAATATCAAGCACATGGTTTAAGGCACGAGGATGGATATCTATCGAAGGAACGAAGCTATGCTCAGCATCATTAATCAAATAACACCTTGGCGTAATTATCGTTTAGAGTAAATGTACCCGTCACCACATTAGGATCGTTGCGAACTTCAGTAGTACCCGCCGCAAAAGTTCACCTACCGATACGGTTAATTGTATCCACCCTAGTAAAGATCTTAAAGTTTATGACCCGAAGGTTAGTCTCAAAGTTCTTACATGTTAGTCACACAAGTAGTCAATGCTCTCGTACCGACATATCACACATAGATGATATCTTTACACTAAGGCAAAAGTACTAATGTTCTAGGGGAATCGTTATGTATCATGCTATAATATCAAGTTCACACTAATTGTTCATCATCAAACCACAATAGTAGTTAGTGCATTCATGCCAACACACTACACATTTTTAATGTCTTACGCTAAGGCCAATATATAAATGTTCTCAAGTAACTGTCATATATCATGCTATCATACCAACATATCATACTTGTCTCATATCAACACACTAAGGACAATATATCAAAGTTCTCAAGTAATCATTATCTATCATGTTCTCATGTCTAGTTCACAACATTTGTCCACCAACATAGTCAAGTACTCATATTCAACACATCACATCACAAGCAACTAAAACAAGTGGTCCAAAGTATAATCCGAATTCGATATGCTCCATAGTTATTGACTGGGTATGTATACAGGGTGTACCAGCGGCTAACCCTCCACCCAGTCAACTCCCATTAAGCATATCGGTTCCTTATTAGACTCCAAGCCAAACGGGTGCAATCCGTGATGTCATTAACTTGTTATAATACCGGGTAACCATAAAAGAGTTGATCGGGCTCTTTTAGGGTTGCCATAATATTATATCATGTTAATGCCATAACTTCATCTTGCCCTAATTCATCAAACAATATCGATTCAATCATCTCAATCCAACAATATGCACATGACCTCATTTACTTCCAATAACCACATTGACCTCATGCACTTGACCATCATACAACAACACATTGTCCATATCAACCCAATTGTACTCATGTTATCACATTTATCACATTGTACTTGTCCCACATAACATATTGTTCACATTGTACTCATCACAAAACAACACGTTGATCACATAGCACTCATCTCAAGCCAACACATTGTCCAAATGTACTCATTTCATTATGTATAACGATCCTGCCTACGAACTCTTAGTGTACACTTACAAGGTTCATACAATTCACGTTGCATTCAAAATTCCTAATCATGCATGCTATATGAAGAGTTTTTACTTAAGCCGTAGTCTAGGTCAAACCACCTAATTCTCTACGACCACGCATGGGCCACCATTCTGTAACACCCCGAGCTAGGCTCGAAATACTACCGAAAAGATATAGCGTATGCATGGGATTATCGTAGAACATGAACTATATGAAATAAAGGGGATTCGGTGAATCCAACATCCACAAACAAGTACATAATGCATATTACAAAATAAGGGCAAATGAATCCTGGATCCATGTAAGTCCAAGCCCAAGCTCTAGCACTAGCATCAATCAACCGACACATCTTGGATTCTCTTGAATACCTGAAAAGTGTACTAAACAAGGTCAACACTAGGTTGGTGAGTTCGTAGGAGCGAATGACAAGGATCTAATGCCAAGGTCAATCACAATATGAACAAGCATAAGGAGCAAGGAACACACTTACCGTAGTCCTTAAAAGGCACAAGTACTCAATTTTGGTTGGCTCATAACACAACCTAATCACACATGCATTCATTGATCGAAAAATACAATACTAGAATACGTATAATGAGCAAGAACGATTGATGTCGATAACAATAAGTATCAAACAAGAACTATGACCTCAAACATGTCCATAATGCACATGCACACATTGCACCTCAATTGACCACCAACTCAACCAAAACACCATGCACCTACATTTCATACGACTTTACATTTAAGGAATCTTGGATGCTTATATATAGGGTCACCCGCAGCCTTCCCACCACATCTGCAACTCATTAAATGTAATATCGTCTTCCATGTATGTACAACTATCCTAATTATAGATAAGTCAATCATACTCAATCAAACCATAGCCAATCAATGTCCATCAATGACCCTCACACGTACTCAATTGCACGTAATGTACTTCATTGTATTCAATTGCACGTAATGTACCTCATTGTACTTCAATTGCACGTAATGTACCTCATTGTACTCAATTGCACGTAATGTACCCCATTGTACTCAATTGCACGTATTGTACCTCATTGTACTCAATTGCACGTAATGTACCTCATTGTACTCAATTGCACGTAATGTACCTCATTGTACTCAATTGCACGTATTGTACCTTATTGTACTCAATTGCACGTAATATACTTCATTGTATTCAATTGCACGTAGGCTGTTCATCCATGACCATCAATGTCCCCACAGAAACAAAACACCATGTGTATATACTTCGTACGATACTACATTTGAAAGGCCTTTGATGCTTATATATAGGGTCACCCGCAGCCTTCCCACCACATCTCCAACCTTTCAAAGGTATTACCGTCTTCCATATATACACAACTAACCTAATAATCAACCAACACGCACATACATTAGTCATATAACAATCACGTATTTGCACGTCATCAAGTCCATCAAATAAACAATGTCATCACCCAAGACACTCAAACATATGCACAATCAAGTCATGTCATCAATCAAGAAATCAAACGTATGCACAATTGAACTATGTCATAAACCAAGACACACCAACATGTAATTTCACAATCCATCAAGTCAACACACAAAAGTTGTACACTTTTCAGCCCGAATCTCAATTGAGTAGGGAGCTACGAAACTCACCTTGATTTCCAAGCAAAACGACAAGTTAATATCGAGCTATAAATGTCCAACAACCGCCACGTGTCCACAACCTAACAAGGTACATCACAATACAATCAATTTTAGCCTTAACAACCCTAAACGAGCTGGTCTAGTAGGTTCAAGTCAAGTCACAACCCCACAAACGCTTCAATGACTTTCCGGGGTATGACCAAGACACTTTGAATCGACATTTTTAGACATGGATTAAGAATCATACGAAAAGAGTGTTACCACAAGAAACTAGACTCTCTTACGATTCCAACGATAGGTCATATGACTCGATTGGACTTACGGATCAAAAGTTATTGACGTTTGAAAACTGACGCGCATATTTTCCAGCAACCAATCACTGCGCCGCAGTGAGCCTTAGCCAAGCTCACTGCGCCGCAGTGGGCTGACCCAGACAGTGACCAGGACCTAGCCACTGCGCCGCAGTGGGCTAGCCCAGCCACTGCGCCGCAGTGGCTCCTCACTGGACCCGAACAGCAGCTGCACCAGCAGCAAGAACATCAAGGCCAAAACCCAAAAATCTCGACCCAAATCAACCCAAATCGATTAGTAGGAACCTATAACTCATTTTGAAGCTTAACTAAGTGCCATTAAACATAAATACACATAACCCATTACAAATTTTCATTCCAAAACATCAAAATCACACCCGAATCCTTCAACCCCTAAATAACCCTAATTTGACCCAAAACCTAGTTTTTGACTTATAAATCGTTTTGAGGAGTTCCTTGACCCATTTTTGAACATAACAAACTCATTTGAACATAACCCACTCAATAGTTCCACTCCAAAACATGGCTTTTGACCCAAATCGATTTTTGACCTAATTTAGGTACTAGAAACCCTAAATTTCGGATTTGAAGCTATAAGGACCAAGAGTGCTTAGATTTAGGTGTAATACAAGTTTAATAACTAGAAATGATGAATTTGAGCTAGAAAACACTTACCAAAACTTCCACAAGCAATCAAACCCGATTTTGACCTAAATGAAGCTTTTTCTTGCACTTTTTGATGACCCAAATCATGATATGATGCAAAGGAGATGAAATAGATGATGTTTCTAGCACTAATCTAACTTGAAACCATAATCTTGGTGTAAGAATCTTAGAGAGAGATAGAGAGAATGAGAGCGTGTTTTTGTTCTTGGAAGTGAATTAGAGAGAAGAAGAAGATAGAATGAAATGGGTGGAGGAGGAGGGGTTAGAAGGGGGGCCGGCCTAGACTCCAAAAGGGTAGGCTCCCGCTCCGCTAAATTCGACAAATAGCTAAACGTTAACCCTTTAAATGCCAAAACGAACTCACAACATACTTTAACTTAACGTTTCGCTAAAACTCCTTATTCTCCCAAGTTTCTACCTTGATTTACAAAAGTCATTTACATTTAGTTGTTTTTAAGTTGTAAGCATCGATTAGCACGACTAATGAACTCGACTAGCGCATAAGTCCCAAATTGCACGACAAATTGATCTATATGTACACATTGCACTTAAATGAGCCCCAAAAGACTTAAGTTTATCTTACTAACCAAGTTGTTAGCCAAAGTGGTGGCGGCAACGGGTGGCGGCGGCGGTAGCGGTTTGGGTATTAATTTAAAAGTGATTGATGTAAAAGGGAGTGGATAGTTATTGTAAACAATTTCCATAAGTGTACTATAGGTATCTTAGGTGAAAATGTTTAAATCAGTGAACAAAAGAAAGGGGTGTTTTGGGGTTATCTTAGGAAACAAATGCTTTATAATGTAAGAACGGTACCCGCGCGATACGGCGGTGTAATGGCGGCGGTGGCGTTGGTGGTGGCGGCGATTGGTGGCGGCGGTGGTGACGCCGGTGTAGGTTATTGATGTAATCTGGTTTTGATGAAATGTTGAAACTTTAAATTTTAAATAAAAGGCTATTTGCTTTAATAGAAGTATAGATTATATATTAGTGATAAAATGCGTGTCCTTGCAGGAGGAAAACGATATATTGGTCATTCGGTTAATTGAATTAACTTAATTCATCATTAAAATGCAGTAAATTTAGCATTGGAAAATTGTCATTAGCAACCAACTTAGCATCGTTGGTTCAAGAATCTTCTACTATCGATGATGAAAAGAAACCTTTGACCCGATTAGATTTAAAGAGGTTTCTCGAGCTTCGTATAAAGAAACGTGTGAAAGATCAATACAGGGACGGAAAGTTTCATAATTTGTTTGAAAAAGTCATTGCTCATCGTTATACTCTTCAAGATGCTTATAATAATAGTATTCGGGTTAACTCTAATGTTGACTTAGCATCCGAGTGCGACGATATTTACTTTGACTCGTTTGCAAAAGAATTATCTTCAGGGGATTTTGATGTTAATTCCAAAGTTTATTCTATTTCAACGAGGGGAGTGAATAAGGACTAAGGAGACGTTAGGGGTTCCTAATCTTAGTTTGAATATAGTTCAAGAAGCTGTTAGAATAGCTTTGGAAGTTGTTTATAAGCCTCATTATTCTAAAATCTCACACGGGTGTCGAAGTGGAAGGGGCGATTCCTCGGCTTTGAAGTACATTCGTAAAGAAATCTCGAATGCAGACTGGTGGTTCACGTTTGTACTTAACAAATAGCTTGACACTTGTATTCTTTCTAAGCTTATCTCGACATTGGATACTAAGATCGAAGATCCGAGATTATATGGTATAATTCATAGCATGTTTGAAGCTGGTGTTATAAACATGGAGTTTGGAGGGTTTGCTAAAAGCCACGGTTTACCACAAGAGGGCATATTGTCTCCAGTCTTGATGAATATGTATCTTGATATGTTTGATAGTGAAATCCGTAATTTGTCAATGAAACATGAAGTTATTGACGCTGCAGATGATAGTCAATGTGATGGGTCAGAGTCTAAGTCAAAGCTGCGCAGCTGGTTTAGGAGACAGATTGGCCCTGGTCATAGAAATGAAGAAGTTTTGTCGGGAGTCAGGGTACATTGCTGTTGGTTAATTCTTGTAGTCGTGAAGGGTTCCGAAGAAGTGAGTTTGACTTTAAAGTCTGAGATAGAAACCTACATTCGGGAATCTCTTTATTTGGATTTTGATAGTAACGCAGCTATCCTGCATTGTAATGATTCTCGAGGTGTTCAATTTATTGGCAAGATTATCAAGAGGACTGTCAAAAATAGTCCTGCAGTCAGAGCGATTCACAAGTTGAAGGAAAAAGTTGAGTTATTTACGTTACAAAAACAAGAGGCATGGGATGAGGGGACAATCAGAATTGGTAAAAAAGTGTTGGGTCATGGATCCAAGAGAGTTAATGAATCAGAAATCAAACATCTTGCTGACAGTAGTTCGGTTCTGAGCCAGGTATCGCATTTTCGTAAATAAGGAATGGAAACCGATCATTGGTAAAAAGTGTTGGGTCATGGATTCAAAAGAGTTAAGGAATCAGAAATCAAACATCTTGCTGACAGTAGTTCGGTTCTGAGCCAGGTGTTTTCGTAATAAGGAATGGAAACTGATCATTGGTATAAAGTGTTGGGTCATGGATTCAAAAGAGTTAAGGAATCAGAAATCAAACATCTTGCTGACAGTAGTTCGGTTCTGAGCCAGGTGTTTTCGTAATAAGGAATGGAAACCGATCATTGGTATAAAGTGTTGGGTCATGGATGGCATTGGATGAGGGGACGGTCAGAATTGGTAAAAAAGTGTTGGGTCATGGATTCAAAAGAGTTAGGAATCAGAAATCAAACATCTTGCTGACAGTAGTTCGGTTCTGAGCCAGGTGTTTTCGTAATAAGGAATGGAAACTGATCATTGGTATAAAGTGTTGGGTCATGGATTCAAGAGAGTTAATGAATCAGAAATCAAACATCTTGCTGACAGTAGTTCGGTTCTGAGCCAGGTATCGCATTTTCGTAAATAAGGAATGGAAACCGATCATTGGTATAAAGTGTTGGGTCATGGATTCAAGAGAGTTAATGAATCAGAAATCAAACATCTTGCTGACAGTAGTTCGGTTCTGAGCCAGGTATCGCATTTTCGTAAATAAGGAATGGAAACCGATCATTGGTATAAAGTGTTGGGTCATGGATCAAAAGAGTTAGGAATCAGAAATCAAACATCTTGCTGACAGTAGTTCGGTTCTGAGCCAGGTGTTTTCGTAATAAGGAATGGAAACTGATCATTGGTATAAAGTGTTGGGTCATGGATTCAAAAGAGTTAATGAATCAGAAATCAAACATCTTGCTGACAGTAGTTCGGTTCTGAGCCAGGTATCGCATTTTCGTAAATAAGGAATGGAAACCGATCATTGGTATAAAGTGTTGGGTCATGGATTCAAAAGAGTTAGGAATCAGAAATCAAACATCTTGCTGACAGT
This sequence comes from Erigeron breviscapus, assembly GCA_034093135.1. Taxonomy (NCBI): domain Eukaryota; kingdom Viridiplantae; phylum Streptophyta; class Magnoliopsida; order Asterales; family Asteraceae; genus Erigeron; species Erigeron breviscapus. Next base: position 81,181,321 of record CM067167.1, read on the forward strand.
AGTTCGGTTCTGAGCCAGGTGTTTTCGTAATAAGGAATGGAAACTGATCATTGGTATAAAGTGTTGGGTCATGGATTCAAAAGAGTTAAGGAATCAGAAATCAAACATCTTGCTGACAGTAGTTCGGTTCTGAGCCAGGTGTTTTCGTAATAAGGAATGGAAACTGATCATTGGTATAAAGTGTTGGGTCATGGATTCAAAAGAGTTAAGGAATCAGAAATCAAACATCTTGCTGACAGTAGTTCGGTTCTGAGCCAGGTGTTTTCGTAATAAGGAATGGAAACTGATCATTGGTAAAAAGTGTTGGGTCATGGATCCAAGAGAGTTAATGAATCAGAAATCAAACATCTTGCTGACAGTAGTTCGGTTCTGAGCCAGGTATCGCATTTTCGTAAATAAGGAATGGAAACCGATCATTGGTATAAAGTGTTGGGTCATGGATGGCATTGGATGAGGGGACGGTCAGAATTGGTAAAAAAGTGTTGGGTCATGGATTCAAAAGAGTTAAGGAATCAGAAATCAAACATCTTGCTGACAGTAGTTCGGTTCTGAGCCAGGTGTTTTCGTAATAAGGAATGGAAACTGATCATTGGTATAAAGTCTTACTAAAAGTATGGATGCAGGACATAGATGTGAAATCTACCGAGAGCGACGATATTTACTTTGACTCGTTTGCAAAAGAATTATCTTCAGGGGATTTTGATGTTAATTCCAAAGTTTATTCTATTTCAACGAGGGGAGTGAATAAGGACTAAGGAGACGTTAGGGGTTCCTAATCTTAGTTTGAATATAGTTCAAGAAGCTGTTAGAATAGCTTTGGAAGTTGTTTATAAGCCTCATTATTCTAAAATCTCACACGGGTGTCGAAGTGGAAGGGGCGATTCCTCGGCTTTGAAGTACATTCGTAAAGAAATCTCGAATGCAGACTGGTGGTTCACGTTTGTACTTAACAAATAGCTTGACACTTGTATTCTTTCTAAGCTTATCTCGACATTGGATACTAAGATCGAAGATCCGAGATTATATGGTATAATTCATAGCATGTTTGAAGCTGGTGTTATAAACATGGAGTTTGGAGGGTTTGCTAAAAGCCACGGTTTACCACAAGAGGGCATATTGTCTCCAGTCTTGATGAATATGTATCTTGATATGTTTGATAGTGAAATCCGTAATTTGTCAATGAAACATGAAGTTATTGACGCTGCAGATGATAGTCAATGTGATGGGTCAGAGTCTAAGTCAAAGCTGCGCAGCTGGTTTAGGAGACAGATTGGCCCTGGTCATAGAAATGAAGAAGTTTTGTCGGGAGTCAGGGTACATTGCTGTTGGTTAATTCTTGTAGTCGTGAAGGGTTCCGAAGAAGTGAGTTTGACTTTAAAGTCTGAGATAGAAACCTACATTCGGGAATCTCTTTATTTGGATTTTGATAGTAACGCAGCTATCCTGCATTGTAATGATTCTCGAGGTGTTCAATTTATTGGCAAGATTATCAAGAGGACTGTCAAAAATAGTCCTGCAGTCAGAGCGATTCACAAGTTGAAGGAAAAAGTTGAGTTATTTACGTTACAAAAACAAGAGGCATGGGATGAGGGGACAATCAGAATTGGTAAAAAAGTGTTGGGTCATGGATCCAAGAGAGTTAATGAATCAGAAATCAAACATCTTGCTGACAGTAGTTCGGTTCTGAGCCAGGTATCGCATTTTCGTAAATAAGGAATGGAAACCGATCATTGGTATAAAGTGTTGGGTCATGGATGGCATTGGATGAGGGGACGGTCAGAATTGGTAAAAAAGTGTTGGGTCATGGATTCAAAAGAGTTAAGGAATCAGAAATCAAACATCTTGCTGACAGTAGTTCGGTTCTGAGCCAGGTGTTTTCGTAATAAGGAATGGAAACTGATCATTGGTATAAAGTCTTACTAAAAGTATGGATGCAGGACATAGATGTGAAATCTACCGAGACCGAAGAAAGTATTATATCCAAGTTTATCTCTGAAGAAGCATTACCTTATGACCTAAAAGATTCGTTTTATACATTTCAAAACCATGCCAAAAATTATGTTTCTTCCGAGACTAATCTACTCTTATCCTTGTGCCTGAATCTAGCAACTCTTCTGAGTCATTTTCCATCACAGAAGTTATTGCCCCATTGAAGCCTATACGAATGTGTCTCCAACGATAAGGAATAATCAACTCTGAAGGGTACCCACGTGCTTGTCAAATGCTTCTTTTACTAGATCATGATCATATTATCCATTGGTTCTCGGGTTTAGTTTATCGGTGGCTTAGATGGTATAGTTTATGTGATAACTTTATTGAAGTAAAGCTAATTTTTACTGAAAAAGTTAGAAAATCTTGTATTCGTACACTAGCAAAAAAGTATAGATTACATGAGTGTGAGATAGAGTCTTTTCATTTGAACGATCTGTTTTTGTGTCAGATATTTCATTTGGTTCATGGTAATGAAATATCATTCTGTAACGGTAAGCATGCTTTTAACCACTCTCCTCTGTTTCTTTTTAACAATAATCATCTGATTTGCTAATTTTGGCCCATTAACTTATGTGTCGGTTGCTTGGGGTAATGTTCTCTTTTATAATGGTTCAAACGGTTTCAAAAATAGGTGAATAGTGCTATAGTCCCTCACTCCCTTGAAGTTTATATATAATGTATAAACCTTCTTCAGCGTTTTACATAAATAATTAATTTTAAATGGAAGTAATATAAAGATTTTGATAAACTATTTGTATAGTTGTACATACCATTTAGTATTTTGGACGAAAAGTGTTTTGGGTCAACCCAAGTCCAAGTGCAGCCAACCCATTTTGATTAAAGATTTTTTCTTACTAATCCTTCGTGGTTATGACTTTTGAACATTTATCCAACATGATCATTTTTACAACCTAATGACGTATGCTGGATCAGTGTCCTACTTATATTAATGTCCTGAGTTTTTTAATTAAATTTTTTTTCCTGCTTAATGATTTAAATGCTTTTAACATGTACTTAGATTTAAATTATCTGTTTCTTGACCATGCCAGTCAATATATATGTAGGCTTATGTTTGTAAGTGTTTGTATCCGGCCAAGAGAACTTCATGTTGGGGGATTATGATAGTTAAAGAACAAGCAACTTCAAAGACAAGGTACATCTCTTCGACAGGGATTGACCAACTGTGCGTTTATGACTACAACCTCCATTGGAGGGCTTCCAAGGATAAGAGGAATACATTGTTCCCCTACTGAGTGTGTGCTACAGTGATCTACTTGGATGGTAGGAAGGCTGCTAGAATAGCCACGAATGAATTCTTCCTGCACTGATCTACTTGGATGGTACCCTCTAGTTTGGATTTTTATATCTCAAGTACGTATGCTCGTCCCTTAACTTACATTATTGCTAAATGGAAGTCTTTACAATAGAGGTAGTAAATTGACTGGGTCTCACAGGTTGGGTAATGGGTAAAAATGGTTAGTGTTTAGCTGGATACATATTTTTAGTACTGTTCTGGTTGGGTTGTCCCACACACACTTCTTTATCCTTCTATAAATATATTTTGTTGATCATTAATTAGTGCAAAAAAGGATTACAAACACGGTACCGTTACAATATTGATTATGTTTTAGGCGGTTGCGTGCGTTAAAGTTCATCTTAGGTGAATTTTGATCCTTTTTCTAAACTAGAGGTAAAACATTACTCTAATCAACTAATTTATTATTGCAAGGGTTCAAGTTGCTACTAAGACATTACATAATGTAGCGTATGCCCCATGCCTTGTCAAGATTTGCCAAAAGATAGAATTTCATATAATGGCGAAGTACATAAATGAAAAGTTACAGACTTTCATGTATTGCTATAGAATACTATGACTGAAGAAAACTTGCGGAAGCTATTTTATAGAAAACTATAGTAGGCTGGCCCAATATGTATAATGAACCGTAAGATTCGTCATTTTGTTTATACATACTTGTATCATTGTATCATTGAGATTGGTTCGATACGATTCTCTTTGAACCTTCGTATGAGATTTGGTGTAGGTGGCCTAGTTCAGGAGGTCTCACGTTCCTGCCCCTCCACCACTACCGCGAACCCCAGTTAGATTCTGGCACACGTTAAACTTTTTTTTCCTGCTTAATGATTTAAATGCTTTTAACATGTACTTAGATTTAAATTATCTGTTTCTTGACCATGCCAGTCAATATATATGTAGGCTTATGTTTGTAAGTGTTTGTATCCGGCCAAGAGAACTTCATGTTGGGGGATTATGATAGTTAAAGAACAAGCAACTTCAAAGACAAGGTACATCTCTTCGACAGGGATTGACCAACTGTGCGTTTATGACTACAACCTCCATTGGAGGGCTTCCAAGGATAAGAGGAATACATTGTTCCCCTACTGAGTGTGTGCTACAGTGATCTACTTGGATGGTACCCTCTAGTTTGGATTTTTATATCTCAAGTACGTATGCTCGTCCCTTAACTTACATTATTGCTAAATGGAAGTCTTTACAATAGAGGTAGTAAATTGACTGGGTCTCACAGGTTGGGTAATGGGTAAAAATGGTTAGTGTTTAGCTGGATACATATTTTTAGTACTGTTCTGGTTGGGTTGTCCCACACACACTTCTTTATCCTTCTATAAATATATTTTGTTGATCATTAATTAGTGCAAAAAAGGATTACAAACACGGTACCGTTACAATATTGATTATGTTTTAGGCGGTTGCGTGCGTTAAAGTTCATCTTAGGTGAATTTTGATCCTTTTTCTAAACTAGAGGTAAAACATTACTCTAATCAACTAATTTATTATTGCAAGGGTTCAAGTTGCTACTAAGACATTACATAATGTAGCGTATGCCCCATGCCTTGTCAAGATTTGCCAAAAGATAGAATTTCATATAATGGCGAAGTACATAAATGAAAAGTTACAGACTTTCATGTATTGCTATAGAATACTATGACTGAAGAAAACTTGCGGAAGCTATTTTATAGAAAACTATAGTAGGCTGGCCCAATATGTATAATGAACCGTAAGATTCGTCATTTTGTTTATACATACTTGTATCATTGTATCATTGAGATTGGTTCGATACGATTCTCTTTGAACCTTCGTATGAGATTTGGTGTAGGTGGCCTAGTTCAGGAGGTCTCACGTTCCTGCCCCTCCACCACTACCGCGAACCCCAGTTAGATTCTGGCACACGTTAAACTTTTTTAGTTATTGGGAGAACCCCCGAGGTAACCACCTCCCTAGGTAACATCTTGGTAACCTGAAAAAACTATCTCCAGGTTCATATGATATCCTATATCAGAGCAATAGAAGTTTCTTGCCGTGTATCCTTTTTAGGCAACAACGTTCCACCGCTGCATGTCTTATTTCTGGATGCCATTCTCTCTATTCTTGAACCCCATACGCTAAGGCTCATAGGTGTAGTCAGAATTTTAACCATAAATCATTTATTTTTGACAATTTTCCAGTTACATGCTCTTTTCAGTTCATTGTTAGCACTATGACTATTCTTTTAGAAAACATGTCTCATCTTCATGCACCGCTATACCCTCTTGGAAACCTAATTAGAAAACATAATTAGATAGGATGATTGGTATTACTTCATCATTCCAACGTTTAACATAGTCCGCTACTCCGCTCCTCAATCCTCATATTAGAAAACATCTCTCATCTTCATGCACCGCTATACCCTCTTGGAAACCTAATTAGAAAACATAATTAGATAGGATGATTGGTATTACTTCATCATTCCAACGTTTAACATAGTCCGCTACTCCGCTCCTCAATCCTCATATTAGAAAACATCTCTCATCTTCATGCATAGCTATAGGCTATAGCCTCTTTGGGCTTCTTATTTTCTCTTCTACACGTATTCAAGTATTAGTATATTCGTCATCAATTTCTTTCTGAAGTATTTTTCTTACTCAAGTTATCAGGTTCACATAGTTGAAATCGGAAATTTTAATCTACAGACTTCTGTCTTAGGCGTTCCCTCTTTGACACATTCTGTTAGGCCTTTCCTGTTTGTGTCCCAATAACTTATTCATTAGCAATTGGAACAGTAAACACGCCAAAAACCATTCTCATTAACACAAGTTTTGTATTATAAATGATTCCGAGTAAGAACAAGTTTTCCATAGGTATATCATGAAACTGCCTAATTTAGAAACTAGATGAAATTTAAAGAGAGCTTGCGAGTCAGTTTTCATGATTTTAGTATGACTGAAGAAAACTTGCGGAAGCTATTTTATAGAAAACTATAGTAGGCTGGCCCAATATGTATAATGAACCGTAAGATTCGTCATTTTGTTTATACATACTTGTATCATTGTATCATTGAGATTGGTTCGATACGATTCTCTTTGAACCTTCGTATGAGATTTGGTGTAGGTGGCCTAGTTCAGGAGGTCTCACGTTCCTGCCCCTCCACCACTACCGCGAACCCCAGTTAGATTCTGGCACACGTTAAACTTTTTTAGTTATTGGGAGAACCCCCGAGGTAACCACCTCCCTAGGTAACATCTTGGTAACCTGAAAAAACTATCTCCAGGTTCATATGATATCCTATATCAGAGCAATAGAAGTTTCTTGCCGTGTATCCTTTTTAGGCAACAACGTTCCACCGCTGCATGTCTTATTTCTGGATGCCATTCTCTCTATTCTTGAACCCCATACGCTAAGGCTCATAGGTGTAGTCAGAATTTTAACCATAAATCATTTATTTTTGACAATTTTCCAGTTACATGCTCTTTTCAGTTCATTGTTAGCACTATGACTATTCTTTTAGAAAACATGTCTCATCTTCATGCACCGCTATACCCTCTTGGAAACCTAATTAGAAAACATAATTAGATAGGATGATTGGTATTACTTCATCATTCCAACGTTTAACATAGTCCGCTACTCCGCTCCTCAATCCTCATATTAGAAAACATCTCTCATCTTCATGCATAGCTATAGGCTATAGCCTCTTTGGGCTTCTTATTTTCTCTTCTACACGTATTCAAGTATTAGTATATTCGTCATCAATTTCTTTCTGAAGTATTTTTCTTACTCAAGTTATCAGGTTCACATAGTTGAAATCGGAAATTTTAATCTACAGACTTCTGTCTTAGGCGTTCCCTCTTTGACACATTCTGTTAGGCCTTTCCTGTTTGTGTCCCAATAACTTATTCATTAGCAATTGGAACAGTAAACACGCCAAAAACCATTCTCATTAACACAAGTTTTGTATTATAAATGATTCCGAGTAAGAACAAGTTTTCCATAGGTATATCATGAAACTGCCTAATTTAGAAACTAGATGAAATTTAAAGAGAGCTTGCGAGTCAGTTTTCATGATTTTAGTATGAATTAAGAATTATCAACTTATTTTTATGTATAAATACCCTAAATTTATTTATTACATTTATTTTAACTAATGATATATTGATTTGTAAATTATAAATTATAACTTATGACTCAGTGTCCCACAAACACAAGGTTTGATCTCAAATGTCAAGACAAAACCATGTGGCCTTACTATTCTTCACCAAGTACTTCTTTTGATAATTCTTGTCATAAATTTCCATCGGTTTTTCTTTGCCAGTTAAGTTTGTACTACGTATAATCAATGAGTTTTTGTTTGTGGCTATTAAGCTTGTCATTTCTTGCAAGTTAGATAACCAACCATGTGAGCTTGCATGTTTTTTTATCTTGTGTCACCATCGTCATTGAATGCCTCTCTTCTGAGTTCAGACTATATATAAAGCAAACAAATAAGGCAACAACACAAATCACCTAAATCCTCCTCAAAATCTTTTATCATCAAGAACTCCTTTCAGACTGTTTTTTTTCCTTGATTAACATCTAGAAGAATGGCCATTCTTATGCCCAGGCTCATTCACGCAAAAAAAATTCTTCGAAGATCATTTTCAAATGAAAGAAGCACATCAACGGACATCCCAAAAGGCTATCTTGCTGTTTACGTTGGAGTAGAAGACAAGAAACGATTTATAGTTCCTGTTTCGCTGTTAAGCCAACCCTCATTTCAAGAATTACTACGCCAATGTGAGGAAGAGTTTGGATACGAGCATCCGATGGGTGGTCTCACAATTCCATGTAATGAAGATATGTTCATTGAAGTTGCTCACCGTTTATTATGAGCATAGCCATAGATATGTGACAATTTTTTGTAGCATAGTTTGTATAGTACTAGTTGAAATACTAAACCAGTCATGGCTTGTAGATAGAAATAATAGTTCTCTTTTTTCTGAAATGCAAAGTAATAACTGTTAATAATATTGAAGCTCACTATCCAAAACCTTGTGTTTAGAAGGGTACTTTAAATATTATTTCGTGTACTTAAATCAATTCATTTCAGAACTGATATGTTGTGAACAAGAGAAAGGATATAAACGAAAAGCCTATCCACCTGATTTTCTTTAGCCTTTTACTTGATTGGATCTGACCAGTTCACATACATCATGTAATATGCGGTAATGCACTATAACAATGATATAGTCAAAGGTAAACTTCCTCTGGTGATCAACTGTACGCAGATAACAAGAAAATGCCGATAGAGTACGGTTTAGCAATTTAAAAACATAAAATAACCCTGTTAATATAATTGGTAAATTTGATTTGTAATATCATTGGTGTACATTTGGATTATATATTTGGTACCTTAGTGTTAGAGGTATATAGGCTGATATGTATTATGTAGGCTGTAGTATTAATATCTATTGTAATCCTCCTCTATATATACAGATCAATTTCAAGAGTTCTATGTTTACTAGAATACGTAGTCGAATAGGAAGAAATCTAATGTATAAAAATTCCCATCAGGTGGTTACTTCTGCGAAGAGTTTACTTGGCTGGTATATTACAGCATTGAAAAAGGCTGTTCAGATTTTGCTTAAAATTCTCACAAACCCAACTATAATTTATGATCTTTTGCAATTCGATTCAACTTGTGTAGAAACCCAAGTTTACACTGTTTCAGGATACTTTGAATGGGTCAAAAATGGGAAATAATGGGTTTATCTTTAAGTAAAACGTTATGTAAATTAGCACTCGAAGATAGAATTATAAGCCGATGGTTTTATTTTTGATTCATTTGCCTCTGTCATGTGCAGGTTAAAAGAATGATATATAATGAGGATCTCAATCAGGCAAATTGTGAAACATGCCCAGGTACATTTATGTGACTCAGTATGGATAGGTTATTAGGTGGTAAGACACGATGTCCTACAAATGAAAATTGTGATCACAAACATTATTAAGACAAAACCATGTGACCTTGGTCCTCTTCTTCGCCAATCAACAGTTCTTGTATTAAGATTTCTGGCCATACACTTTCCGCAATATTATCTGTACTTGGTTTGTTTTCGAGTGAAGATTTTAGTCCAGATTTCTGTTTTCCAACTTGGATAACCAAACCATGTGAAGTTGTGTTTTCCTTTTTTTTTTCTTGTCGACATCTATTATTAAATGTACCTTTTATCACCTATATTAACCTGTATATATAGCAAACAACAAGCAAGGCAATAACACAAAGTTTCCGAGTCTTCCACCATATCTTTGATTTAAGAAGAAATCTATTCACAATCTTTTTTCCCCGCATCACCAATTAGAAGAATGGCCATCCTTGTGTCTCGATTCATTCAAGCAAAGCATGTTCTGCGAAGATCATTATCAAATGGAAGAAGCACAGCATCAACAGTCATCCCTAAAGGCTATCTAGCAATTTATGTCGGAGAGCAAGAAAGAAAGAGGTTTGTGGTTCCCGTTTCGTTGTTAAGCGAACCCTCATTTCAAGAACTACTTCGCCAATCAGAGGAAGCGTTTGGGTATGACCATCCGATGGGCGGCCTCACAATTCCATGTAGTCAAGATATGTTTACTGGGGTTGCTTCTCGTTTGGGTGTACTATGAATTGGATAATCATTTTTGCTAGAAAAAGTATGTGTATAGTGTATAGTGAACCACTAGGACCCTAAGTAGATAGATAGATACTTGTATGAGTTGTAAAAAAGTCCAAAGTTCATATCATTTATGATATGGTTTGATAGAGCTAATTATATCCTTCATCTAGTTTATGATATGATGAGTTGATCGGATTTATGATATCCTTCTATTCTTTGATCATTCTTATGGCCATTCCATGTCGTGAAGAGACATTCGTTGATGTTGCTTATCGTTTATTATAAGCATAGATATGTGACATTTTTTTCGTATCATAGTTTGTATAGCATTAGTTCAATTAGTAAATCCATTCATGGTTTGTAGATAGAAATGACAGTTGTTGACTTTTATAAATGCAAAGTAATAACTATCCAAAACCTAGTGTTTATAAGTGTACATTAATATTTTATATCATGTACTTAAATTAAATTCAGTACAATCAAAATAACAGTTCTTATGCTTGTTGAAAATTTCCACTAAATCTTCATTATTTGCAGCCTTCTCTTTATTTTCAAAACCATTATCATCATCAATTAATGATCACTCTTAATAACAGGATGTAACACACATTTATCTTCTTAGGAATTACCATATGTGTAGAGAGTGGGTTGTCATATATAGCCATATTCACAAATTTTCACAAAGCCTTCCCCTATTACCTGTCCAACAAGGGATAATCAGTAGTACAACAACCAATATCATCTTAAACCTCACAGTTACATCTACCAAAGAACGACTGTTTCCTTATCTAACCCTATACGACATTATTCTACATGACCATTTCTATGAACTCCTTGATATAATAACAGTCCCTTGTTATCGAAAACTGAACTCGGAGAGAGAAACACGATGAATCTATTCTGTTGTTACTCAACTGAGCCTTCCACTTGAACAAATAAGCATCATTATTAGTATTATAACTATTGTCAACGTGATCACACAGCCACTCGAGTATTAATAAACTTGCGTGAGACTTAATCACAGACCAAAATGATCTGCATCCAAACAATGGAACTCCTGGATCATGATTAATGATTAATTGCATAATCCAAATCGTACTATTAACAAACAATTGGGGATGTTTCACCACACTTCCTATATACTTTCACCACACTTCCTATATACTACCATTCCATATACTTTACCACATTCCTATATACTTTCACCACACTTCCTATATACTTTCACCACACTTCCTATATACTTTACCACATTCCTATATACTTTACCACATTCCTATATACTTTACCACATTCCTATATACTTTCACCACACTTCCTATATACTTTCACCACACTTCCTATATACTTTACCACATTCCTATATACTTTCACCACACTTCCTATATACTTTCACCACACTTCCTATATACTTTCACCACACTTCCTATATACTTTCACCACACTTCCTATATACTTTACCACATTCCTATATACTTTCACCACACTTCCTATATACTTTACCACATTCCTATATACTTTACCACATTCCTATATACTTTCACCACACTTCCTATATACTTTCACCACACTTCCTATATACTTTACCACACTTCCTATATACTTTCACCACACTTCCTATATACTTTCACCACATTCCTATATACTTTCACCACACTTCCTATATACTTTCACCACATTCCTATATACTTTACCACATTCCTATATACTTTCACCACACTTCCTATATACTTTACCACATTCCTATATACTTTACCACACTTCCTATATACTTTCACCACACTTCCTATATACTTTACCACACTTCCTATATACTTTACCAACTTCCTATATACTTTACCACATTCCTATATACTTAAAGAAGCACAGCATCAACAGTCATCCCTAAAGGCTATCTAGCAATTTATGTCGGAGAGCAAGAAAGAAAGAGGTTTGTGGTTCCCGTTTCGTTGTTAAGCGAACCCTCATTTCAAGAACTACTTCGCCAATCAGAGGAAGCGTTTGGGTATGACCATCCGATGGGCGGCCTCACAATTCCATGTAGTCAAGATATGTTTACTGGGGTTGCTTCTCGTTTGGGTGTACTATGAATTGGATAATCATTTTTGCTAGAAAAAGTATGTGTATAGTGTATAGTGAACCACTAGGACCCTAAGTAGATAGATAGATACTTGTATGAGTTGTAAAAAAGTCCAAAGTTCATATCATTTATGATATGGTTTGATAGAGCTAATTATATCCTTCATCTAGTTTATGATATGATGAGTTGATCGGATTTATTATAATACGCGGGAATGCGAATCGTTTATATTGTTGCAAATTAAGGTGTTTTGACTAATTAAAGTTACATTTGCGTTTAACTATGATATGCTGCTTCTAATGAGTTGATCGGATTTATGATATCCTTCTATTCTTTGATCATTCTTATGGCCATTCCATGTCGTGAAGAGACATTCGTTGATGTTGCTTATCGTTTATTATAAGCATAGATATGTGACATTTTTTTCGTATCATAGTTTGTATAGCATTAGTTCAATTAGTAAATCCATTCATGGTTTGTAGATAGAAATGACAGTTGTTGACTTTTATAAATGCAAAGTAATAACTATCCAAAACCTAGTGTTTATAAGTGTACATTAATATTTTATATCATGTACTTAAATTAAATTCAATTCAGTACAATCAAAATCAAAATATATATATAGTAATTGGACAGATGGAAATAACAGTTCTTATGCTTGTTGAAAATTTCCACTAAATCTTCATTATTTGCAGCCTTCTCTTTATTTTCAAAACCATTATCATCATCAATTAATGATCACTAGCTTAGTAAACGATTTGAAACACAAGTTCCTAAGATATTGGCTATAGACAAGCTTAGTGTTATAGACGGCCGATAAAACCCAAGACCAAGAATAGTTTGATGAACGGGCACAACCTAATTCAAGGATTCCAAAGAGCAGACCATGCAACAAACTCTATGTCACACCCCGTTGTAGCGGAAATACAGGGTTAACAAAGAATTTCGTACTAATCAGAAGGTTAATAGAGATTACATCCATTTATGCCAATACAAGTCAATACAAGTACAATCGTTCAAAGTGTGGACCCCAAAATACGGATACAAGTCATCCTCGTTTGGAACTGGGCCCACTGAATACAAGTTCAATAAATTGGACAGTCAAATACAACTAAAGCCAAAAGCATGAGAGTCCTCAATGTCTGATGCTAATTGTACGTCCAAAGTCAAAAGATTGGCCCCATTATGTCAAATACGATTTCCACGACTTACTGATGGTCACCTGAAAAGCATGAAATTTGAGAGGATCAACTATCGAAATAGTTGGTGAGTTTACAGTGTGTTTGACTAAAAGATCAATCGTCGTTTATTGTAGTTAATTAAGACAGGACGGTCCAGACCTAAATCTGACCTCCATATTAAGACAAGACAGTCGGGATCAATATCCGACAATAAGACTAATTTCCCTCGCACAGGTCTCCCGTCTAACAATGGGGTGCGGACCAAAATACCTCGCACAGGTCTCCCGTCTATAAAGGGGTGCGGACCAGAATACCTCGCACAGGTCTCCCGTCTATAAAGGGGTGCGGACCAAAATACCTCGCACAGGTCTCCCGTCTACAAAGGGGTGCGGACCAGAATACCTCGCACAGGTCTCCCGTCTACAAAGGGGTGCGGACCAGAATACCTCGCACAGGTCTCCCGTCTACAAAGGGGTGCGGACCAGAACAAAGACAGTCAGGCACAAAATCTGACAAGACAACCATTAGGATCTCATAATGGTAATAACTACATAAGAGGGATCATTTTAGTTCGTCAAACACAAAGAACAATTTAGTCAGCCGACAACATGGCAAGTCAAGACATATAGATCAAAATTTCATAAGACATGTATACACATTTTCAGACAGCCGTCAACATGGCAATTATAAGACAAATGATTTCATTTACCAAATCTCATGGCATAGACAAAGACAAATCATTTATAAAGTAGTCGTGTATACAGTACATGCTTTTCAGGCTCAAAGTAAAAGGAAAAAGGGCGCCATAAACTCACCTTAGCGTTCACAGAGCTATAAGTATGAGCAGTCTGAGAATAAGAGCAGTCTAGTCTCCACGTCTATCCAAAACCTAGGATATGAGCACGAATGGTGAGAATCAAATCTCACGACGACAAGTACCCTACGTACAACTACTTAGCTATCAATCCTAGAATGCCCTGACCGAGAATGTGATTCAATGTTCAATATTATTTACTTTAGTTGGCAATATCAATGAAATTGTCATTATAAGGTAGTCTAAAGTACCATTCAATATTCACCAAGTCCAAACGTTCAAGTTGTCCAAAAACTAGAAATGTCCAATATTTCCGCAACATACCACTGCGCCGCAGTGAGCTAACCACGATCAAACAGCCCCTAGCCACTGCGCCGCAGTGGGGCTAACCCATGCCACTGCGCCGCAGTGGCCAAGTTCTGGACCAAAAGGCAGTAGCTGCAGTTTTTATGCAGAAAACCAAACAAAAACCCTTCAAACTCGACCCAATTCAACCCGAAACGATTTGCAAGAGCTTGTAACCCATTATGAAGCATAACTAAACATTATAAACCATAAATACACATTACCCCGCCCATAATTTCGTCCATAACATCGTTAAATCTTCCGAAATGATCAAATAAATCCAAAACCCTATTTAAACCTTAATTCCATTTTAAGTTGTTTTAGGCCTTGTAAGAACCCGAAATGACTAGAAAGGAGTAAGTAAACCTAAATAGGTGCAAAAGGGGTGATTTAGACTTACCAAAACTTATGTTCTTGAATAATTGATGAAGATGGGGATTGATGATGCAAATACCAATTTATAGCTTTAAAATCCCTAAATCTTTCCTTTGCAAAACTGATGTAGAAGAAGACTAGAGAGATTGAGAGTATTTGGGTGATTTGTGTGTTTTGTGTGGTGTGTGTGTGGGGGGGGGGGGGGGGGGGGGGGGGGGGGGGGGGGGGGGGGGGGGGGGGGGGGGGGGGGGGGGGGGGGGGGGGGGGGGGGGGGGGGGGGGGGGGGGGGGGGGGGGGGGGGGGGGGGGGGGGGGGGGGGGGGGGGGGGGGGGGGGGGGGGGGGGGGGGGGGGGGGGGGGGGGGGGGGGGGGGGGGGGGGGGGGGGGGGGGGGGGGGGGGGGGGGGGGGGGGGGGGGGGGGGGGGGGGGGGGGGGGGGGGGGGGGGGGGGGGGGGGGGGGGGGGGGGGGGGGGGGGGGGGGGGGGGGGGGGGGGGGGGGGGGGGGGGGGGGGGGGGGGGGGGGGGGGGGGGGGGGGGGGGGGGGGGGGGGGGGGGGGGGGGGGGGGGGGGGGGGGGGGGGGGGGGGGGGGGGGGGGGGGGGGGGGGGGGGGGGGGGGGGGGGGGGGGGGGGGGGGGGGGGGGGGGGGGGGGGGGGGGGGGGGGGGGGGGGGGGGGGGGGGGGGGGGGGGGGGGGGGGGGGGGGGGGGGGGGGGGGGGGGGGGGGGGGGGGGGGGGGGGGGGGGGGGGGGGGGGGGGGGGGGGGGGGGGGGGGGGGGGGGGGGGGGGGGGGGGGGGGGGGGGGGGGGGGGGGGGGGGGGGGGGGGGGGGGGGGGGGGGGGGGGGGGGGGGGGGGGGGGGGGGGGGGGGGGGGGGGGGGGGGGGGGGGGGGGGGGGGGGGGGGGGGGGGGGGGGGGGGGGGGGGGGGGGGGGGGGGGGGGGGGGGGGGGGGGGGGGGGGGGGGGGGGGGGGGGGGGGGGGGGGGGGGGGGGGGGGGGGGGGGGGGGGGGGGGGGGGGGGGGGGGGGGGGGGGGGGGGGGGGGGGGGGGGGGGGGGGGGGGGGGGGGGGGGGGGGGGGGGGGGGGGGGGGGGGGGGGGGGGGGGGGGGGGGGGGGGGGGGGGGGGGGGGGGGGGGGGGGGGGGGGGGGGGGGGGGGGGGGGGGGGGGGGGGGGGGGGGGGGGGGGGGGGGGGGGGGGGGGGGGGGGGGGGGGGGGGGGGGGGGGGGGGGGGGGGGGGGGGGGGGGGGGGGGGGGGGGGGGGGGGGGGGGGGGGGGGGGGGGGGGGGGGGGGGGGGGGGGGGGGGGGGGGGGGGGGGGGGGGGGGGGGGGGGGGGGGGGGGGGGGGGGGGGGGGGGGGGGGGGGGGGGGGGGGGGGGGGGGGGGGGGGGGGGGGGGGGGGGGGGGGGGGGGGGGGGGGGGGGGGGGGGGGGGGGGGGGGGGGGGGGGGGGGGGGGGGGGGGGGGGGGGGGGGGGGGGGGGGGGGGGGGGGGGGGGGGGGGGGGGGGGGGGGGGGGGGGGGGGGGGGGGGGGGGGGGGGGGGGGGGGGGGGGGGGGGGGGGGGGGGGGGGGGGGGGGGGGGGGGGGGGGGGGGGGGGGGGGGGGGGGGGGGGGGGGGGGGGGGGGGGGGGGGGGGGGGGGGGGGGGGGGGGGGGGGGGGGGGGGGGGGGGGGGGGGGGGGGGGGGGGGGGGGGGGGGGGGGGGGGGGGGGGGGGGGGGGGGGGGGGGGGGGGGGGGGGGGGGGGGGGGGGGGGGGGGGGGGGGGGGGGGGGGGGGGGGGGGGGGGGGGGGGGGCTCATATAGTCTTCACGTTCCCAAGTCGAGTCAGGACCATGTTTTGAGTTCCAACGAACTTTGACCAATTTGATACGACTACGTCTAAGTTGTTTGAGCTGTTGGTCTAAAATTTAAACAGGTTCTTCAACGAATTGAAGAGAGTCAGTCACTTGCAGCTCTCTCGACAGGTACGACTAAAGTCTCATCAGTCAGACATTTCTTAAGATTCGAAATGTGAAATGTGTGATGAACGTGTTCTAGCTCCTTAGGTAAATCGAGCTTGTAAGCCACGGAACCAATTCTTTGAATAATTTCGAATGGTCCGATATAACGAGGACTAAGTTTCCCTCGTACGCCAAAACGTGCAGTGCCTTTCCAAGGCGACACTTTCAACATGACTTTGTCTCCCACTTGAAACTCAAGTGGTTTCCGTCTACGGTCGGCATAGTTCTTTTGGCGATCTTGAGCCGCCTTCAGCCGTGCCTTTATTTCAACAATTTGATCAGTAGTCTTCTGAACTAGTCCATACTTGAATAAACGACGTTCTCCAGCATCAAGCCAACAGACAGGAGATCTACATTTTCGTCCATATAAAGCCTCATAAGGCGCACATTTGATGCTAGTGTGATAGCTGTTGTTATATGAAAATTCAGCTAACGGCAAAAAGGTATCCCAACTACCTTTGAAGTCAATGACACATGCCCGAAGCATGTCCTCTAAAGTCTGGATGGTTCGTTCACTTTGTCCGTCAGTCTGTGGATGGTAAGCCGTACTCAAGTGCAATTGAGTGCCTAGGGCGTCTTGAAAATATCTCCAAGATTGTGAAGTGAAACGACCATCACGATCAGAGATAATAGACAAAGGAACGCCATGAAGTGATACGATCTTTTCAATATATAATTGAGACAATTTCCTTATCTTCCAACTCTCTCGGATTGGAATGAAATGAGCAGACTTCGTCAAGCGGTCGACAATGACCCAAATAGTATCGTATCCTCTCAGGGTTCGAGGCAGTTTAGTAATAAAGTCCATAGTAATCTGTTCCCATTTCCAGTCAGGAATTTTGGGTTGTTGGAGCAGCCCAGAAGGCTTTTGGTGCCCCGCCTTGACCATTGAACAATTTAGACACTTTGAGACATAAGTGGCGATATCTCTTTTCATACCAGGCCACCAATAAAAGTCCTTTAGTCCATGGTACATTTTGTCAGCACCAGGATGGATTGAATATTTAGATCGATGACTCTCGTTCATCAAGAGTTCTCTAAGTCCATTATGTTTGGGAATCCACACTCTGCCCTTAACATGTCGGATTCCATCGCCATCCAATTCAAACAAACGTTCAGCATTCCACAATGCTTCTTTCTCGATACGTCCTGGCTGTAGGGCTTCGTTTTGATCGTCTAAAACTCTATCCCTTAATGACGAGCCAAGATAAGAACTTGCTCTTGTTATGACAGATAGTGAAATTCTATCTTTTCGACTTAGCGCGTCAGCAACAACATTGGCTTTACCGGGATGATATTTAAGATCACAGTCGTAGTCACTGAGTAATTCTACCCACCGTCGTTGTCGCATATTCAGCATTTTCTGATCGAAGATATGCTGAAGGCTTTTGTGATCCGTGAATACAGTACACTTGGTACCATACAGATAATGTCTCCAAATTTTTAATGCAAAGACAACCGCTCCGAGTTCTAGATCGTGGGTTGCATAGTTCTTTTCGTGGATCTTGAGCTGTCTAGAAGCGTAAGCAATGACCTTACCTTCCTGCATAAGTACACATCCCATGCCCTGATGTGAGGCGTCACAGTATACCACGAAATTTTCAATGCCATTTGGTAATGCTAGAATAGGAGCATTACACAGTCTGTCCTTTAACGTCTGAAATGCCTTTTCTTGGGCATCCTGCCAAATAAACTCCTTAGTCTTCTGAGTTAATAAAGTCAAAGGTTGAGCAACCTTAGAGAAATTCTCAATGAATCTCCTGTAATAGCCAGCCAGTCCAAGAAATTGACGGATTTCTGTCGGAGTCTTAGGGGCTTCCCACTTCTTTATCGCCTCGACCTTAGATGGATCTACCTGGATTCCACCTGCATTTACTACATGACCCAAGAAGTGTACCTCTCTAATCCAGAATTCACATTTTGAGAATTTAGCGTACAACTTTTGATCCTTGAGTAGTTGTAGAATAGTCCTCAGATGACCTTCATGTTCGTCTTTAGTTCTCGAGTAGATTAGTATGTCATCAATGAACACGATGACAAACTTGTCTAGATATGGTCGACATACTCTATTCATTAAGTCCATAAACACAGCAGGTGCATTGGTTAAGCCGAATGGCATAACCAAAAACTCATAATGTCCATAACGAGTTCTGAAAGCTGTTTTAGGAATGTCTGTCTCTCTGACTCTGAGTTGATGATACCCAGATCTGAGATCGATCTTGGAAAAGTGTGATGCACCTTCCAGTTGGTCAAATAAGTCGTCAATACGAGGTAAAGGGTACCTGTTCTTGACAGTCAACTTGTTCAATTCTCTATAATCTATACACATGCGCATAGAGCCGTCTTTCTTTTTGACAAATAGAATCGGAGCTCCCCAAGGTGATGAACTTGGGCGAATTAGTCCTTTAGCTAACAACTCTTGAAGTTGTTCGGATAATTCTTGCATTTCTGACGGCGCAAGGCGATAGGTGCCTTGGCCACAGGTGCAGCTCCAGGGACTAAGTCTATTCCAAACTCAACTGGTCTGTGAGGTGGAAGCCCCGTCAATTCTTCAGGAAATACCTCCGGAAAATCTTTAACTACTGGAATGTCTTGAATGTCTTTACCCTTCGGCTTCCTTTCAACAACTAGTGCCAAGAAGGCAGGGTATTCTTTTTGTAAGTATCTATTCGCCTTTATCGCCGACACTAAAATCAATTCCTTCCCTGACTTGTCTCCTTGCACTACTAGGGTTTCGTCATTCTGAAGGGGTATTCTAACAATCTTCTCGTAACACATTATTTCAGCTCTCACCTTAGATAACCAGTCCATTCCAACAATTACATCAAAACTACTGAGTTCTATGGGAATAAGATTAATTTTAAAGGTTTCGCCAGACAATGTCAAATTGCAATCTACTAAATGGTCTCTAGCAATATACTTTTTACCGTTTGCATATTCAACGATATAAGTTCCTTTCATGGGGATTGCTACTAAGTTAAACCGAGAATAGAATTCTAAGGATATAAAGCTTTTATCAGCTCCGGAGTCGAATAGCACAAATACGTAATGATTATTGAGTATGAATGTACCTATCACCACGTTGGGGTCACGTCGTGCATCAGCAGCATCCAAAGCAAACACTCGACCTCTGCCTTGTCCACCTTGATTCCTTGCTTGATTATTCCCCGCCTTGTTCCTTACTGGAACCATTGCATTGTTGTTCGGGTTCAGATTGAGTCTTGGACATGCAGGTCGCAGATGGGTTTCGCTCCCACATTCGTAGCATTGACTTGGTGCCTTGTCCCTACAAAACTTTTCCAGATGTCCCGCCCTTTTACAACGGCGACAAGTAGGACAATTTCCCCTGTGATGGAGATTACACCTATTACACTTAGGATCCGTGCCAGTGTACCTCGTGACGTCCTGAGTAACCACCGCAAAGTTTCTGGCAGTCCTAAACCTCTTGCCATTCCCACCGCCACCATATCCACTACCAGAGGCATGATCACTCCTCCTCTTGATCACTTCAGTTCCAACAGAAGAACCAGTGGTTCTTTTCAAGTCTATCACCATCCGGTTGGTTGCACTAACTGCCGCTTGGAGAGTCATAGGATTAAAAGCGGCTACCAATCTTCGGACATCAGGTGACAAGCCATAACAATATCTCTCGATCAATTTCTCTTCCGTATCTACCATACGAGGAACTAGTCTAGCCAACTCATGAAAACGAGTTGTGTATCTCTCATTGTCTAGTCCAATCATACCATGATTCCAGAATTCGCCTTCCATTTTCTGTACTTCCTCACGAGGACAGTACTTTTCCATGAGCATCCTTTTAAAGTTCAACCAAGGTATGCTATATGCCGGCTCTCGGCCACGAGTCCTTATCTGTTCGTTCCACCATGACAGAGCGTGCTTTTGAAACTGAGAGGCTGCATACTCCACTTTGTGCTCTTCGGCACAACGGCTGATATGGAGCACTGCCTCAATGCTTTCCAGCCAATTTATTAGACCGACAGGACCTTCGGTGCCATGAAATTCCTTTGGCTTGCAATAAGTGAAGGTCTTAAAATCACTCCCGTGATTATGACCTCGTGGGATAACTTGTTCAGCAGTAGGCTCGACATTGTTGCTATTGTCAGCCCGATGGTTATTATTGGCGTTCATGCTTGCCGTGATCTGGGCGACCAAAGTAGGCATAGCAGCTAACAACTGTTGTGTCACAAATGCTGCCATATTATTATCCCCGCCAGTATTTGGGGTAGGTCCAGGACCAGTGTTCACCTGGACAGTAGCAGTTTCTGGTTCTTGCTGGATTACAGGTTCTTCCTGTTCAGCTGTATTGGATTTAGGAGTTGATCTAGTAACTCTCTTTGGTGCAGTTTTCTTGACTTGAGCCTTTTTCTGAACTTTGCTTTTCGTCTTAGGAGCCATAAGTCTAAGATATGAACAAAAATGTCATTTAGAGACTTCCTTGATAGGTTAAATAGAAAGTAGCTTTGCAAGACAGATGACAGTACAATGCAAGTCACAAATTGTTGACTTGTATGAATTCATGTACTAGACAAGACAATAAAAGATGGAAAGTCATATTTCTAGAGCTAAGAATAAGCAGTTGACATAGTCTGAACAAGTACGTAAGCCAAAAGACAATCGTATTTCATTGATGTTCAAAATTTTACATAGTCTGGTATGTACAATCCAAAAAACATGTGGGAAACTTCATCCACAACGATAGACTACATAGTCGGAGCAATACGATTTAAAGACACGTGGGAAATACATCCACAAAAGATAGACTACAACTCAAAGTACAGAAGTACGAGTTGTTATAAGTTATAGGCTTACAATACAGAAAGATTATTACAAGACTACATCTTGCAAATAACAACGACTAGCAAAGCCACCACCAAAACCACCACGATGGACATCATCCAGATCAACCTCCCAATAGTTTCCCTTCCTTCTCTAGCAACAGACATAGCCTCAGCCGCCTGATGATAAGCTCCAGTCAACGCCTGAGCTTGATTCTCTATTTTCTCTCTGGTGCAGATGAGGGAATTGTTCATCCTTGACAATTGGCGGCGATAATATTCCGACCTATCAGCTGCAGATGCAACTAGCATAACGGCACTTGGATTGTAGACAGGCACTCTGGAGGGACCCGCCGCATACGGATCTCCCTGAAAGAATGAAAGACCAAGTCCACAGTTGCTGCCCTGAACTGGTGCAGAAGGACCAGGAGCATAAGGGTCTTTAGGAGCATAAGGCATATGAGTTCCCTCGGTAGTCCTCCTCTGATATGGAGATACCGGTGTTACAGATGATTGAAC
Organism: Erigeron breviscapus; assembly: GCA_034093135.1. NCBI lineage: Eukaryota > Viridiplantae > Streptophyta > Magnoliopsida > Asterales > Asteraceae > Erigeron > Erigeron breviscapus. The sequence goes on from CM067167.1 coordinate 81,203,336, forward strand.
ATGGATAGACACATGTTCACCTCCAGATTCACTGGAAGATGACACTAGATTGATAGGGCGTGATTCATTGCCCGATTCCTCCATTGGTTCCTCTTCATAAGAGTCAGGAACACAAGGAATGGAGTTTGCTATGACAGGAACTGGAGGTGTACAAGGTACAACAGCATTTGAGCTAACTCCATCCGACATGACTAGTCTGAAAAGATAGTCAAAGAATCCATATAAGTCAAATGGATAAGGCAGTACGTCTCAAATGGATGATACAGTACGCAATTTGAGTTTTAAAGAAATCTTTGTCTAGATTACACACATTTGGTTTGGGTTTCTATTACCAACATATTTGCAATGCTTATATATAGGGTCACCCGCAGCCTTCCCACCACATTTAAATATGTTGTTAATATAATCCAAACTATCACGTATATAAACCTTATGCATACACATACGATTTGAGTTTCTATTCCTAACATACCTTCAATGTTTATATATAGGGTCACCCGCAGCCTTCCCACCACATCTACAGTATGTTGTGAATATAGCTCAAACTATAACGTATATACAAAATCTAAGATATTTATTTCGAGCCTTATATTATTTTACATAATCGGGACGTAGTGATCAGGTTAGGTCTAATTATAGACAAATAATATAACTCCTGAAATAAGTATCCTAAACCTAAATAGACTTAGATTCCCTTTTGAAACGAAATGGCTATAGATTGAGTTTTTCCAGCGGAAAAATTCGGTATTAACTATAACCTTGGCTCTGATACCAATTTTTGTCACACCCCGTTGTAGCGGAAATACAGGGTTAACAAAGAATTTCGTACTAATAAGAAGGTTAATAGAGATTACATCCATTTATGCCAATACAAGTCAATACAAGTACAATCGTTCAAAGTGTGGACCCCAAAATACGGATACAAGTCATCCTCGTTTGGAACTGGGCCCACTGAATACAAGTTCAATAAATTGGACAGTCAAATACAACTAAAGCCAAAAGCATGAGAGTCCTCAATGTCTGATGCTAATTGTACGTCCAAAGTCAAAAGATTGGCCCCATTATGTCAAATACGATTTCCACGACTTACTGATGGTCACCTGAAAAGCATGAAATTTGAGAGGATCAACTATCGAAATAGTTGGTGAGTTTACAGTGTGTTTGACTAAAAGATCAATCGTCGTTTATTGTAGTTAATTAAGACAGGACGGTCCAGACCGAAGTCCGACCATAATACGAAGACAAGACGGTCCAGACCTAAATCTGACCTCCATATTAAGACAAGACAGTCGGGATCAATATCCGACAATAAGACTAATTTCCCTCGCACAGGTCTCCCGTCAACAATGGGGTGCGGACCAGTATACCTCGCACAGGTCTCCCGTCTATAATGGGGTGCGGACCAAAATACCTCGCACAGGTCTCCCGTCTACAAAGGGGTGCGGACCAAAATACCTCGCACAGGTCTCCCGTCTACAAAGGGGTGCGGACCAAAATACCTCGCACAGGTCTCCCGTCTACAAAGGGGTGCGGACCAGAACAAAGACAGTCAGGCACAAAATCTGACAAGACAACCATTAGGATCTCATAATGGTAATAACTACATAAGAGGGATCATTTTAGTTCGTCAAACACAAAGAACAATTTAGTCAGCCGACAACATGGCAAGTCAAGACATATAGATCAAAATTTCATAAGACATGTATACACATTTTCAGACAGCCGTCAACATGGCAATTATAAGACAAATGATTTCATTTACCAAATCTCATGGCATAGACAAAGACAAATCATTTATAAAGTAGTCGTGTATACAGTACATGCTTTTCAGGCCCAAAGTAAAAGGAAAAAGGGCGCCATAAACTCACCTTAGCGTTCACAGAGCTATAAGTATGAGCAGTCTGAGAATAAGAGCAGTCTAGTCTCCACGTCTATCCAAAACCTAGGATATGAGCACGAATGGTGAGAATCAAATCTCACGACGACAAGTACCCTACGTACAACTACTTAGCTATCAATCCTAGAATGCCCTGACCGAGAATGTGATTCAATGTTCAATATTATTTACTTTAGTTGGCAATATCAATGAAATTGTCATTATAAGGTAGTCTAAAGTACCATTCAATATTCACCAAGTCCAAACGTTCAAGTTGTCCAAAAACTAGAAATGTCCAATATTTCCGCAACATACCACTGCGCCGCAGTGAGCCATAGTCAAGCTCACTGCGCCGCAGTGAGCCATAGTCAAGCTCACTGCGCCGCAGTGAGCTAGATCAAGCTCACTGCGCCGCAGTGGGAGCTATCAAGCTCACTGCGCCGCAGTGGGGCTAACCCATGCCACTGCGCCGCAGTGGCCAAGTTCTGGACCAAAAGGCAGTAGCTGCAGTTTTTATGCAGAAAACCAAACAAAAACCCTTCAAACTCGACCCAATTCAACCCGAAACGATTTGCAAGAGCTTGTAACCCATTATGAAGCATAACTAAACATTATAAACCATAAATACACATTACCCCGCCCATAATTTCGTCCATAACATCGTTAAATCTTCCGAAATGATCAAAAAAAAAAAAAAAAAAAAAAAAAAAAAAAAAAAAAAAAAAAAAAAAAAAAAAAAAAAAAAAAAAAAAAAAAAAAAAAAAAAAAAAAAAAAAAAAAAAAAAAAAAAAAAAAAAAAAAAAAAAAAAAAAAAAAAAAAAAAAAAAAAAAAAAAAAAAAAAAAAAAAAAAAAAAAAAAAAAAAAAAAAAAAAAAAAAAAAAAAAAAAAAAAAAAAAAAAAAAAAAAAAAAAAAAAAAAAAAAAAAAAAAAAAAAAAAAAAAAAAAAAAAAAAAAAAAAAAAAAAAAAAAAAAAAAAAAAAAAAAAAAAAAAAAAAAAAAAAAAAAAAAAAAAAAAAAAAAAAAAAAAAAAAAAAAAAAAAAAAAAAAAAAAAAAAAAAAAAAAAAAAAAAAAAAAAAAAAAAAAAAAAAAAAAAAAAAAAAAAAAAAAAAAAAAAAAAAAAAAAAAAAAAAAAAAAAAAAAAAAAAAAAAAAAAAAAAAAAAAAAAAAAAAAAAAAAAAAAAAAAAAAAAAAAAAAAAAAAAAAAAAAAAAAAAAAAAAAAAAAAAAAAAAAAAAAAAAAAAAAAAAAAAAAAAAAAAAAAAAAAAAAAAAAAAAAAAAAAAAAAAAAAAAAAAAAAAAAAAAAAAAAAAAAAAAAAAAAAAAAAAAAAAAAAAAAAAAAAAAAAAAAAAAAAAAAAAAAAAAAAAAAAAAAATCAAGTTGTCCAAAAACTAGAAATGTCAAATATTTCCGCAACATACCACTGCGCCGCAGTGAGCCATAGTCAAGCTCACTGCGCCGCAGTGAGCCATAGTCAAGCTCACTGCGCCGCAGTGAGCATATCAAGCTCACTGCGCCGCAGTGAGCATAGTCAAGCTCACTGCGCCGCAGTGAGCTATCAAGCTCACTGCGCCGCAGTGGCTATAAGCCACTGCGCCGCAGGAGCCAGTACAAACCACTGCGCCGCAGTGAGCCATAGTCAAGCTCACTGCGCCGCAGTGAGCTAACCACGATCAAACAGCCCCTAGCCACTGCGCCGCAGTGGCTAACTCATGCCACTGCGCCGCAGTGGCAATCAATCACTGCGCCGCAGGACCTACAAACCACTGCGCCGCAGTGAGCCATAGTCAAGCTCACTGCGCCGCAGTGAGCTAACCACGATCAAACAGCCCCTAGCCACTGCGCCGCAGTGGCTAACTCATGCCACTGCGCCGCAGTGAGCCATAGTCAAACAGCTCACTGCGCCGCAGTGAGCATAGTCAAGCTCACTGCGCCGCAGTGAGCATAGTCAAGCTCACTGCGCCGCAGTGAGCATAGTCAAGCTCACTGCGCCGCAGTGAGCATAGTCAAGCTCACTGCGCCGCAGTGAGCTATCAAGCTCACTGCGCCGCAGTGGCTAACCACTGAACCCGCAGGACCAGTACTAAGCCACTGCGCCGCAGTGAGCCATAGTCAAGCTCACTGCGCCGCAGTGAGCTAACCACGATCAAACAGCCCCTAGCCACTGCGCCGCAGTGGGGCTAACTCATGCCACTGCGCCGCAGTGAGCCATAGTCAAGCTCACTGCGCCGCAGTGAGCTAGATCAAGCTCACTGCGCCGCAGTGGCTAACCACTGCCAGGACCAGTACATACCACTGCGCCGCAGTGAGCCATAGTCAAGCTCACTGCGCCGCAGTGAGCTAACCACGATCAAACAGCCCCTAGCCACTGCGCCGCAGTGAGCCATAGTCAAGCTCACTGCGCCGCAGTGAGCTAACCACGATCAAACAGCCCCTAGCCACTGCGCCGCAGTGGCTAACTCATGCCACTGCGCCGCAGTGAGCCATAGTCAAGCTCACTGCGCCGCAGTGAGCATAGTCAAGCTCACTGCGCCGCAGTGAGCATAGTCAAGCTCACTGCGCCGCAGTGGCTATCAACTAGCCACTGCGCCGCAGTGGGAGCTAACATACCACTGCGCCGCAGTGAGCCATAGTCAAGCTCACTGCGCCGCAGTGAGCTAACCACGATCAAACAGCCCCTAGCCACTGCGCCGCAGTGGGGCTAACTCATGCCACTGCGCCGCAGTGAGCCATAGTCAAGCTCACTGCGCCGCAGTGAGCTAACCACGATCAAACAGCCCCTAGCCACTGCGCCGCAGTGGCATAAGCCACTGCGCCGCAGTGACCAGTACAAGGCACTGCGCCGCAGTGAGCCATAGTCAAGCTCACTGCGCCGCAGTGAGCTAACCACGATCAAACAGCCCCTAGCCACTGCGCCGCAGTGGGGCTAACTCATGCCACTGCGCCGCAGTGAGCCATAGTCAAGCTCACTGCGCCGCAGTGAGCTAACCACGATCAAACAGCCCCTAGCCACTGCGCCGCAGTGGCTAACTCATGCCACTGCGCCGCAGTGAGCCATAGTCAAACAGCTCACTGCGCCGCAGTGGCTAACCACTGAACCGCAGGACAGTACAAGCACTGCGCCGCAGTGAGCCTTGTCAAGCTCACTGCGCCGCAGTGAGCTATCCACGTCAAATGACTGTCTAATTGAGATTAGGACTAACCCGATGTTAATTAATTACGAGTTGTCACACTCTACAAGGAGTGTACAGGCACAACAAGCCATGTTAGCTACTGAGCGTTCCGATATCCCAATCCAGTTTAATGAACGGGGAAAAGTCCCAAGGAACTTGAGGGGAGAAACAAACTGAAGACCATTTTTTGACTGCTCGTTATCATTGCATATAAATGTAGTAAATATAAAACAACATGATCAATAAGTGGAGACTATAAAGAGATTACAGGCACAAACAAACTTGTACTACAAAAATGTCCAACTACATAAATTAACTCGACCGAACATGACATGATAAAGTGAATTTCAATCTTTTAGCCCTGAAGCATGACCCATCAATGGATACTAAACGAACAAGAGCAATGTTTACATGTGTTCACAAATCACAAAGACCAATATTCCTTTTCCAAAAATCTGAAAATAAAAGATGAAATTCAATACGAATAGCCATGGTTGGGGAACTCGGACTCTCCTCAGTCGGGGTCCGAGATAAGAATACTTGGTGACTCGGGGAGTACTCGGTGGGGATGGGGGTTGGGGTGGGGGGTACTCAAGTCAAATTAGGACTTTCTATATTAAGTAATATAATTTGAAATTATATGTATAAAGATAAAAAAAAAAAATTCTGAAATATTTTCAAAAAATAGTGGTAGTTTGTGTAAGAGATCTAGCAATATTTTAGCAATCTTGAGCAATTTTCAAGGATCTTGACCGCTTTTCTTTTTTGATTTACTTCATTGATACTTAAATTTTTCCTAACTCGCCTTGACTGACCTACAAGGTAAGAGCACCTGTCGAGGAATAGGCAGGTTCTGCCAAGTTTTACAATCATGTGTATAACAAGTATAACCGATACTGCCAAATTTCTAGATAACCGAACCGAACCCGAATAAACGCTTCGAAATTTCTAGCTAACCAAACCGAACCGAACCTGAATAAACGCTTCGAAATTTCTAGACATAACCGAACCGAACCCGAATAAACGCTTCGAAATTTCTAGCTAACCAAACCGAACCGAACCCGAATAAACGCTTCGAAATTTCTAGCTAACCAAACCGAACCGAACCCGAATAAACGCTGCCAAATTTCTAGACTAACCGAACCGAACCCGAATAAACGCTTCGAAATTTCTAGCTAACCAAACCGAACCGAACCTTTTACAGCCCTACCTATATGCACATTATAGGTCCAATACCACTGTAAACACTCTTCCTAAGTCCGAGGATCCTTACAAGGGAGAAGTCCTAGAAAACCTGTAAGGGAGAATCACACTCAACTGACTCAAGACCTTATTTTTTTTAATGAAATAACAATGTTGTGAGCACTTTACAAGCTTATAAAACCAGCATGTTCACATAAATCAGTTTATTGCTACAAAACATTACCACATTATGTTAATGACTAATTATGCTTTCCAGGTTGAACTCTCCTTAACAGATAGCAAACCATTTTGTATCACATAACAATAACCAGCCAGGAAGTAGTAATACATATTACCATCAAAGCAGACATAAGTAAAAAAAGTCCATTATTTTTATCCTTCAGATTCAACAAAATAAAGATTAGACACATTAATCCCACTACTAACAAACATAATCTATCCATATAAATTACGAAATGCATTAAACTCTTCATTAACTTCAACTAATCATGGTTTAATTCCACTTCAATTTCCATACCTTGTGCGCCCGCCCCAAAGCTCCACATTTTGAAATGCAACCATTAGCATGGCCTGACATTTATGCCCAAATAAACACTAAAATTTCATTGATCAATCAAAAGAAGAGTTTCCATGTAGAAGTTCACAGATAAGCTAAAACAGCGTCGAATAATCACTAGATCCTTGATCCGTTCTGAGTAAGGGTCATAAGCAAAAAGTTCAACAGATCCATATCCATGGTCAACTAAAGGTTCACCATTCTTGAAAAATCCATGTACTTTACAAAAAGGCAAACCCTGTGTGGTAACATTGAACAATTTTGTAAATGATTTAGTAACACCTTGCTCCATCATCCAAACACCATAAGAAGTTTCATGTTCAATAACTTCAATAACGACAAGAGACCCCATTCGCTTAGAGATAGATAATGTTTCCCTAATTAGGCGTGCTAAATTATCTGGAAGGCATACTTCTTCGAATCCCTCACTATTCAAATCAAATGACATAATCAGATTGTGATGCCGAAATGTACCATTATCCACTTTAATCCATTCAAAAGCAAGCCAATAAATAACCCCGTCAAGAGCAGCCTGAGACCAAAGAAACCTAATAGAATCACGACAAGGCAGATTATTTCTTGATAGACTTTTCCAAGTCCTAGAGCTTAAAGTAAAAACCTCAACTCGCGGAACTGAAGTGTCAATTCCAAAACTTTTAAAAGCATTAATCTTAACAATCTTAGGGTCCTTAGTTTGAGAGCTAACCCCGAAACCTAAAATAGTTTCGCACGCGTACAGTAGGGACAGAACATTAGGGACAGGAACATCAATACATTTTCTAATCCAAGGATTCCAAACAACAGCCATAAAACTATTGCCTCTGTCTACTTTATTATAACCATAAAAGCAAAATACGCCGCGAGAGCAACCAACTATTCTTGAATCTTTAAAATTGTTCACAGATTCGGGAAGATTGGTACTAGGAATTTGGTGTTGCTGAAAAGTATCATCATCAATGACCGAAGCATACTTGTATTCGGGAATGTAATTTATATCCTGTGTAAAAGGAATATCATCAATGTACCTTATCAGCAAACGATGGGGCAGCGATTGGCGGACGCAGTAATCAACAGCAAACTCGGGGCTGTCGATGAGTGACTTCCATTGTTTTGAAACCGACCTGAATTTAAGCAATGGTTTTACAGCAACCCTTTTGATTATTTCACCTTGCAATTCAAATGGAATGTTGTCTGACATTTTAATTAAGTTTTAGGGTTCTTAGAATATATTTTTAAGAAAAAATTAACAAGGGAGAGGTAAAATTTGGAACCTAGGTTTTCAGCCTAATGTTTTTATAATTGCTTGGAAAGTGCTCTAACTTTGACACTTTTATTTTTTTGGGCTCCAACAAAAAAAAGTTCTATTTTAGGGATTGAAACCGGCTAAAATGACTTTTGTGGACCCGCGACCATTATTTGCTTACGTGTACCGTATCTATCCGGTTTTAATATTATTTTATTGCACCATCTGCCAACTAATTTCCATGTAGATTACTTTTGTTTTATTTGGGCTCCAACAAAAAAAAGTTCTATTTTAGGGATTGAAACCGGCTAAAATGGCTTTTGTGGACCCGCGACCATTATTTGCTTACGTGTACCGTATCTATCCGGTTTTAATATTATTTTATTGCACCATCTGCCAACTAATTTCCATGTAGATTACTTTTGTTTTATTCGAAAATAAAATACATATATAAATACCTACATAACCCTAAATCACACCCACCCACCACACTTATTTCCCCCAAATCAACATAAACCCTAATTTGTCAAAATTGATGTCCACCTCTTCATCAAATCGACGAAGCAGAGCTCGGGGAAACGTCGAAGTATGTGAATGTGGGTTTATTGTGCCCTCGTACTTCGTGGACTCGAAAAAACCCTGGTAGAAGGTTTCTAAGTTGTCCAATTATGGTAAGTATTCCACAATTCGATTATGGGTTTTGAAAATTATATTATAATTCGTTTATTCTTTGTTAGGATGAGAGGAAAAAGTGTCAAATGTATCGCTTCTTGGACGAAGAACTCCCGAGCGACTATTACAAGGAATTGTTGTTCGAATTGCATTGTGAGAATGAAGGATTGAAATCAACTGGTAACAGTTACATGGAAATACCGAATTCAAGGGTAGAAAGAATGAATTTCAATGAACAAAACGAAATGGTTAAGGCCAAAATGCAGGTGTATGAAAGGTTGTTACTCTGCATGTTAGTTGTTGTCATTGTATTGTGTTTTTTGTTGGGTATTTTCGTTCATTATTAATGTAATAGGGCTAATGTATCAGTCTTCTAACATGTAATCAAGTGATGCCAATTCAGTTTGCAATACCAAGTGTTGTTACATGTGTTTAGGCATTATGTTTTTGTTGTATAATAAGACATTTACAATAAAAGTGTGTATTTGTATTCAAAGTAATGAACCATAATACTGATAGAAATGAAATGTCATGAAGCAGATAACTTATATTAAGCCCAAAAGATATCTATTTCATCTCCCCCAAAATTGGGCATCAGTTTTTGCTAGTTTCTAGCAACAGACATAATACAGACATACATTAAGCAACAGACATATCCAAAATACAAGTTTGTAGCAACAGACATAATACAGACATACATTAAGCAACAGACATATCCAAAATACAAGTTTGTAGCAACAGACATAAAACAAACATAAATTACTAGCATAGTTTATCCAAAAGCTTGTGACTTTCCAACAGATTACTCCAATTCCATGGCATTGTCCTTTGACTCTCCTGGTCCATCAATACACATTGCCAACTTTCTTTTCAAAATCCTCTCACTTGGGTTCCTCCTCTCTGGCATCTTATTAGGTGTTGACTTCTTGGGTATTGACTTCTTGGGTGTTGACTTCTTATTGTCTGTTGATTGCTCATTCATAGTTGGTTCCTCCACATGTACTTGTTTACCCTTTGCCATCTCTGCTTGCTTCTGCTTAAGCATTTCAGATGCACTTGGTATTGGAACATTCTTTGGCCAAATAGGCACTGGCACTCCATCACCCCCACCAATGAAAGTTTCACCTGTACTTGGATCAACACAGACTCCAGCACCCCACCATTTTGGTAGCTTTCTTGGACCTAATTGACATATAATAAATGTAATTAATCTGCTAGCAAATTGTACAATTTAATAAATGTAATTACATGAAGCATTTTAATACCTTTGACCCCAAATAACCTCTGCTGAAATTGACATATAATAAATGTAATTAATCTGCTAGCAAATTGTACAATTTAATAAATGTAATTAATCTGCTAGCAATTGTACATATTTAATAAATGTAATTAATCTGCTAGCAAATTGTACAATTTAATAAATGTAATTAATCTGCTAGCAAATTGTACAATTTAATAAATGTAATTAATCTGCTAGCAAATTGTACAATTTAATAAATGTAATTAATCTGCTAGCAAATTGTACAATTTAATAAATGTAATTAATCTGCTAGCAAATTGTACAATTTAATAAATGTAATTAATCTGCTAGCAAATTGTACAATTTAATAAATGTAATTAATCTGCTAGCAAATTGTACAATTTAATAAATGTAATTAATCTGCTAGCAAATTGTACAATTTAATAAATGTAATTAATCTGCTAGCAAATTGTACAATTTAATAAATGTAATTAATCTGCTAGCAATTGTACATATTTAATAAATGTAATTAATCTGCTAGCAAATTGTACAATTTAATAAATGTAATTAATCTGCTAGCAAATTGTACAATTTAATAAATGTAATTAATCTGCTAGCAAATTGTACAATTTAATAAATGTAATTAATCTGCTAGCAAATTGTACAATTTAATAAATGTAATTAATCTGCTAGCAAATTGTACAATTTAATAAATGTAATTAATCTGCTAGCAAATTGTACAATTTAATAAATGTAATTAATCTGCTAGCAAATTGTACAATTTAATAAATGTAATTAATCTGCTAGCAAATTGTACAATTTAATAAATGTAATTAATCTGCTAGCAAATTGTACAATTTAATAAATGTAATTAATCTGCTAGCAATTGTACATATTTAATAAATGTAATTAATCTGCTAGCAAATTGTACAATTTAATAAATGTAATTAATCTGCTAGCAAATTGTACAATTTAATAAATGTAATTAATCTGCTAGCAAATTGTACAATTTAATAAATGTAATTAATCTGCTAGCAAATTGTACAATTTAATAAATGTAATTAATCTGCTAGCAAATTGTACAATTTAATAAATGTAATTAATCTGCTAGCAAATTGTACAATTTAATAAATGTAATTAATCTGCTAGCAAATTGTACAATTTAATAAATGTAATTAATCTGCTAGCAAATTGTACAATTTAATAAATGTAATTAATCTGCTAGCAAATTGTACAATTTAATAAATGTAATTAATCTGCTAGCAATTGTACATATTTAATAAATGTAATTAATCTGCTAGCAAATTGTACAATTTAATAAATGTAATTAATCTGCTAGCAAATTGTACAATTTAATAAATGTAATTAATCTGCTAGCAAATTGTACAATTTAATAAATGTAATTAATCTGCTAGCAAATTGTACAATTTAATAAATGTAATTAATCTGCTAGCAAATTGTACAATTTAATAAATGTAATTAATCTGCTAGCAAATTGTACAATTTAATAAATGTAATTAATCTGCTAGCAAATTGTACAATTTAATAAATGTAATTAATCTGCTAGCAAATTGTACAATTTAATAAATGTAATTAATCTGCTAGCAAATTGTACAATTTAATAAATGTAATTAATCTGCTAGCAAATTGTACAATTTAATAAATGTAATTACATGAAGCATTTGTACAATACCTTTACCCTTATTCTGCTACCCTTACTTGTTACATGGCTCTCATGAGCAGCCCTAATTCTTTTCTTTTTGGGCCTTCCTGGCATGACCCTTGGTCTAGGTGGTAGGGGTTTGTTACCCAAATGTTCTTCCCAAGTTGTCATTCCACCCACAGGATGCAAGTAGAAATCATAGGTCTGAGTGTACAGAGTCTTTCTGAACCAACTTGGCACATAATCTTCCACATTTTCACATCCTCTGTTGAGTTCAAAAAAGGCTCTTGACCATGTTCTAGGGTTTTTTTCAATCAAATACTGGGCTGCTGCAGGGTTGGCATCTCTAATCTGTTTCATCACTCTCTCAAACAGTTGAGGATATGATGCTTTTGATGCAGCCCAAAACAGTCCTTGCAAATAAGCACCAGAATAATGCTTCCTAAATCCCTCATATATATGTCTTGCACATTGTCTATGTTCAGAATTTGGCATAATTTCTTTAACTGCTTCTATTAAACCCTAAAATAAGCAGACATATGCAGATTACTATACTATATGCAGATTAGTATACATAAATAAAAGCAATAAACTTACTTTGTGTTGGTCAGAAATGAGAGTAATACCAGCACCAGCTCCAAGGTCAAGATCTTCAGTCAATAACTCTAAAAACCACTTCCAATTTTCCTTATTTTCCACACTGACCACTGCCCATGCTATTGGGTAAATATGGTTGTTACCATCTCTCCCTATGGCACTCAACAACTCACCCTGATTAGGCTTTTTCAAGAAACATCCATCAAGTGCTATCACTCTTCTACATCCATGCTTCCACCCTCTTTTCAATGCATCAAAGCAGATATACATTTTATCAAAGTAAACCTTGTCATTAGGATCCCTGGTAACACCAATCTTAACTGTTGATCCTGGATTGCTTTTCAGTAACTCAGCTCCATAGGATCTAAGCATCCCATAGTGTTCTTCTAGTGACTTCTCATACTCATTAAGTGCATAAAGTTTGGCATTTCTACACTGATTTGGAGTAACTTGGCATTTGTACTTCCTCATGACCATATCAGCTATAGTAACCAATTTAATATCTGGATGTGCCCTTATTCTATCACTAAACCTTTTACCAATCCACTTATAGTTTACAAGGGAGCCAAACCTGAAGTTTCTTACACATGTGTGTTCATCATTTAAAGACATAATCTGCAGTGAGGCCTCAGTATCCATCTTCTTAGCATAACATCTCCAAGGGCATTTTGGTTCCTCCCCTCTTTCTGCTGCAGGGTACCTTTGCTGTTTTCTTTGCTTCCCTACCTCAGGCTTTTCAAGTCTTGGAGGTCTTTGACCACACCTTGCAACACATTTTTTTGTGTTGACTTCTCAAACCAAATAGAGAAGCCATTTGCTAGAGCAAAGTATGTCATCATGTCCCTAAACTGATGATGATCAACAAACCTTTCACCAACAATTGGTTTCTTCTGCCTCCAATGAGTATTGGCATTATGAACTGGCCACTTCTCAATTTTCTGCAGTGTTTGAAATGGATCCTCATCCACAAACTCTGCTGCTTTCAATTTCTCATACAATTCCTTCATATATTCCTCATGATCAGCCACTGCATCATTTAGGTCAGGGTTGGCATCTCTAATCTGTTTCATCACTCTCTCAAACAGTTGAGGATATGATGCTTTTGATGCAGCCCAAAACAGTCCTTGCAAATAAGCACCAGAATAATGCTTCCTAAATCCCTCATATATATGTCTTGCACATTGTCTATGTTCAGAATTTGGCATAATTTCTTTAACTGCTTCTATTAAACCCTAAAATAAACAGACATATGCAGATTACTATACTATATCACATACCTATACAAACATATGCAGATTACTATACTATATGCAGATTAGTATACATAAATAAAAGCAATAAACTTACTTTGTGTTGGTCAGAAATGAGAGTAATACCAGCACCAGCTCCAAGGTCAAGATCTTCAGTCAATAACTCTAAAAACCACTTCCAATTTTCCTTATTTTCCACACTGACCACTGCCCATGCTATTGGGTAAATATGGTTGTTACCATCTCTCCCTATGGCACTCAACAACTCACCCTGATTAGGCTTTTTCAAGAAACATCCATCAAGTGCTATCACTCTTCTACATCCATGCTTCCACCCTCTTTTCAATGCATCAAAGCAGATATACATTTTATCAAAGTAAACCTTGTCATTAGGATCCCTGGTAACACCAATCTTAACTGTTGATCCTGGATTGCTTTTCAGTAACTCAGCTCCATAGGATCTAAGCATCCCATAGTGTTCTTCTAGTGACTTCTCATACTCATTAAGTGCATAAAGTTTGGCATTTCTACACTGATTTGGAGTAACTTGGCATTTGTACTTCCTCATGACCATATCAGCTATAGTAACCAATTTAATATCTGGATGTGCCCTTATTCTATCACTAAACCTTTTACCAATCCACTTATAGTTTACAAGGGAGCCAAACCTGAAGTTTCTTACACATGTGTGTTCATCATTTAAAGACATAATCTGCAGTGAGGCCTCAGTATCCATCTTCTTAGCATAACATCTCCAAGGGCATTTTGGTTCCTCCCCTCTTTCTGCTGCAGGGTACCTTTGCTGTTTTCTTTGCTTCCCTACCTCAGGCTTTTCAAGTCTTGGAGGTCTTTGACCACACCTTGCAACACATTTTTTTGTGTTGACTTCTCAAACCAAATAGAGAAGCCATTTGCTAGAGCAAAGTATGTCATCATGTCCCTAAACTGATGATGATCAACAAATCTTTCACCAACAATTAGTTTCTTCTGCCTCCAATAGTATTGGCATTATGAACTGGCCACTTCTCAATTTTCTGCAGTGTTTGAAATGGATCCTCATCCACAAACTCTGCTGCTTTCAATTTCTCATACAATTCCTTCATATATTCCTCATGATCAGCCACTGCATCATTTAGGTCAGGGTTGGCAGTGTCAACCTTAGGAACTGGATCACCAAGTTTGGGTTGCCTTTTGGTCTTGGGTTTATTCTTATTGGCCTTTTTCAATAGCCTAAATTCCCTTAACTCATCTTCTCCTTCTGAGAGGTAGTCAACTGAATTGGCATCACTTTCAGTGTCACTTTCACTTGGTTCATAGTCACTATCCTCACTGGATTCATTATCAACTACAGTTTCCTTTTCCTTACCCTTATCTGTTCCATTATCACCTACATTCTCAGTATCATCATTTTCATTATCAACATCATTTTCCTTTTCCTTACCCTTATCTGTTCCATTATCACCTACATTCTCAGTATCATCATTTTCATTATCAACATCATTTTCCTTTTCCTTACCCTTATCTGTTCCATTATCACCTACATTCTCAGTATCATTTTCATTATCAGCTAAACTTTCCTTACCCTTATTTGGCACTTGACTTTGGACACCTAAGCTAGCAGCAGGCTGACTTTGACTAATCAAAAAATCATTGACATTAAACTCATCATCAACAATGTCACCATCATTAGGTTTTGAAGGTATTGCTAGGAACTCACTTAAGTCATCCAAGAAATGATCCAGATATACATGCAATCTACCATAAGTATGTGAAATTTCAAATATCCAAGTTATTTGCTGCTGCCCATCAATTTTGACTAAACCACCATTAACAAGATTCTTTTCAGGAAGTACAAAGTACATTGCATTGAATGAGGATTGGATTAACTCCTCTAAATACTTAACAAATCCATTATAATCGAGAAGACTTATGCAAATAGGCATGACAATGTCGTGTTCATACCTAAGAGGAGGCCAGGCAAACGCACCATCAAAGTGTACATCAAATTCAAAGAACCGTTCACGCATCCTGAAATATATGAACAAAATATATTATTTTTAAATAAATAAATAATATTTAAATGTAAAAACTCGAATTTCAAAACAATCCATGCAATCGCCATGAAGAAACCCTAAATCGAAATGATGAAGCAATTTTAAGAGATATATATGATGTAATAAACATACCTGAAACATGTAACAAACAAAAATTCGTTGAAGAGAACTATCGATTTCAGAGACAATGGAGGATTTTGTGGGGCTTTTTCGATCTAGGGTTTACCAGACAAAAAGGGGGGTGTGGGGTTGGTGTATTTTTTGTTTTGTTTGATCAGATCCAACAAAAAAGGGGTTATAAAAAGATTGAAACTGATAGTGGAATACCTAGGTGGAAAATGAAGGAAAATGATTAATATCCACGTAGGAAATAAACGGGTTAAAAATAAATAAAAATGATTTACAAATTTAATTTTAACCGGCTACTTGCAATTAACCCCACAAAAGTCATTTTAGCCGGTTTCAATCCCTAAAATAGAACTTTTTTTTGTTGGAGCCCCCAAAAAACAAAAGTGTCAAAGTTGGAGCACTTTTCAAGCAATTAGCCCTTTATTTTTTCACATAGCGCCCATATAGTTTGTTGTAACACCCGACGTTTAAAAATATGGGTTTTCAAAAATCTTTCACCTAACGGTGTTAAATTGCGGAAGTAAAGACCGTAAAAGTCAAAACCGATAAAAACATTTCGGTTTCTGCGTTTAGTTGGTGTTACATGCCATATCAAACATTAGTTCAAATGAAAACCCAACGGTTGCCCAACATTAAACAACCGTTCACACATTATTACATAAATTCGACATCAAAATGAAATGTATTCAAAAGTCTCCATAATAAGCAACTAGGGGTAGCTAAGGAATCTGCATGCTTTCTACCCACGCCCTCACGTCCTGCACCTACAAGTCCTTCAAGCTAAACCTGAGGGAACAACCACATTAAAGAAACAAGTGTTAGCTATAAGAATAGCTAAGTAAGATCACACTTAATTTAAAAGCATCTGTCCAATTAAAACATTTCTTCATTATTAGACAAACTCATTAGGCACAACACACAACACACATGACTGCTTATCAACTTCATATCAATTAGGATAATCATCCTAAATGTGCCTATCCTGCATTAGTTCACACATTGCCACACGTATCTTCGTTAACTGCATATAAGTGTGCCCTGCATCACACCCGACTAGATGATCAACCAAAAGACTAATCATCGTACGTCGTTAAGGAATGGCAAGCCAATCCAAGAGTAATCCGTATGTGGAGGTTGGTCAAACCCCTCGTATTACTCGCCTGCATTATAAAGACCATGTTGCAAGGAGCCACCCAAGCAACAACTACATCAACGTACTCGTCCGACTAAGACTTGTACGGGTTAAGCTTAACACTTTCCCTGCATTATATTTACGAGCTCGATTTCACACATGATAGTTTAGGCAACACACATAACCTAAACATAATCACACATTACCTTCATTTCGTTTGGGCCCTTAAACGTGCAAGTGACATGGCAACCTACCAAGTCTAGTGAGCTAGGTGTACAAGCCATGTAGTATGCATATGTCACACATTAACTCCATTTCTACATTCACACATAATAAGATACTTCGTAATTCTACATAAACTACATATCAATACACTACATTAAACAATACTTCATTTCACTACATTAGGGTCTGCATTTCAGGTCTCATGGTCAACTACATATCCCATAGTACCTCCCGTGTAACCCGAGATACTCACATCTACCACATGTTACCGTTAAGGAAGTTATAAGTATGAAACCTTGCTTGTTGAACCCTCAGCGTGACAAAAGTAGTGTATCTTACCTTGGTACAGCTTAACAACAAGCTATAAGCACAATACAATGATGACTAGGTGCCTCCAATAACCTAGAACAAGTATAAGATCGAAAGATAAGCTAAACGACACTTTTTGTAAAATCTGGGCAGGTGGTGCGCCGCACCTTCCAAGTGGTGCGTCGCACCAAACCTCCAGAGAATTCAAATTAACTACGAGTGCGCCGCACCTACCCTTTGGTGCGTCGCACAAAACCATCAGAAAAATCTTATCAACAATAGGTGCGCCGCACCAGCCCTTGGTGCGTCGCATAACGGGGTCCTCCAAAAACCCAAACTGGCTGTGGTGCGTCGCACCACCCTCCTGGTGCGTCGCACCTGGAGTGTCGACCAGAACTCTAAATTTTGTTCTTTGATCAAACGAATCCCATACGAACCCATACCCCAAAACCAACCTGGGGACTTAAAATTAATCCTTATAATTGCACTTTCATCAACTTTAACCATCCTATTAATCCTTTAATCCTTTACATCATGAATCAATCATTTAATCACCCGAATAACATGAAATCGGTGAACGTTTAATCAAATAACCCAACCCAAACCCTTATGGCCTGGATTAAGACTAATATAAGACTCACACAATCATACTTCAAAAGAGGAATACCTATATTACCTGTATTAGGTGACAAGGATCCAAGATCTAAGCAATACACGATCGATTCGGCTCCAAAACGAATAGATCTAGCGAGAAACTTGAGGGAAAGGGAAGGGATCAGCTAGGGCTTGTTTAGGAGGAAGAAAATCTGCATAATGGCTCTCTAATGACAACCCCTAAGCTTCTAAACCCGTTTTTGACTTTGCACACATGTCAAAACTAGCCCCTAAGCTTCCTAATCCTTCATTATTGGTCACAAACTACTTTATTGACCATATACATCATTAATCCTTCATTAAATGTCACTACATAGACATTGATCTTCATATTACACACATTTATACTACATTAACATTTAGGCTTACAAGCCTCACACATAACACACATTAGCTACATATAAACATTAAATCTAAAATAGACTTAACGACACACACAATATTGACTTAACGGCATTAGTCAACTAGTAAAGAAAAGTTTGGGATGTTACATTTATGGTGTGAGTTATAACTCTTTCATGTTTTTTCTTTTATCGCCTAATGTCTTTGAACTTTAATTTTGTATCACCAGCTATTCTTACCACATTTATTTAAGAACTATATCTCTTTTCTTTATTATTATAATAATGTAAGAAAAGTAAGTAAGTATTCATCTAACTCGGTTTTCGGTTTTCTATCCGATTTGAATCTTAATACCTCGATGGTATATGATGGAGGTTGAGAGTCTCAACTTGAAACGTAGACAGTCTTACCTCTACTATGTAGATAGGTTGCAAGTTCTATCTAAATGATAGAACATGACCTTTTAATCCTAAATTAGACGTAAGTCTGAGATGGAACCCACAACTTTCAAAACCACCAATAATCCATCGCTACAAATGTAAGAATAAATATCTATTAATATGAATTTATAATTTATAACGGCAAACTAATCTACTTCTATTAGTATGTTACACGCAAAACTCCTCTAATAATCCAACCTTACAAATATGAAAATAATTAATATATATTTTTTTAAAATCACATATTGTTAAAACTTTAATCCCAAATTTCACATTAAGAAAAAAAGTCTAACAAGTAGTATAATAACAAGCGTCATATAAGCTAAACAAATTTATTACGTAACATATAAGATTAATAAAATTCAAACTAAATAAGTACATTGGTTTTGTCGTTAAAAAAAGCATAATGTTTTTCGTGTCTACTTAGAATGACTTTTTATAATAACTCTTTTCTATGGCTAATTATGAGGGAAAAACTGAAGACGCAGGATAACCTAGGACAATGTACGTGATCCGACTAACTTCAACCTGTTGTGTTGTTTTCCTGTAAGCGAGGCCCTGATTCGCAAAGCAATCTCTTTTTTGAATGTGAGAATTCCTTGCATATTTGGATTTTGGTTAAATCTTTGACACATATGTAGTTCCAACTTAACTGATATTACATCGGCCCTGCTAGTCAAACCGAAAGCTAATCTTGCCAAGACTATTATTAGTAAACTCCTTGTCGCTGCATCTAAATACTACATCTGGCAAGAAAGAAACAACAGATTCTTCTCCTCGAATGAAAGATTGATTAATCAATTGAGAGACACTATTGTCTCTATAGTGCACCAAAGCTTGTTATTATGAAGTTCAAGAGAAGATTTCAAGGTAAAAGTCTTTTGAAAGACTGGAAGCTAACTAAGACGTAGTTAGATGCTATGTAGCTCGACCTGAGCTACATGTTTACATATTAGAGGCCTTCTCCTTCTTAATTATTTATTTAGGATGTTTCTAATATGTATAGTTTAGTAGAGTGTTGTTTAGCTTGTTTCACGTATTCTATCATAATACTTGTAATAACTATTTTTGAGTGATGTGTAAAAGCCAATTGCAGAACTCGGGTGTAACACCCCAACTAAGGCGGAACGATGAGATTTACAGAAAGTCGAGTATTCAAAACAAAGGATAATAGATAACATTCACCATAGCTTTATTTGATAAAATAATTTTACAATGCACAAGCATGTGAACCAATTCCCAAGTACAATACGTCTACCATACTTGAATATTGAGTCCACGAAACAAATAACAAATACATGAGATGATATACTACAATGATCAGGGCGGATTCCATTGCCCGTCACAAGGTTTGATCTTTGACTCCCAAGTGCAATGCAAATAATCATGATGCATATAATTCCTCAAAGCTTACGCTAATTCCTGAAAAGCATGAAGAAAAAGTGTCAACTACGAAAACGTAGTTGGTGAGTGCATAGGTTTGCAAGTAAATCTCATTACCTATCCATTTCAAAATAGTTGAGAAATCCATGGTAAATTATAAAGTTCTCATTTGTCACATTTATCATGACAGAAAAATATATCAGCCGATTAATCATTCATTATACCAAAACCATTCGGTCATCAATACTTCAATATCGCCAATTTCGACAGCTTTCAAGATTCCATATAAGGTCCAATACCCAAACCGTATGTTCAATCCACAATTTCCATCCATAATAATATCAATACCACTTGGTCAATGGTAAGACTACCATGACATAATTTGATGAGATTGTTCTTGAGCCACTACTAAGACCGGTTATGTCCCAATAATCAAATATATATAGTCCCAAATGATAAGATAATGATAAGCACATGCTGTCAATCACGTGCATAAAGATAACCAAGGGTCGTGCCATGGAGACGACCGTAAATATATAGTAGTTAGAGCACCGCGAGGCCGGACTGGCAATGAAGGTGGCCACAAAGGCAGACCAAACATCCCACCGTTACCTATAATAGTGGATGAGGGGACAAATCCTAGTTGCGCAACCCTCTAACTACAGGCCTCAAATGAGTTAATAGTAGTGTACATGGGACCACCGTTTGACAGTACTCAAGCTCATCATATAACATATAACACGTTGAACATACAATATAATTCCCATATCATTATCATTATTTCAAAGAATCATTTCATAAGATAAAGTCATTTTAATTAATCATGCTTTTCACCCCGCAAGTAAAACATATAAAGAGTTTGAAAGGGGGCTATGACTCACCTTGATATGCCGCATATTATATTCACTTATCCAAAATGGGTACTTCCCATCTATCGCTTCCTTGATCATATATCCGTCATATTCCTCAATCACATTTCGAGCCAAGACTATCCCTACGATAGGACTAATATACGTAAGTTCCTATCTTAAGCCATCACTAAGAAATGCCACTTTCATTATGTTGTCATAAATTTTGGGATCTAAGTATATTGTTAATATTTGCATCTTTTTGGTTGTAGAGAGTGTTGGTGTAAAAGGGGTCACTTTCATTATACATGTAGTTATAAGTTGTTAGAATTTCGGTAACTTGCCTTTGATTATCATGGTTCCCATTGTACGCTTTGCTTAATTATGTCATTTGGCATTAGAGACTTTATAATGTTGGTATTCATGAATATTTTCTGATTTAATAATTTAATTATTTATTCATTTTATCGATCTAGTAATTAAATAATTCCTTAAAAATACTTTTAAGGATCATAGTTGCCTTTATAATTTGTGGCTAATTATATTTGGGTTATATTCTGATTATTATGCTTTTTAACTTAGAATATTGTGATATATATATTTATTTATGTATTTTTCTATTAATTTAAAAATAGTTATTAATTAGTGATTTTCACTTACTTAATTATTTCTAATTTATATGACATTTGTTCTTTGATTTAAGATGATTTTAATCCAGTAGGTTTTAGTCACTTTCATCATCGGTTGTGATCATTTAACCAATTTCATGATTTATATAATTTATTTATTTATTTATTTACCTTTTTAATTATCATTTAAATTTAATAATTAATAGAAACTCTTAGAAATCACTACATAACTTTTTGGCTAAAAATCTCAGGCCTTTTAGGCAACTTTTATCATGGGAAAATCATATCAATTCAACCTCTCTTGTGTCTTGCTCATTTTGAGGATTCTAAGCTTATGAATCGTTTACCGAAATAGTGATTTTAGCCTCATTTTCCAAGCAATTCGAATGCGTCAAAATGGATTTTCATCCTTATTTCATTATTTCCAGAATGTTCATTATATTTTGGTGTCTTAAGTCGTGATAGTGGTGGTGGTGTGATATGTGCAAATTAAAGCTTTCGGTTAGTGCTTATATGAACCGAATTAGTGATTTGTAGGCTTGTCTTTGCCATTTAATAACCAAGTTAAGTTTTATAACTTTTATTTGACATATTCTCAGTAGGTTTATAATACTTTTTGTTACGAGATTGTTGGAGTTGGTTAGAGTTGCAATCTAGTGACTTTTAGCTTATTTTGTTGTGAAGAACTTTTACTTGGAATTTTCTGTTTTAACACTTATTTTCATAAAATGTTGAGTAGTCATTCTTGGTTGAGTTGAATTATTTGGACATTGGTGATTTTTATACAGAGACATATATGTGTCCTATATTTATGTGAATTTTGCTAAATTTTTAGACATTGTTTACTACCTCTAAAAATTACCAAACCAAAACTGGGCAGAACAAGAGCTGCTGTGCGACTCAAAATATTTTATAAAAGATTTCTATGATGAACATTTAAGAAAAATCTCCCAATTTTATTTTAAGTTAGGGACACTTTGAACTCAGTTCACACCAAGTTTAAACTTCTAAAACCTATTAGTTAAGAAATTAAAAATCGTCAAAGTTGACTCAACATTAAGACAAAAATCTAGTTTTGACCACTTTTGGTAGAAAAATCATATCTTTGGTTTGGTTTAGTATTTTTGAGTGATTCAAGTTGGAGGTTAAACTTAACTCTTTTAGCTACAACTTTTATTTTGAAAGTTTTTCTTGAAACGGTCCTCACATGTTCAGTTCACCCGATTTAAGACAGAGAATTATTTCTGTCAGAATGTCTTTGATTATAACAACTCACCAATGACCATTCTTGCTTTATTAACACTTGAGTTCATCATTTACAAGATTAATACTTTATTTTTATACCTCTCAACATCAAATTTCCAGTTTATTATACCTCTTTTAACATATTTTTCACTAAATACAAGTTCATATCCATCTCATAATCCAACAACAAGATTCAACTTTCTTAGATCTAACATGCATTCATTCAAATCAACACTTTTCAATACCAATCTTTATAGATCTAACTTTCAACAACATAAAAACATCTTTTTAATGAAAAATCTCAGAAATATATTCTTCAAAGTATATCAAAAACATATAGATCTATGAAAAGGAAAATCACTTTAAAAGCTACTAATCTATAACAACACTTTTGGGTCTTAAACTTGTTGAATCCTTGGATCTTTCTCATAGATTTCGACATGCATATGCATGAGGAGAAAGATCCTATCAACTTGCCTTCATCAAGTGTATATTACAAAGAAAACAAGAAGAAAACATAAACTTTTGATAAGATCTCTGAAAAATAAGCAAGAACAAGATAGATCTAGTAAAGAGATGAAGATTTATACCCTTCTTGAACTCGGTTTTGAAGGTGATTTTGGGCAGATTTTTCGTGACCTTTATGGCTCCAAACAACCCTTATTTCAAGCTTAAAATAACCCTTAAATGTATCTTGAATTAACCCTTGCTTAACCTTAACAAACCTTTATTATTATAGTTGATTTACTTAAGATTTAACCCTCCTTTTTGTGTTGCATGAACCAAAAATTTTGAAGAAGAGGGTGAAGAAGATGAAGAACAATATAGAGATGTAAGAGAGAAATGAGAGGGAGAGAGGTGTAAGAGAAAATGTGTGTGTGTTGTGTTTGTAAGAAATGAAGTGAGTAAGTGAAGTGTGTGTGTGTGTATGTTGCCGTGAGAGAGGGAGAGGTGGTGGGGGATGGGAGTCAGCCAAAGTATAAGGGTAGGGTTTCTTCCCCCTTTTTTTTGTAAAATTTTGTTGTATAAAATGTATGTATGAGTTAGGTGTTTGTATATGTATTTTGTAAGGTTAATTGTATTAGTTTGTAGTGTAAGTACATTTTTATTCTAGTATGTGTATATGTATATATGTCGTGTATATGTATATGTATGTATATATTTTTGTGTTTTTAATTTGTTACATAAGCCTTTATTTATAAACTTGTATTTATTTTAGCATATATATATATACTTATTGTTATTTAAACACTTTTATGTACATATTAATTTATAAATATGCTTTGAGATAGAAATCTTTATTCTCATGTCATATTTACTTAAATTGGTTTGGTGATTGATTTGTTGGACATTTATAAGAATTTTGATTGATATCTCAACTTGTGAGACTCACATTATTATATATATAACTTAACTTCTCGAAATAAAGTTTTTGGTTCGTTGACCTTTTGTCAAGTTCAATTAGAACTAGTTTATAGCTTGAGATTGTGTTGAATGATTATAGTTATTATTCATGGCATTTATAAGATAGCTAGTCACCTACAATACTTCATTGAACTAGAGGGCAATTATCACCATGCCGAAATGTCTAGAAGGCCAATTCTCTTAATAAACCTCTAGAGATAGATACCTAGATAAGTCTAAGTAAATTGTCCTAGTCGGAAATTGAGGGTTTTTACATCATTACCCCCTTAGCTGAAACTTCGTCCTCGAAGTTCGATCGTTCATACGGTAGTAAAAATGGATAAACCAACAGTATGGGTGTCTACACAGAGACATAAAATGTGTGAAAGTCAAACAAGGTTTCATCACGATTCTTGGTTTCTTGCGAGCTTTTAACTCTAGGGTTGGGGGCATCCATTCCTCGGTTCCCTAAAATTTCTCTTGATTAGAAACTTCGAAAAAGGGAAAGGTTACGAATGTCGCTCACTTCTTGAGACGACTGGAGATTAATCGCATGTAATCGTTACGGGCTGTCAATCTTGCCTAGATCAATACTAAATAATGGGATGATAATAAGAATGGCAATACGGAGGTGTAAAACGAACAAACGGCTCGTAACATTAGTTACAATAAAGGCGGTAAGAAACGTTGGAATATCGATTGTTTGTGACTACTCATTTCCATTGGTCACTTGGTGTACTTTCCTTTATCGTTTGCTTTCTCAATTAAAGAAACGTCTCAATGGCTTCTCGCCTATCTTTATCTTTCTTCAGTTTGAAGTTGGACCCGCTTGCCGCTACTTGAATCTATTGACTTCGTTTGTGATTAATCACTTGTTAAGGGATTACCCCCTTAACAAGAGTGATACTAGCCCATTATGCCAAGTTGCACTAAAATTGCGAAGGTACATCTTCGTAGTACCTCACTTTAGGGTTTTCTAGTGTTGTCTTTGTTATTTTATGGCGTGCAAGGGGATTATGAATTGGTTGATGATAGTTCCATCTTACTCCTCGTACTCACCTTTGTCTTTGTAACAATTGTCATTTTTGGCCCACTAATTGTTGGAAATAATGAAAACCAACTTTTTGAATTTATATTGCAAATATGATTTTGTTCACATTCTGTTCATATTATTGAGCCAAATGAAATATGAGGTTGGATTCCATGTCCTGTGACTGGGCTACTGTGATTAGACATTATTTGGAGGAAACGTATATAAGAAGCTTTAGTATAATGTACAGTTTCAAACAGTGTCGGCGAATAACTAATAATGGTACTAGTAGGACAAAAGCCGACACAACCTTTATGAAAAGGTGAACACCCGTGAATTGTTTTGGTTGTTTATTAATAATGGACTCAATCAATTAACTAGAAATAAGGTACGGTTAAAAATAAATGCTAATAAAATAATTAGGCATTATAGGTATGTAAATTAAGGGGATATATGATACTACTAATTATCCTAAACTAAACTAAATATCCTAAATATTTATCTGTCGACATATCTATCTTACTGTAAAGTAAATTTACTTTGTTGACAAATGAGTAAGCCACCTATAATAAACATACATGCATACACTATCTATCTAATATATCCTAATTAATTGAAAGAGCAACATGGTTGAATAGACACAAAGTAATCCTAAATAACTAAAACTAATAAACAAAGCCATCTATGATTTCTATCGACAAGAAAATATTCCAGCTGCCAATTCCATACTTTATTATACTATAAAGTAAGTTCATGACACACTCTTGTTGACTAAAAGGGACTACAAACAACTTACATGATTCATGCATGCATTATATATCTAAAGTATATCTATACTATCTTTCTTAGATTTATTATTCTCTTCCTTATCCTCTGCACCAAAACTCACGTATAAAAACACACTACATAAAACACACCCATACATATAGATATAGAAATAGATGGTTCGATGATGATGAAGATGTAAAGAAACGATGGATGGTCTTGATACATACAAACACACGCCCACGTACCACCACCCCATGACCTTGATCTCTATTTCACCCGCACCATTTTCGTCAGAAGAAAACCCGGCCATCACCATTTATATATATATATATATATATATATATATATATATATAATACATATAGATATATATATATATATATGTATACATATATATACATACACGTAAGGATATATTTCTCGCATATCACCACCGAACCTTCACTACTACTGCTGCTAACTATTGCTCGATACATCACCACCGCGATCCATAGTTGCTGATGCTGCTGGTTGTTTGTTGCTGTTACTAATTGAGAACCATCGACTTATTACAAGAACATGGAGGTTTAGAGCAAAGAAACAGCCCTTTTGCAACCCTTGAAAACGAGACCAAGCAAACTGGTTTTCCACTATTCAAGTCCATTCTAAGATCTTTTTGAGTTGTTATCGGGCTCATTATGAAGTCCGTGGAGGTATATTTTGATCCATCCATTTAATATCAAATTCATATTAAAAACACATCGATCATCACTATGGATAACGAAATTAAACTCAATGTTAAATTAACTAAACGCTTAACTAGTATGTCCAAATGAACTCACTCGTGTAGGATTAAGAAAATAGAGGTAAGGCTAGTCATATTATATCTAAGTCTTGCCATGCACACGTGGAAAGCATGAAAAATACCAAGTTCAAATTTATATAGTATAACACTTATTAAATTATTATTATGAGCTAGACTATGTCAAATCTTTCATGGTGACAACATTATGAAGTTAATCCCGCTGTACAAGTCAAGTGTAGCATGAATCAAATTAAGGACATTTGTGATCGGACAAGTAAGCGTCGACTAACTTATTAATTATCAAGTGAAAACAAGATTTGTCAAATGGAGTTTGGGCCAAGTTATAGTTCATACTTTTGAGTTTAACCACTTAAATAAGTCAGACAAGTCTAAATAGAATTGCAAGTTGAAATCTAGCCGTTAACGCCATTAGATTTTATAACAATTTTGGTCCTAAACCGTTAAGTTATCTTACAGTTCTAGTCCTTTGGCCGTCAGTTTCTTACTGGACTAATGACTCTATTAAGATAACTATAAAAATGGGTTAACTATAACTATAATAAACCTGGAATATAATCATAAAAGTGTTGGATTAATTTATAAGGTTTTCTAAATTATTTTATTTAATTATTTAAATAAAATAGAACGATATTAACGATCATAAACTATGAAGAAGACGTCTTATAATTATCCAAGTAAAACCCTAGTGTAATTATTTATTAATTATACTTTATATGATTTAGGTTAACGTATCACGAGGATTATCTACTGCACTTAATCACTACTGCAACTAAGGTGAGTTTCGTAAACCCTCCCTACTCAATTGAGATTCGGGCTGAAAAGTGTACATGTTTGTTTAACTGTTGATTGTTGATTTGATTGATTGTATGATTGAATTGTTGATGTGGACATGTTAGCGCATTATTCATTATATAAGTCGCACCGTTAGCGCATTGTTTACGATGTAAGTCGCACCGTTAGCGCATTATTATTATATAAGTCGCACCGTTAGCGCATTGTTAATTATTAACTATGTAAGCCGCACCGTTGTTGAATGTTATTGATTGTTATGGAACGTTGTTGAACGTTATATGGAATCGTTGTTGTTGAACGTTGACTTGTATTGAATTATGATAATGTGAAACCTTATAGGTTTTCTTTGGACTTGATTAGATATTCTAATCCTCGCTTATCGTTAACGGTTGTTATCCCGATACATACTTGTTTCCTGTTACTTGTCCCTACGAACTCACCAACTTTATGTTGACGCTCTTTAGTACACTTCTCAGGTAATCAAGTTAATCAGAGACAAAATGGATGATTGCATGCTTACTTGCTAGGATTGGACTAGCTTTGGACTTTCTGGATCCATGATCCTTACTTCCCTTTTATGGGTTACTTTTAGGATCAACTACTATCAATTAAATTTCCTTTTATTATTGATTGAACATGTATTTCAATGAATGTTGATGATTGTATACGTTTGTACAAGTTTAAGGATTGTTTCAATCCTATGTTTTCATATAGTTGACTCTACATAATTCCCATGTCGTGCTGTGCTTTTCTAAGTGATACCCCATGATTCCGCCATGTTCGGGTGTTACAGTCTTTCAACTTCGTCCTTTTCTCAGCCATTTAGTTTTCTCCATTTTTCTTTCGTGTTCTTCTGGATTACCATACTCCTTACCATTTCGCCACTCGGGTCCATCTCTTACTAGAGTAATCGTCGTCTTGAACAGCATACAAACAGTCGCTAGTCCTTGCAGTTATCTCAAGGGTACTTGTCAGATCATGGTGATACGGATCCCTTGATCCTAACTCATCACAAATGTGAATTATCCTTATCACCCTTCCGTTCAGACATTCCATAACTAGCTCTTCACGGGGTTTGTTAGTTGTGTGAAACTTAGTTCAGCGATCCACTTCCTTGATCGTCGCGGTAGTATGTGCCTTGAATTCTAGCGTCGTATTCCTTACTTGCTTTCACTATCAACTTTAGCAATTCCATGTTGTTTTCTCCTGCACTCTTTTTGGGCGCACTACTCCTTGGGTCGATGGTCCTTGACGATTAACCATGTGTTGCAAATTGTTTTTCACTCAGATTCATCATGTTTTAGCTTACCTCCCTACGACCGTTGACCTGGAGGGGATACTCTTCACGACTCCCCGTGCTTCTAAACTCGGGTGTTGAGCGTATATCGCTTTCTCTTGGCTCAGTTGATATGTTCTACTACTAGCTTATCTTTCGATAGAGGTTTTCCAATTGATATTCAGAGGATAACGTGTGGAGTGCCGTAAAGATGAACGCTACCAGAACTATATCGGGTAAATGGTGTCAATGCCTTCACTTCATTTGTTTGGGTCGAATGACGTTTCTTCACTTCATACTCTACTCCAAATCATCTTCAATGATGCTAGTGAATAACTCTTCTTGAAAGATAAAGTATAATCTTGCACTTCGTACTCCTTGTTCGAGCATCTACCTTTGCTGTGATTACCCCCTTAACATTTTTCCTCTAGAAAAATGTAAGGGATTTCCTGCTCTTCACTTCATCTCGCCTTCCTTGACGCTCTTCAATTCAGCAATTTCTTATTCCTTCGTGTAACGAATCTCCATCTACACACTTGTTTCGAAAAAGAAGGGATAGCTCGGAATCCTTTTTGTTACTCTTTAATCATGAGGGTTACTCGACACATCCTAGTATCTTATTGTCCTTAATTAGTTTTCTCCTTCCAATTACCTTCATTTTCCAGCATTGCTAGTGATCTCCTCCAAGTTTTAGGGATGTCCTTGTACTTAACCAAAAGTGACCTTCATGTCACTCAACCTTCCATTTGTTGACCACTCAATCTTTCTTTTTGGTCGATGGACATGGACAGTGAGGACCTTCGATTCTTTCTCTAAGTTATAGCTTAGTGTACTCCTCAATTGTGCTTCCTTGTACTTGACTGACTCACACATACCTTCCACGTTTTACGTTATGTACGTGATCCAATAGCATCTTCTATGCTATATAGTTATGCCAAGTATTTCACTTATGGATAACTGATGTCTCAACGTCTTTCGTATCCCTTGATGTCGCAGCAAGAGTAGGGTACTAGTTACTCGATTCGCCATTGCGGAATGTTACGTAAGTGAGTTGTATGTTGTTAGGGTACTAACCTTTGAAGAGAAACGGTGATGATCATTACTTTGAATAATCAAGAATATAGAGTTTGGTTTCGAATGAATGAAATAGGAAATATAAAAACAAAAGAATCATCAAGACTCGAATCAGACTCCTTGCGCGAGTTAAAGAAATCACTCCTCTGTCTTTCGTTGCCCAATGGACTCCAACTTTTGATGACGTCAATATATGTCGCACCGGCTTAGATAATATGGATAGATGTTCGCGTATACGTGTTAGAGTAGAAATATCGCACCAAATTTCAGGGTTACCATTCTCAGGACGTGTCCTCTAGAATATACATGGGAATGCGTCCTACTAGTGTCGTTGTATCATCATATGGCTTTAATACCGCTCGTCTTTCATAAGTCTCCAACTTCAGTCGACGTTTACATATGTTCCGCACCATTTCAGATCGAATACCAAGGTTATGCGTAGTTTCTAAGAGGATAGAGTCGCGTCATGTCTTGGGTCTATAATCCTCAGAGTATATCGTCCAACGTACGTGGAAAGATGCTCCACCGATGACATCGCCGTTGTCATATGTCCATAATGAATAGTGGTGTCATAAGAAATAGAATGTGGGATAATTTCCAAAAGATCACAAGTGAACAAATGACGGAGGGGTATTTAATGGCAACTTTCATACTTAGGAAATTTCTAATTCATTTTGCATTTCTCAGGGACAATCACTAGTTCCCAAGCGGTCAAATCTCATCACGCAATATATATCGCAGTAGTACGGACTAACCACATTATAATCACATCTAGCAGGTGCCAGTTCTCAATAGTCAAATCTTAGAGCATAATAACTATCTCAATAATAAGGCACAACTATATAATCATTAAATCGTTCATGCACTAGCCCTCAATTAGCTCAATCTTAGGGCGCAATAACTATCTCCATAGTAAGGCATGACTACATAATTATCGCAATATTCACGCGCTAGTTTCAAATAGCTCAAACTTAGGGAGTAAAGGCTCTTATATCCATATCGTTCATGAAATTTCATATCAACTCGTCAGGCCTATATTTTCTTTCTAAATCGATCATAAATAGTCAACGTCATTACTCAATAAATTGAACAAGTCATACCCCAAAATGATTTCGTGCCTTATAATAATCTCATTATTTTAAAGTGCATATGCAACTTAAAGTTCAACATCATGAATCGTAAGGCTTTTACGCATGCATTTCTCCCCTAATTTCCACATTGCACATTCCAAACTTTCACATTGCACATTACAACTTTCACATTGCACATTACAACTTTCACATTGCACATTACAACTTTCACATTGCACACTATAAGCTTTCACATTGCAATCAAATCATGCCCAAATTCACATGTTATAGCATAGATTATCATGTATCAGCGAATATCTTTCAACCTTATTCATTTCACTTCTAATGTGCAAAAAAGGAATCCTATTAAACTAGCATAATCCTCAAGTAAGGCAAGTCTCGAATCGCTATATATGCTTAGGTGAATGTCTAAATGCAACACGTATGCTCATAAAAACGGATTTATTAAAGATTTTTTTTTTTTTGAAAAGGAATCCTTTTGAACATAAGTCCAAGTGGCTGTTTGAGTTTTACATGGTCCTCTCATAATTAAACGTAGATTCATGACTTTACGTTTATATATGGTCCTACCATGTAAAGCTCAAACTAATCCGCTTAACCTTATGCTCGACTCGACTATAAAAATTCGTTTTGAAAAGAGGCTATAGTTTTGAAATTCCCGGAGGAACCCCAATGTTC
Source organism: Erigeron breviscapus (assembly GCA_034093135.1). Lineage (NCBI taxonomy): Eukaryota > Viridiplantae > Streptophyta > Magnoliopsida > Asterales > Asteraceae > Erigeron > Erigeron breviscapus. The sequence continues at coordinate 81,235,116 of CM067167.1, forward strand.
TCTATAACCTTAGTCTCTGATACCATTTTCTGTAACACCCCAACTAAGGCGGAACGATGAGATGTACAGAAAGTCGAGTATTCAAAACAAAGGATAATAGATAACATTCACCATAGCTTTATTTGATAAAAATAATTTTACAATGCACAAGTATGTGAACCAATTCCCAAGTACAATACGTCTACCATACTTGAATATTGAGTCCACGAAACAAATAACAAATACATGAGATGATATACTACAATGATCAGGGCGGATTCCATTGCCCGTCACAAGGTTTGATCTTTGACTCCCAAGTGCAATGCAAATAATCATGATGCATATAATTCCTCAAAGCTTACGCTAATTCCTGAAAAGCATGAAGAAAAAGTGTCAACTACGAAAACGTAGTTGGTGAGTGCATAGGTTTGCAAGTAAATCTCATTACCTATCCATTTCAAAATAGTTGAGAAATCCATGGTAAATTATAAAGTTCTCATTTGTCACATTTATCGTGACAGAAAAATATATCAGCCGATTAATCATTCATTATACCAAAACCATTCGGTCATCAATACTTCAATATCGCCAATTTCGACAGCTTTCAAGATTTCATATAAGGTCCAATACCCAAACCGTATGTTCAATCCACAATTTCCATCCATAATAATATCAATACCACTTGGTCAATGGTAAGACTACCATGACATAATTTGATGAGATTGTTCTTGAGCCACTACTAAGACCGGTTATGTCCCAATAATCAAATATATATAGTCCCAAATGATAAGATAATGATAAGCACATGCTGTCAATCACGTGCATAAAGATAACCAAGGGTCGTGCCATGGAGACGACCGTAAATATATAGTAGTTAGAGCACCGCGAGGCCGGACTGGCAATGAAGGTGGCCACAAAGGCAGACCAAACATCCCACCGTTACCTATAATAGTGGATGAGGGGACAAATCCTAGTTGCGCAACCCTCTAACTACAGGCCTCAAATGAGTTAATAGTAGTGTAAAGGGGACCACCGTTTGACAGTACTCAAGCTCATCATATAACATATAACACGTTGAACATACAATATAATTCCCATATCATTATCATTATTTCAAAGAATCATTTCATAAGATAAAGTCATTTTAATTAATCATGCTTTTCACCCCGCAAGTAAAACATATAAAAGAGTTTGAAAGGGGGCTATGACTCACCTTGATATGCCGCATATTATATTCACTTATCCAAAATGGGTACTTCCCATCTATCGCTTCCTTGATCATATATCCGTCATATTCCTCAATCACATTTCGAGCCAAGACTATCCCTACGATAGGACTAATATACGTAAGTTCCTTTCTTAAGCCATCACTAAGAAATGCCACTTTCATTATGTTGTCATAAATTTTGGGATCTAAGTATATTGTTAATATTTGCATCTTTTTGGTTGTAGAGAGTGTTGGTGTAAAAGGGGTCACTTTCATTATACATGTAGTTATAAGTTGTTAGAATTTCGGTAACTTGCCTTTGATTATCATGGTTCCCATTGTACGCTTTGCTTAATTATGTCATTTGGCATTAGAACTTTATAATGTTGGTATTCATGAATATTTTCTGATTTATAATCATTTATTCAATTTAATATTATTTATTTAATTATTTATTCATTTTATCGATCTAGTAATTAAATAATTTATTAAAAATACTTTTAAGGATCATAGTTGCCTTTATAATTTGTGGCTAATTATATTTGGGTTATATTCTGATTATTATGCTTTTTAACTTAGAATATTGTGATATATATATTTATTTATGTAATTTTTCTATTAATTTAAAAATAGTTATTAATTAGTGATTTTCACTTACTTAATTATTTCTAATTTATATGACATTTGTTCTTTGATTTAAGATGATTTTAATCCAGTAGGTTTTAGTCACTTTCATCATCGGTTGTGATTATTTAACCAATTTCATGATTTATATAATTTATTTATTTATTTATTTACCTTTTTAATTATCATTTAAATTTAATAATTAATAGAAACTCTTAGAAATCACTACATAACTTTTTGGCTAAAAATCTCAGGCCTTTTAGGCAACTTTTATCATGGGAAAATCATATCAATTCAACCTCTCTTGTGTCTTGCTCATTTTGAGGATTCTAAGCTTATGAATCGTTTACCGAAATAGTGATTTTAGCCTCATTTTCCAAGCAATTCGAATGCGTCAAAATGGATTTTCATCCTTATTTCATTATTTCCAGAATGTTCATTATATTTTGGTTTCTTAAGTCGTGATAGTGGTGGTGGTGTGATATGTGCAAATTAAAGCTTTCGGTTAGTGCTTATATGAACCGAATTAGTGATTTGTAGGCTTGTCTTTGCCATTTAATAACCAAGTTAAGTTTTATAACTTTTATTTGACATATTCTCAGTAGGTTTATAATACTTTTTGTTACGAGATTGTTGGAGTTGGTTAGAGTTGCAATCTAGTGACTTTTAGCTTATTTTGTTGTGAAGAACTTTTACTTGGAATTTTCTGTTTTAACACTTATTTTCATAAAATGTTGAGTAGTCATTCTTGGTTAACTTGAATTATTTGGACATTGGTGATTTTTATACAGAGACATATATGTGTCCTATATTTATGTGAATTTTTGCTAAATTTTTAGACATTGTTTACGACCTCTAAAAATTACCAAACCAAAACTGGGCAGAACAAGAGCTGCTGTGCGACTCAAAATATTTTATAAAAGATTTCTATGATGAACATTTAAGAAAAATCTCCCAATTTTATTTTAAGTTAGGGACACTTTGAACTCAGTTCACACCAAGTTTAAACTTCTGAAACCTATTAGTTAAGAAATTAAAAATCGTCAAAGTTGACTCAACATTAAGACAAAAATCCAGTTTTGACCACTTTTGGTAGAAAAATCATATCTTTGGTTTGGTTTAGTATTTTTGAGTGATTCAAGTTGGAGGTTAAACTTAACTCTTTTAGCTACAACTTTTATTTTGAAAGTTTTTCTTGAAACGGCCCTCACATGTTCAGTTCACCCGATTTAAGACAGAGAATTATTTCTGTCAGAATGTCTTTGATTATAACAACTCACCAATGACCATTCTTGCTTTATTAACACTTGAGTTCATCATTTACAAGATTAATACTTTATTTTTATACCTCTCAACATCAAATTTCTAGATTATTATACCTCTTTTAACATATTTTTCACTAAATACAAGTTCATATCCATCTCATAATCCAACAACAAGATTCAACTTTCTTATATCTAACATGCATTCATTCAAATCAACACTTTTCAATACCAATCTTTATAGATCTAACTTTCAACAACATAAAAACATCTTTTTAATGAAAAATCTCAGAAATATATTCTTCAAAATATACCAAAAACATATAGATCTATGAAAAGGAAAATCACTTTAAAAGCTACTAATCTATAACAACACTTTTGGGTCTTAAACTTGTTGAATCCTTGGATCTTTCTCATAGATTTCGACATGCATATGCATGAGGAGAAAGATCCTATCAACTTGCCTTCATCAAGTGTATATTACAAAGAAAACAAGAAGAAAACATAAACTTTTGATAAGATCTCTGAAAAATAAGCAAGAACAAGATAGATCTAGTAAAGAGATGAAGATTTATACCCTTCTTGAACTCGGTTTTGAAGGTGATTTTGGGCAGATTTTTTGTGACCTTTATGGCTCCAAACAACCCTTATTTCAAGCTTAAAATAACCCTTAAATGTATCTTGAATTAACCCTTGCTTAAACTTTAACAAACCTTTATTATTATAGTTGATTTACTTAAGATTTAACCCTCCTTTTTGTGTTGCATGAACCGAAAATTTTGAAGAAGAGGGTGAAGAAGATGAAGAACAATATAGAGATGTAAGAGAGAAATGAGAGGGAGAGAGGTGTAAGAGAAAATGTGTGTGTGTTGTGTTTGTAAGAAATGAAGTAAAAGAAAAGTGAAGTGTGTGTGTGTGTGGGGGGGGGGAGAGGGGGGGGGGGGGGGGGGGGACGGCCAAAGTATAAGGGTAGCGTTTCTTCCCTTTTTTTTTTGTAAAATTTTGTTGTATAAAATGTATGTATGAGTTAGGTGTTTGTATATGTATTTTGTAAGGTTAATTGTATTAGTTTGTAGTGTAAGTACATTTTTATTCTAGTATGGGTATATGTATATATGTCGTGTATATGTATATGTATGTATATATTTTTGTGTTTTTAATTTGTTACATAAGCCTTTATTTATAAACTTGTATTTATTTTAGCATATATATATATACTTATTGTTATTTAAACACTTTTATGTACATATTAATTTATAAATATGCTTTGAGATAGAAATCTTTATTCTCATGTCATATTTACTTAAATTGGTTTGGTGATTGATTTGTTGGACATTTATAAGAATTTTGATTGATATCTCAACTTGTGAGACTCACATTATTATATATATAACTTAACTTCTCGAAATAAAGTTTTTGGTTCGTTGACCTTTTGTCAAGTTCAATTAGAACTAGTTTATAGCTTGAGATTGTGTTGAATGATTATAGTTATTATTCATGGCATTTATAAGATAGCTAGTCACCTACAATACTTCATTGAACTAGATGGCAATTATCACCATGCCGAAATGTCTAGAAGGCCAATTCTCTTAATAAACCTCTAGGGATAGATACTTAGATAAGTCTAAGTAAATTGTCCTAGTCGGAAATTGAGGGTTGTTACATCGGGAATCATGATTGGAACGAGAGGGGAGCCAGGATTTTCTAAAAAACGGATCGGATCGGGGAAAATCGGATTGAGTTTCTATATATTAAAATAATAATTTTTAAAGTTATATGTAATAAAAATTAAAAATATATAATACACTTCAAAAGAAATAATAACATAATTCATCAAATAACCCTTTTCTTAAATAAAAAAATGTTTGAGCTCATTAAAAAAAGTTCGAATTTGGTTGACCCGATCCGATACAGTCGATTTTTAATCAAATCCGACTGATTGTTGACCGATACGTCGAGTTTGACCAAATTTGACCCGAATCTGTGATGTTGACCGAGTGTGTAACACCCCGAGCTAGGGCTCGAAATATTACGGAAATTAAATAGCACATGATGGAATTATCGTAGGCAACTAAATGGAAATAAATGAATTCGGTGAATTCAACATGTTAAGTCAAATACAATACAGAATGCATAAGGAGCAAGTAGCCATCAAACGTTTACAAAACAATCCAAAAGATGGCAAACGATCCTAAGCATAATGCAAAAGAAGGGCAAATGAATCCTTGATCCATGAAAGTCCAAGCCCGGGTCCAAACAATCTAACAATCAAGCATCCTGTCTTGGGTTCACCTGGTTACCTGAAAAGTGTACTAAACAAGTCAACACGAGGTTGGCGAGTTCGTAGTAATGGTCCACAAGGAACCATTGTCACTAATCACAATGTCAATCACAACAAGATCATAAGGAGTAACGTATATACGTGTGATAAATGAGCACAAGTGAGGTCAATATCCAAATCATGTATCGTATGTATGCATATGCCATAATGTATATCAATTGTATGTCAACCATGTCACTAATGCATCAAATAGTATGTGCATGTGTGTGTACCGCACAGAAAGGGTTTGCTTGCGTGTAAACCGCACAATAGAGTATGCTTGCGAGTAAACCGCGTAAATAGAATATGCTTGCGTGTAAACCACACAAATCAAGTGTAACAAAGCGTATATGTTCATTTCCAACACAATCTCAATATTCATCAATTTCATCAAACCATACGTACATACACTTCGGAGGGTTTTACTTTCATCAAGTTCTAGATGCTTATATATAGGGTCACCCGCAGCCTTCCCACCACATCTAGAACCCTTTGAAGGCATAACCGACTTCCATGTAGGCACAACTATCCTAAATAAATCATAATAACACAATCTTGCACAAAATCAACCAAACAATCAATTAATCGTAAATCACTTTGTTCAAACAATCAAACAAGTAGTTGTACACTTTCTAGCCCGAATCTCAAACGGTGGTTTGCACCGCCCTTTACGGTGGCTTCTATTTCAAATTTCTAGCGTCTCATCACCGTTTGGCTGGCGTAAAACAGAGAACACCACCGTCTGATCGAATTTGCATCACCAGACCACCGTCTGGGATGGTGGTGGTGGCGTCCCAGACGCTGAGGACCACTTGAATGAGCTGCAGTAGAATGGGGAGCCAAACACACCCCTACTTGACCCACAACACGATTTTTTTGACATAAAAACCTATTTCTATGGAACCCCAACTCGTTTCTAAGCTTAAGTAAACATAATTAACCATAAATGTACACAACCCATACGCAAATCTCGACCCATAACATGGTTTAATGTCAAAAATCGGTTTTTGACCCATTTAAAACCATAAAACCCTAGTTTCACACTAAGAAACCCTAAATCCGACCCATTTCGGTTTGTGAGTGTTTGAAACTCATTTTGAAGCAAAATTAAGCTTTAGTAAACATAAATACACTTGACCCTTTGCATAAATCCATTCCAAGATTCAATTCTTGACCCAAATCCATTTTTGACCTAAATTAGTCAACCTAAACCCTAATTTGGCCTTTGACCCGATTTTGAACCACAAATCCAAGGGTTTGACTTAGAACCATGATTATAGACATGAAATGATGAATTTAGAACAAATTTGACTTACCAAAAATCACTACAAAGCTCAAACCCGAAAATTTGACCCAATTGGATAACTCTTGCACTTTTGACTTCCAAATTTTGATATGATGAACCAATGATGATGAAGATAATGATTCTTACACTAATTTACCCCAAATAGCATTAAATGATGTTAAGAATTTACAGAGAGAGTGAGATTTGTGTGTGTGTTTAATTAGAGAGAGAAATGGGTGGTTGAATGAATGAATGGATGGATGGATGAATGGATAGGGTTGGGTCATGGGTTGGGTTGTTCTAGTGTGTCATGGGTGTGGATATAGTTCATGGGTTGACCCATACATATAACTAATTAAATTAAACATTCGTCATGTGTCGAGCCACATAATAAGTCGGTCAATCGACTCGTCAATCACATTATCTAGTCAATTAGTCACAAAATGATCTAAATCATATCATAAAATAAGAACATTATTCAAATTACACACAAGGTCAAACGGGTCAAAATAGCGGATGTTACATCATTCCCCCGTTAAAGGAATTTCGTCCCGAAATTCAACTAAACACTAATCACTAAACAAATGTGGGTACTTAGACCTCATATGGTCCTCACGTTCCCAAGTGAACTCGGCTCCGCGTCTAGCATTCCATCTAACTTTGACAATTGTGTAGCGTTTGTTTTTTAGCTTCTTGACTTGGCGCCTTGGCGGTCTAAGATCTCCGCCGGCTCTTCAACAAAGTTAAGTTTCTTATCGACTTGTATTTCGTTCATGGGCACATGAAGAGTGGGATCCGCCAAACACTTTCGTAAATTGAAAATATGAAATACATCATGCACACCACTAAGTTCTTATGGGAGTTCTAATCGATACGCAACCTTTCCAACCCGTTCAAGAATCTTGAAAGGACCAATGTATCTTGGCCCGAGTTTGCGTCGCTTCACAAATGGTACAACACCTTTCCATGGGGATACTTTCAAAAGTACATGATCACCAACTTCGAACTCTAGTGGTCTCCGTCTCACATCGGCATACTTCTTTTGTCGTTCACGGGCTAATTGTAACCTCTCCTTGATTCGAGAGATTACTTTTGTCATTTCAATTACAATCTCCGGCCCGATTAGTTAACTTTCCCCAATCTCCGCCCAAGCTAGGGGAGAACGACACTTCCTACCATATAATGCTCTAAATGGTGCCATTTGTATGCTAGCGTGATAGCTATTGTTGTAGGAGAACTCAACCAACGGCAAGTGTTCATCCCAATTACCACCAAAATCAATAACACATGCCCTCAACATGTCCTCGAGCGTTTGGATGGTCCTTTCACTTTGTCCATCCGTTTGAGGATGAAACGCCGTGCTCATGTCAAGTTGTGTACCCATGGCACGTTGAAAGGCTTCCCAAAAGTTGGATTTAAATCGGGTATCTCTATCGGAAATGATAGAAACGGGAACTCCATGCTTAGATACAACTTCTTTAATGTACAAACGGGCCAAAGTGTCAAATTTGTCGGTTTCCCGAATGGCTAAGAAATGAGCCGACTTTGTCAACCGATCTACAATCACCCAAATCGTGTCATGGCCCTTGCTTGTTCTCAGCAACTTTGTGATAAAGTCCATAGTGATTCGTTCCCATTTCCACTCGGGTGTCACCGGTTGAACCAACAACCCGGGTGGCTTTTTATGATCGGCCTTTACTTGTAAGCAAGTAAGACACTCGCTCACATACTTGGCCACATCTCTTTTCATGCCCGACCACCAATAAAAGTCCTTCAAATCAAAATACATCTTATCCGATCCGGGATGGACCGAATAAGCCGATTTGTGGACTTCATCCATGAGAAACGTCCTTAGATTCCCCAAGATGGGAATCCAAAGTCTCTCCACCAAGTATAGCCTATTATCATCCTTCCTATCAAATTGTTGCTCCATGCCATCCAAATTTTCATTGCCAAAATTCTCCGGTAGGGTGGCTTGCATTTGAGCTTCGATGATCCGGTCACGAATATTTTGCCCTACCGTGAGACTCATAACTCTAGCTCGTCTCGGCTTGACCCTCTCTTTTCTACTCAAGGCATCGGCCACAACATTAGCCTTGCCCGGATGATAGCGGATATCACAATCATAGTCACTAAAGAGTTCCAACCATCGCTTTGTCTCATGTTTAATTCACTTTGATTGAAAATGTGTTGGAGACTTTTGTGATCGGTGTAAATCACACACTTTGTGCCATATAGGTAATGTTTCCAACATTTCAAAGCAAATACAACTGCCCCCAATTCTAAATCATGTGTTGGGTAGTTTTTCTCATGCACCTTAAGTTGTCGGGAGGCATAAGCAATGACTTTGCCCCTTTGCATAAGAACACAACCCAAACCTTGTCCCGAAGCATCACAATATACTACAAAGTCTTCAACTCCATCCGGAAGGGTTAGGACAGGTGAATCACACAACATATCCTTAAGAGTTTGGAAAGCTTGTTCTTGTCTATCGCCCCATTTGAATTTTCTTTCTTTTTGAGTCAAGAGTGTAAGAGGTTGTGCAATACGGGAGAAATTTTCAATGAATCTTCTATAATAACCCGCCAATCCAAGGAATTGACGAATTTCGGATGGCGTTTCGGGTCTTCTCCAATCCTTGACCGCTTCAATTTTACTAGGGTCACATGAATACCATCCTTGCTCACCATGTGACCAAGAAAGTGGACCTTCTCCAACCAAAACTCACACTTGGAGAATTTAGCATACAACTTCTCTTTTCTCAAAAGTTCAAGCACTTCACGCAAGTGCTCGATATGCTCTTCCTTTGTCTTAGAATAAACAAGTATGTCGCAAATAAAGACAATGACAAACTTGTCCAAGAAAGGTCGACACACCCGGTTCATCAAATCCATGAACACCGCCGGTGCATTAGTCAACCCAAAGGGCATAACGGTGAATTCAAAATGGCCATACCTTGTACGAAAAGCCGTTTTAGGAATGTCATCTTCATGTACTCGGAGTTGATGATAACCCGAGCGAAGATCGATTTTGGAAAAGTTTTTAGCACCTTGAAGTTGATTAAATAAGTCATCGATTCTTGGAAGAGGATACCGGTTCTTCACCGTGAGCTTATTCAACTCCCGGTAGTCAATACACATTCTAAAAGACCTGTCTTTCTTCTTGACAAAGAGAATGGGAGCACCCCACGGTGATTGCTAGGGACGAATGAAACCCTTTTCTTGGAGTTCTTTGAGTTGAGTTTCTAATTCTTGCATTTCGGTTAAGGCAAGTCTATAAGGAGCTTTAGCTACGGGTGCGGCTCCGGGAATAAGGTTGATACAGAAATCAAGTTCACGAGTTGGAGGTAATCCCGGTAAGTCATCCGGGAAAACATCGGGAAATTCACAAACGATAGGAACGGTCTTTAATTCTACCTTTGAGACGGTAGCACTAAAGACTTTGGAATTTGAAGAATCAGAGATTTCACCTTGGACTCTAAGAATTTTGCCGTTAGACAACGGTATTTTGGCAACTCTCTCACCACAATCAATAACCGCATTTACCGTCGACATTCAATCCATACCTACAATGACATCAAAACTCCTAATATCGAAAGGCATAAGGTCTATGAAGAATTTAACATCGTCTAGGGTCAAGACACAATCACGTATTATTTGATTAAGTTTGGTTAGTGACCCGTTTACCATTTCAATGTCAAGCACATAGTTCAAAGCACATGGATGCACATCAATCAAAGGAACAAAGCTAGAAGAAACAAAGCTATAGTCGGCTCCGGAATCAAATAAAACCGTTGCATATTGACCATTGAGAAGGAATGTACCTGCAACCACGTTAGGATCGTTTCGGGCTTCATTAGCATTGATAGCAAAGGCTCGGCCACGGGGTTGCACTTGGTGGCCTTGTTGTCCCCGATTTTGATTAGGCCCGACTATTTGTAGTTGATTGGGGTGGACGGCTACTTGAACTTGTTGTCCCACCCACCGAGGACAATTGTTGCGGTAGTGATAAGGGATACCACATTCAAAGCATGCACCCTTTTGTTGGTTTCCATGAGGAGGAACGACTTGAATAGGAGCCACATTCATTGGAGCCGCTCTCGGTGCTCTACAATCTCTTGCCAAATGTCCAAGTCGATTACAATTGAGACAAGCCCCACATTGGATGTTGGTGGGATGATGCTTGTTACACTTGTTACAAAATGGATGAGGCCCCACATAAAGCCTCCTTTCCGGCTCAACCACCGCCATCACTCTTCCTCGATTAGCATTCCTGGGGTCAAACCTCCCCATCTTCTTCGCCCCACTTGATTCTGCCACTTCTTTTCTCTTCGATGAGGATCTACTCAAAACACCACTCCTCAACAAGTTTTCGGTCACACTACTAGCTCGGTTAATAGCATCGGTCAAAGAAGTAGGCATGACCGAGTTGACAAGAGATTGGACTTGTGGAGTCAAACCCAAAACAAATTTATCAATGGCCCGGGGCTCGGGATTCACTAGATGGGGAACAAGGGTAGACAAATCTTGAAATCGTCTAATACAGCCCTTGTAATCGGCCCCGTCCATTTTAAGGTGGACAAATTCGATGGTCAAATTTTAAAGTTCATAAGGAGGGCAAAACTTTTCCTTTACCTTGTTCTTGAAATCGGCCCATGACAAGTTGTAGGTTCGACCCAAGCTCACCTCTTGATTCCACCAACTTAGAGCATCATCTTTAAACATGTCGGATGCATAAAGAATCCGGTCATCATATGTGCAATGACTTCTTTCTATCACCGCTTCAATTCTCTCAAACCACCTTATACAATCCACGGGACCACCCTTACCATCAAACTCCGGTGCCCCACAATTCTTGAAATCCTTGAATATGCACCCTTGGCGGTACACCCCATGTTGATTAAACATAGGCACGTAGTTATCAACTCCCACCGGTTCTTCCTCTTCATCAACCACAACATGAGGTTGAACACCCTCATTATTCACAGATTCCAGAATTTCAACATTTCGAGGCTCATTAGGTTGTGCCCAATTGTTCCCTTCAAGAGTTGCCGTGACTTGGGCAACAATAGTTGGCATAATGTTGGTGACCGTTTGAGCGATCACCTCCGCCAAGTAGGGGTGAGCTTGGGTCGGTTTGGGTCGGTTTTTGCCTAAAACCGAAACCCAAACCGATCCGTTCGGTTTTTAGAAAACCAAAACCGTTGGATTCGGTTTTCATTCGGTTCGGTTTCTCGGTTTTTCGGTTTGGTTTGGGTCGGTTTTCGGTTTGGCTCCAATTTTTTTTGTTTTTTTTTTTTATAATTATCAAACATTTTTTATTCTTTAAATAACAATCAATTGAATATATGCCCATTTATGAGAAAAAAAAACAGTCGACTCTCACAATAAAAAAGGAAAGGAAGATAAGACAAACAAAAACTAAACATTAAATTATATTTCATGCTTTTGGTAATTTGTTATGTACTTTCTTAGTTTCTTTCATTTTTTTTAGTAACAAGTCATCGGATTTTATTTGTTTTCTTTTTGCTATATGAAATTGCTTTGGTATTGTTCATGTTACAGACTAATCAAGAAACATATACATTAGTTAACATTTGATTTGTACACTAATTTTCTTGATGGGACATTAACATAATTATTAACCATAAGTAATAGATTTAAATATAAAATGATATAAGTAAAAAATAAAATATATAGTTTCGGTTCGGTTCGGTTTTTAGCGTCGGTTTTTGTATATAAAACCGAAACCCGAACCGATCCGTTCGGTTTTTAAAAAACCAAAACCAATCCAATCGGTTTTGTTCGGTTTTTGGTTTTTTCGATTCGGTTTTCTCGGTTATTTTCGGTTTTCGTTCGGTTCGGTTTTTGCTCACCCCTACCGCCAAGTTTGGCCCGGGAGCCTCACCTCGGCCCCTACCTCGGCCTCCACCACGGCCTCTTCCACCACGGCCCCTACCTCTACCTCCTTGCACTTCCGGTTGAGCTTCCGGTTGAGGCTCTTGAGAGTTAGCCCTATAGTTAGCTCCGGCTCTCCTTGGTCTCACCATTTCTATAAAACAAGTAACACGTCGACCCGAAAGTTAGTCTCAAAATGCTCACATGTTAGTCACACAAGTAGTCAATGCTCTCATATCGGTATAACATACACATTTCATATCATTATGCTAAGGCAAAAGTGCTAGAAGTCTAAGGGGATTGTTACTTATCATACCATCATGCCAAGTTCACTACAATCGTTTATCATAATCCAAGTACTCATGTTCAACACATCATACAATCAAGCAACTAACACAAGTGGTTCAAAGTATAATCCGAATCTGATATGCCCTCTAGTTACTGACCGGGTTTGTATACAGGGTGTACCAGCGGCTAACCCTCCACCCAATCAACTTCCATTAAGCATATCGGTTCCTTATTATTCCCTAAACCAAGCGTGTGCAATCCGTGATGTAATTAACTTGTTATAATACCGGGTGACCATAAAATAGTTGATCAGGCTCTTTTAGGGTTGCCACAATATTATACTAAGTTAATGCCATAACTTCATTTTGCCCTAAATCATCAAACTATCACCAATCAATAACAACAATCCATCTCAACCACAATCAAGTTCAATCAATGTATACGTTAACCACATTGTACTCATCACACGTTCATTACATTGTGCTCAAGTCATCACATAAATGGTCTTGTCTACGAACTCACAATGTGTACTTTTCAAGGTTCATACAATTCAAGTTACACACAAAATTCCTAACCATGCATGCTATATGAAGAGTTTTAACTTAAGCCGTAGTCTAGGTCAAACCGCCTAATTCTCTACGACCACGCATGGGCCACCGTTCTGTAACACCCCGAGCTAGGGCTCGAAATATTACGGAAATTAAATAGCACATGATGGAATTATCGTAGGCAACTAAATGGAAATAAATGAATTCGGTGAATTCAACATGTTAAGTCAAATACAATACAAAATGCATAATGAGCAAGTAGCCATCAAACGTTTATGAAACAATCCAAAAGATGGCAAACGATCCTAAGCATAATGCAAAAGAAGGGCAAATGAATCCTTGATCCATGAAAGTCCAAGCCCGGGTCCAAACAATCTAACAATCAAGCATCCTTTCTTGGGTTCACCTGGTTACCTGAAAAGTGTACTAAACAAGTCAACACGAGGTTGGTGAGTTCGTAGTAATGGTCCACAAGGAACCATTCTCACTAATCACAATGTCAATCACAACAAGATCATAAGGAGTAACGTATATACGTGTGATAAATGAGCACAAGTGATGTCAATATCCAAATCATGTATCGTATGTATGCATATGCCATAATGTATATCAATTGTATGTCAACCATGTCACTAATGCACCAAATAGTGTGTGCATGTGTGTGTACCGCACAGAAAGGGTTTGCTTGCGTGTAAACTGCACAATAGAGTATTATTGCGAGTAAACCGCGTAAATAGAATATGCTTGCGTGTAAACTACACAAATCAAGTGTAACAAAGCGTATATGTTCATTTCCAACACAATCTCAATATTCATCAATTTCATCAAACCACACGTACATACCCTTCGGAGGGTTTTACTTTCATCAAGTTCTAGATGCTTATATATAGGGTCACCCACAGCCTTCCCACCACATCTAGAACCCTTTGAAGGCATAACCGACTTCCATGTAGGCACAACTATCCTAAATAAATCATAATAACACAATCTTGCACAAAATCAACCAACAATCAATTAATCGTAAATCACTTCGTTCAAACAATCAAACAAGTAGTTGTACACTTTCCAGCCCGAATCTCAAATGAGTAGGGAGCTACGAAACTCACCTTGATAGGAAATGAGAAGTTAAGATTGACTTATAGTCAAGTTACAATCGTTCAATGTTCACTTCCCGTCCGCTACCTATAATTATAATATACATACGTTATAACTATATATCAAAACCCTAATTAAAGTTTTATAAGTGGTTTGTGACTTTAGGTGACTCTCGAGACTCGTTTACTTTGTTAAAGAAGTCAAGGAATGGTTGGAAACAAATTATGTTTGTTCAAGGGTCGTCAATTTACCACAACTCATAATTGTATATGATGTACACGTTAGTGTGTTGAGTTATATTACCAATTATAGTTCACTTCGAGTTCAAGGTCGATCCTTGACTTTGGATGATGCGTGTGACTGTATAAAACACTATAGGAGTCGAGAGGTGTCTTAAATGAAAGCTCATAGTAACCCTAGGATATTGTAATCGAAACTAAGGACCAAACATGAATGAGGAGGAGGTAAGACATCATACTAAACAGCCATGCAATAACGTCCCTTAACGCGAAAGACTCAAGCCTAGCGTCTGGTACGGTCAGGTTGGCGTCTCACACACCCAGCCACATGTGGCCTACCGTATGGGATGGTCCCACACAGCGTCTCAGATGCTAGTTCAGATGGAGGGTGGCATGCTGGACGGTGGTTTGCACCGCCCTTTACGGTGGCTTCTATTTCACATTTCTAGCGTCTCATCACCGTTTGGCTGGCGTAAAACAGAGAACACCACCGTCTGATCGAATTTGCATCACCAGACCACCGTCTGGGACGGTGGTGGTGGCATCCCAGATGCTGAGGACCACCTGAATGAGCTGCAGCGGAATGGGGAGCTAAACACACCCCTACTTGACCCACAACACGATTTTTTTGACATAAAAACCTATTTCTATGGAACCCCAACTCGTTTATAAGCTTAAGTAAACATAATTAACCATAAATGTACACAACCCATGCGCAAACCTCGACCCATAACATGGTTTAATGTCGAAAATCGGTTTTTGACCCATTTAAAACCATAAAACCCTAGTTTCACACTAAGAAACCCTAAATCCGACCCATTTCGGTTTGTGAGTGTTTGAAACTCATTTTGAAGCAAAATTAAGCTTTAGTAAACATAAATACACTTGACCCTTTTGTAAGTCCCCGGGTCTTACCGAACCGAGATTGACTTAAGGATATGTCGAGGTGCAAAATTCCTCGAGATAACCCACGGTTTTTATATCTAGCTTTTATGATATATATATATATATATATATATATATATATAACATAAACATAATACATTACTATATATATATATATATATATATATATATATATATATATATATATATATATATATATATATATATATATATATATATATATATATATATATATATATATATATATATATATATATATATATATATATATATATATATATATATATATATATATATATATATATATATATATATATATATATATATATATATATATATATATATATATATATATATATATATATATATATATATATATATATATATATATATATATATATATATATATATATATATATATATATATATATATATATATATATATATATATATATATATATATATATATATATATATATATATATATATATATATATATATATATATATATATATATATATATATATATATATATATATATATATATATATATATATATATATATATATATATATATATATATATATATATATATATATATATATATATATATATATATATATATATATATATATATATATATATATATATATATATATATATATATATATATATATATATATATATATATATATATATATATATATATATATATATATATATATATATATATATATATATATATATATATATATATATATATATATATATATATATATATATATATATATATATATATATATATATATATATATATATATATATATATATATATATATATATATATATATATATATATATATATATATATATATATATATATATATATATATATATATATATATATATATATATATATATATATATATATATATATATATATATATATATATATATATATATATATATATATATATATATATATATTATGTGTGTATATATATTATATGATCCGACAAGAACATTAAATGCATTAGATAAGAATAAGGATAAAGTCACAT
Organism: Erigeron breviscapus; assembly: GCA_034093135.1. Taxonomy (NCBI): domain Eukaryota; kingdom Viridiplantae; phylum Streptophyta; class Magnoliopsida; order Asterales; family Asteraceae; genus Erigeron; species Erigeron breviscapus. Next base: position 81,251,827 of record CM067167.1, read on the forward strand.
CAAGTGCAAGTGTATCCTTATTACCCAACCACCTTAACACACGTATACTTTTGTTTAAAGAACAAGTGGATTGTTCTTTGGAAAGTGTGTTAAAGGCTAAAGTCAATCCTCGATATTAGTGTTCAGACTTGCAGGATCTAGAACACTAACGATCCTCCAGTGTGCAGATCTGGTAAGACTTTCCAGTGGACTCCGCCATTTGTTAAGTCTTCTTCCCTCAGACTTCAGTCTTTGACTTCAGTCAGAATGTCTTCAGTAGAGTAGATCTGGACTGGGGTGAAGTCTTCAGTGAGTTAATCTGGAGAATGCTCCAGATTACCTGTACAAGTAAATGCTCACTAGTCTTCAATTATTTCTGGACAAATCTTCAGAGGGACTCCAGATTCCAAGTCTGGAGTAGGTCCAGTAGAATATGTTTTCTGGTCAGATCTTCAGTGAGCTCCAGTAGTCGGGTCTGGAGCGAGACCAGCAAAACAAGTTTTCTTAACAAACCTAAGTAAGGTTCCAGTAGTCCAGTCTGGAGCCAGTCCAGTAAGTCTGGACTAAATCTGGACCTAACAAATTCCCCTATTTGTTTAGAAATAATGCAAGTATTTTTCAGACTTATAGATATAACAAATTTGTATGTCTGGAAAACACTTGGTCGATTTAAGTCTAATCTAAGTTACTGGAAAACACTTTATAGATCATGAGTGTTTTTCAGTTTCATCTTTTAAGTTCTAACTTAGACTAAATCTGGTCATTCTACTTGTAAAAGTAAAAACTTGTAACTATTATTACTTTCATCAAAAAGGAAAATAATTACAACTTTCATAAAAAAAAATAATTACAACAAGTACAATGTGTTAAGAGATCAGGCCCTTCTTCTTGATGAATGCCCTGGTGCATCTTCAGTGGCCTTCCTCTTTGGAGATGATAATGGAACAACACTGGTGGTCTCAGACCCAACACAGCTTCCATTTCTTGGATTCTCTTCCAGACTTTCTCAATCCTCTTCATAAAAGCTTTCACATCTGGAGAGAGATCAGTCTTTCCTTTGAATGTCAATCCAATCTCCTTTAGTTCAGTCCATCCAAATGCTTGGACTGCAGTATCCTTCCTTTCATCAGTGAAGTTACCCTCCCTGGTCAACTTCACATTAAACCTGGTCATTCCTTGATGATTTTCAGCCAGCATGATTTCAGCATTCACTATCTTTCTTGCATTGGCCCTGAACATCATCATTTCGTCATATTTCGCCCTTTGCTTAGCCAACTGGATCATTTCTTCAGTTTCCCTGGATACACCACTCTGCTGTCCTTCAGTGGACTGGTATTCTTGTCTATTAATTCTATGAGTGGTATCCAGAGGAATAAAGGTGCTCAAATCACCATCTTTTATAGCTTTCAGTTGCTTTGCAGTTAGCTTGGGCAGACCAGTAATTCTCTTTCTGTATTCCAGTTCCAGAGCTCCAGCATTCCTTCTTATTTTCTTCTGGAGGCTTACCAGCTCCTCCTTTCTTTGTTTGATAAGCTCTGGAATGGTTACACCATATATCAAAGAGTCATATACCTGCTCTTCCTCTGCATAGAAAGAACGTATATGCACATCATCCAGTGCATCAAGACATTGTTGAACTCTGGGATCCTCCTTCATCCTTTTAAAGACTTCAATGTTTACGCCTAACCTACCAGCGTTATAGGAGTCCAGAGTACCCATTTGTGCCATATCCCTATGATGGGCCAGCAGTTCATTTCGTTGATTAGTCTTGAATATTTCTATCATGATACACTGTTGATTTAACTTCCTTGAAGTCTCATTGTCAACATCTTCAACATCTTGTTCTTGTTCTTCACCAGACACTACCTTTTCTTTCCCTTTAACCGCCTTCAGTGTGGTGGAAATGTCTGGGAAGCTTTCGAACTGGGGCTCACTGGCATCAGTACCAGTAGCTTCTTCTTCCAATGTTCTCTGGGCCAAACGTGCACTGGCATCAGTACCAGTCACTTGCCTTCTTTGAACAACGCTTTCAGTAGCGACTGCCCTTACTACCTCTTTCTTCTTCCTTGTTAACCCTTCTTGAACACCAGATCTCAATTCTTCCCCCTTGGAATGATCTCTAGTCCTTGACTTCAGATCATTCCATAACTGTTCCAGCATGTGCCTATCAAATGAACCAAAGGTTCTTCCTTGTTCTGGCAATGAGGCAGTCATACCAGTCTGAAGTGCCTGGACTTCTCTTTTAAGATTTTCAATTTCAACTGGCAAGTCCTTGGGAATTTCAACTTCAATCTTCCTTACAACTTCTGGCAATATCACATCCTGAAATGACCTTAGGATTGATCCAGATACTTCATCAGATAATTCTTTCAGTAAATCACCCTGACCTTTCTAACCACTTCGTCACTGAGGGTGTTGACCAGTTCAGTCTGGTCAAATGAAGGTCTGCTTTCCAAAGCACCAACTCTTGTAACTATCTTCTCAACCTCATCTTTAAGACCTGCCAGTGGTTGCACAACCTTATTTTCCACTGCAGTCTCAACAGAATTCACCAATCTCCTCTCCTCTTCTGACCAATGTTCCTCCCTCTTTTCCCTTCCCCTTCTAGATCCAGAAGGATCAAGAAGTGGATTGAGAGGTGATGTAGGTACATATGGACCTTCGTTTAAGATCTTCATCATGTTCCTCTCAATACCAGTGACATGCAAAATCATCCTAACTTTCCACGTACCAAATTCATCACTGTTCCCACTGAATTTAGGAACAGGATTATTCGAGTAGTGCACATGCACGTGTGGAGAAGCAGGAGTAGGAGGAGGAGGTGGAGGATTAGTGTTAACGTTTTGTGGTTCATTTTGATCATGCATATTTACATTAGGATCGGGACCAAGACTAAAACCTTGTGTATTTTCTTGGTTAGCCATCAAGAACAGATCTAGGCAATGATTAGCCTTCTGCTCTGATACCAAATGTGAGTCCCTTAAATAACGAGATGGTTAACCAATAGAAAGTGTAAAATACAACAAGTCTAATAATCACTAGATATGGACTAGTATTACTTGTAAATAAAAATGCAAGATATATAAACAAAGTAATACAAGACTTAAAGCAATAAACAAATAAAGTGGACCATTATGTATGTTTCATGGGTATTTCATTTATTGATGTTTAAATAAAATACAAGGTTGTTGCGGAATCAAGATAACACGATTAAGTGAGTATCCTAACAACCTATGATTACAAATGATCTATATTTGTCAAATAGCTCTTTAGGATCAAGATACTTAAAGTTGTGAAGTATCCCTGTTTAAGATCGAGAGTATTTTAGACAAATTCACTTTCTTGCAAGGTGTATGCTAAAAAGTATTTTTTGTTCAAGGAATGACTTAGTATTTATAGGCAACAAATTCACCAGTGAATTTGTGCCGTACAAATATGGTTGGCATACATTTAATGATCCGACAAGAACATTAAATGTATTAGATAAGAATAAGGATAAAGTCACATCAATGTGCAAGTGTATCCTTATTACCCAACCACCTTAACACACGTATACTTTTGTTAAAGAACAAGTGGATTGTTCTTTGGAAAGTGTGTTAAAGGCTAAAGTCAATCCTCGATATTAGTGTTCAGACTTGCAGGATCTAGAACACTAAAAATCCTCCAGTGTGCAGATCTGGTAAGACTTTCCAGTGGACTCCGCCATTTGTTAAGTCTTCTTCCTTCAGACTTCAGTCTTTGACTTCAGTCAGAATGTCTTCAGTAGAGTAGATCTGGACTGGGGTGAAGTCTTCAGTGAGCTAATCTGGAGAATGCTCCAGATTACCTGTACAAGTAAATGCTCACTAGTCTTCAATTATTTCTGGACAAATCTTCAGAGGGACTCCAGATTCCAAGTCTGGAGTAGGTCCAGTAGAATATGTTTTCTGGTCAGATCTTCAGTGAGCTCCAGTAGTCGGGTCTGGAGCGAGACCAGCAAAACAAGTTTTCTTAACAAACCTAAGTAAGGTTCCAGTAGTCCAGTCTGGAGCCAGTCCAGTAAGTCTGGACTAAATCTGGACCTAACATAAATCATTTGTAGTCCCTAATCGATGGTTAACCAGGAAAGTGTAAAATACAACAAGTCTAATAACCACTAGAATGGACTAGTATTACTTGTAAATAAATGCAAGAATATATAAACAAAGTAATACAAGACTTAAAGCAATAAACAAGTAAAGTGGACCATTATGTATTTTTCAATTGTGTATTTTATTTATGATGTTAAAAAAAATACAAGGTTGTGCGGAATCAAGATAATACAAATAAGTATGTATCGTAACAACCTATGAGTTACAAATGATCTATATTTGTCAAATAACTCTTTTGGATCGAGATACTTAAAGTTGTGAAGTATCCCTGTTTAAGATCGAGAGTATTTGGACAAATTCACTTTCATGCAAAGTGTATGCTTAAAAAGTATTTTATGTCAAGGAAATGACTTTGTATTTATAGGAAACAAAATTCACCAGTGAATTTTGTGCCGTACAAATATGGTTGCATACATTTAATGATCCGATAAGAACATTAAATGTATTGGATAAGGAATAAGGATAAAGTCATATCAAATGACTTTGTGTCCTTTTATCCAACCACCTTTACACACACAAACTTTGGTAAAGAACAAGTAGATTGTTCTTTGGAAAGTGTGTAAAGGAAAAGTCAATCCTCGATATCAGTGTTCAGACTTGTAGGGTCTAGAACACTGACAATCCTCAGTGTACAGATCTGGTAAGACTTTCCAGTGGACTCCGCCATTTGTCAGTCTTCTTTCTTCAGACTTCAGTCTTTGACTTCAGTCAGAATGTCTTCAGTAGAGTTGATCTGGACTGGGGTGAAGTCCAGTGAGCCAATCTGGAGAATACTCCAGATTTCCTATACAAGTATTTGCTCACTGGTCTTCCATTATTTCTGGACAAATCTTCAGAGGGACTCCAGATTCCAAGTCTGGAGTAGGTCCAGTAACACGTTTCTGGACAGATCTTCAGTAAGGCTCCAGTAGTCGAGTCTGGAGCGAGTCCAGTAAATCTGGACTAAATCTGGATCTAACAAATTCCCCCTATTTGTTTAGAAATAATGCAAGTGTTTTCAAGCTTGAATCTATACATTTTGTATGCTTGAAAAACACAAGTTTCGATTTGTCTAAAAAATCTAAGTTACTGGAAAACACTTTATAGATCATGAGTGTTTTCAGTTTCATCTTTTAAGTTCTAACTTAGACTAAATCTGATCATTTACTTATAAGAATAAAAATTGCAACTATTATTACATACATCAACTGATAAATAGTATACAATTTTCATAAGACAATAATTTACAATAAGTAAATGATAAGAGTCAGGCCCTTCTTTTTGATGTCTGTCCTGGAGCATCTTCAGTAGCCTTTCTCTTTTGTGATGGAGAAGATGGTATTGATTCTGGCGTTCTTATGCCCATTGCAACTTCCATCTGTTGCTTTCTTCTCCATACCTTTTCAATCCTTTTCAGAAATGCTTTAACATCAGTCGACACATTTGTCTTCCCCCTGAACGTTAAAGCGATTTCCTTCAGTTCACTCCATCCAAATGCTTGGACTGAAGTACTTTTCCTCTCATCAGTAAAGTTACCCTCCCTGGTCAACTTTACTTCAAACTTAGACATGCCTTCATGATCTTCAGCCAAATTGATTTCAGCACCAGTGATCCTTCTGGCATCAGCCCTGAAATTCAACATCTCATTGTATTTTTCTTTCAGCTTGGCTTGCTGGATCAATGATTCAGTTTCCTTGGAAACTCTCCTTTGCTCTACAGCAGATTGGAGTTCTTGACGATTTATTTTTCGAGAAGTGTCCAGGGGAATGAAATTGCTTACATCAGCATCTTTGATTGCTTTGATCTGTCTGGAAGTCAATTTTGGTAAACCAGTAAGTCTCTTCCTGTATACTCTATCTCCAGAGCACCAGCATTCTTTCTGATCTTTTTCTGGAGACTTACCAGTTCATCCTTCCTTTGTCTGATGAGTTCTGGTACACTCATGCCATAAATAATTGAATCATAGACTTGCTCTTCTTCAGCGTAGAATGAGCGTACATGAACATCATCCAATAAACTCAAACATTGATGAACTCTGGGGTCATCCTTCATCTTTTTATATACTTCAATATTAATGCCTAACCTGCCAGCATTGTAAGAATCCAGAGTACCCATAGTTGCCATCTCCTTTTGATGGGCCAGCAGTTCATCTTTTTGATTTCTTTTGAAAATCTCTATCATGATGCATTCTTGTTCAAGCTTCTTGGATGTTTCATCATCAGCATCTTCAGTTTGCTCTTCCTCTTCACCAGATACCACTTTTTCCTTTCCTTTAACAGCCTTCAGAGTTGATGGAATATCTGGGAAGGTTTCAAACTGGGGCTCACTGGCTTCAGTACCAGTAGCTCCTTCAGTTAGCCCGGCTTCAGTGCCATATGCTCTTTGTAAATTTCTTCAGTGTTTGGTCACCAGACAACTTTTCCCCCTTGGAATGATCACCAGTCCTTGACTTGAGATCATTCCATAATTCTTCAAGCATAAGTCTGTCCAGTGCACCAAATGTTGTACCTGCTACTGGAGTTGTTTCAGACACAACTTTCTTAAGTGCCTGCACTTCCTTCTGAACATTTGCAACAGCTTTAGGCAAGTGTTTTGGCAACTTCTCATCCAGTAAGTTGTCTACTTGGGGTAACACCCCATCATGAATGCTACGAAGAACAGTCTCAGAAACTTCTTCACATATTTCTTTAAGCATATTGTTTCTGAACTTCCTTGTACATGCATCACTTATTGTGCTGACAACTGCATCCTGGTCTAGTGTGGGTCTTGTCTCCAAAGAACTGACCCTAAAAACCAAATTCTGAACATCTTCTTTCAGACCTGCCAGTTCACCAGTGACTGCAGTCTGAACAGAACTAACCAACCTTGTCTCTAAACCCTGGACTGCCACTTTGATCTTTTCAGTGTTGTTGTTTGTGGCCAGTACCAGTTCATCAAGCTTCTCATAAACCAGCTTCTCATTCCCAGCAAAGACATTCATTTCAGATGCCAGGTTATTTGATAATAATGATTTGAAGTCTGAAATAACCTGTGATGAAGTCTGGAGTGATCTCTCCAGGTCCGCCACCTTACTTAAAAGGCCTTGGACCTCGGCAGAAGAAGAAGTGGAGAGACCACTGGGAGGTTCAAGAGTTGAAGGTAATCTGGTCATTAGAGGAACTTGTGCCCAGTCCTCTTCAGTTGCAGCTTCAGACGTTGCAACTGGTGACTCCAGCGCACGAGAAGAAGGTTGAGATTGTAAAGGTTGAGTGGTTGCTGGAGTGAAGTATTGGGTGTGTTCTGGAATTGAAGGTGGTGGTGGTGGCATGTTTGATTGTGGTGGTGGCATGTTTGATTGTGGTGGAGGTGTTGGCATTTCTGGTAAATTTTCTTCTTCTTGTAAATCTTCACCCAGAAAATTCAAGTTTGCATCCAAGATTTAATAATTGCTTGTTCTTTTTCAAGGATGGATTTTAATTCTTCCTTTTCCAATTCTAAAGTTGCAACCATAGACTGATAACTTTTTAGAGCCAATTGAACATCTTTCAGTTCTTTTAGTCTGGCATGACTGGCGTTCAGTTCAGAAGCATTATTTTCAAACATTTTTAGGCTTTCTGAACGCACTGTTTCAACAAAAGAGATGTCAGCCTCTAAAAGAACCAAAAGGTCCAGTTTGTGTTCCTCATTATTTTCAAAGCCAAAATTACTGACCTTTTTCATTACAATATCCACCCAGCGACCAGATTCAACATCGGATTTACAAATGACCTTGATCTTCTTGTGCCATGAAACACATGTCCCTAACTTCTTCTTCATCATCAGATGATTCATCAGAATCT